>BLSH010471031.1:79043-92127 GCA_018402905.1 Glandirana rugosa
GAGAAGTGGTCCTCGTGCAGTGGTGGGGAGTGAAGAAGTAGTCATTGGTGCAGTGGTGGAGAGTGAAATAGTGCTCTCCGGTGCAGTGATGGGGAGTGAGGAATTGACTACAGATGCAGTGGTGGGGGGTGAAGAAGTGGTCACCGTTGCAGTGGTGGGGAGTGAAGAAGTGGGTATCGTTGCAGTGTGAGGAGTAAAGAAGTGGGCATCGTTGCAGTGTGAGGAGCGAAGAAGTGGGCATCGGTGCAGTGTGGGGAGTGGTGAAATGATCTTCGGTGCAGTGTGGGGAGTGAAGCAATGATCTTCGGTGCAGTGGTAGGGGGTGAAGAAGTGGTCATCGGTGCAGTGGTGGGGAGTAGATATTATTATTATACAGGATTTATATAGCACAAACAAATTAGAGGGGGGACAGCACAATTACAATACAGTTCAATACAGAAGGAATAAGTGGTCATCAGTACAGTGGTGTAGAATGAAGAAGAAGTGCTCAGTGGAGAGTGGGGTACAGTTGTCAATGCAGTGACAGAGAGCAAGCAATTGCACGTTGGTGCGGTGGTGAAGCATTAAGCAGATCCATCTGTCACTGAGTGTTCCAGTGCTTGCCAACATGACTTACCCTTGGCACAAGAAGGGAAGTGATGTCACGCTGAACAATAGAGGCAGTGTTGGGAGAATCACTCAACCTGATACTGCCTGTGTGGACAAGCAATGTTGACAGTGATGCATGCAACCTCAACAATGGGTGCAAGTCAACAGTGCATGTCCAAACTGCACTTTTCTGTAGATAGCTGAGAGTCACTAAACCTTCTACCATTCTGTGATACTGTAGCTCAGGAGGTGGGAGCAATAGAGATATAATTTTCCTCTCGCTTCTATAGTTTTTCTTGTATCATAAAGCTGGCCATACATACATCGATTTCTTTCACTCAGCCTGCAGGCTGAACAGATGAAATTTAATTTCTTGCTAAACAGTGTGCATGGATGAATCTCTGATGCATATTTGTATTCTGACAGCTGGTCCCTACCAGCCGGCTGTCAGTACCAGTCAGTGCCCATCAGTGCCACCTATCAGTGTCCATCAGTGCCCCCTATCAGTGCTACCTATCAGTGTCACCTATTAGTGCCCTTCAGTGACACCTATCAGTGCCCATCATTGCCACCCATCAGTGCTACCCATCAATGCCACCTATTAGTGCCCTAACAGAATATTGGCATGCATTAAAAAGAGGATTAACTCCAGAGATAAAACGATAATTCTCTTACTATACAAGACTCTAGTCCGGCCGCATCTTGAGTATACCATCCAATTCTGGGCACCAGTCCCCAGGAGGAATGTGCTGGAACTGGAAAGAGTCCAGAGAAGGGTAACAAAGCTAATAAAGGGGCTGGAGGATCTCAACTATGGCGAAAGACTACAAGCATTGAACTTATTCTCTCTGGAGACGCTGGAGAGGGGATATGATTTCAATGATAAGCTTTTCCGTAAAAGGGAATTTAACCAGTCGCCGACCAGTCCCCTCAGTTATACTGCGGCAGGTTGGCTCGGCTGCGCAAATCGCCGTAGGTGTACGTCGGTCACGCGTTCGGGTGGGGGCGCCTCCGCCATCCCCGCAGTGATTTGATTCGCTACAGAACCAATTGATCTACAGGCCCAGGCCAGAAATTATTGGCCTGGGCCTGTAGATCAATTGGTTCTGTAGCGATGATCGGTTCTGGCAAATGCCAAACTGTTCTCTGCCTGTGCAACGTAAACACACGCAGAGGAAGTGATGCCATCTCCCCTTGTGGAGTCCTACTGTGAGTACACCAACACTACACTGACACCAGTACACATAGGCACACCCTTTGATCACCCCCTGATCGCCCCCAGTTAACCCTTTCACTCCCTGTCACTGTGTCACCAAGTGCAGTTTTCAGATTTTTCACTGATCACTGTACCGGTGTCGCTTGTGACACTAAACAGCATTAGGGTAGTTAGTGGTAGGCCCAGGTAGGTTTATTGTACCCCCCATTAACCCCCTAATAAAGGTTTAACCCTCTGATCACCCCCCCCAGTTAACCCTTTCACCCCCTGTTACCAGTGTCACTAGTATAGTGTACAGATATTTTTTCTGATCACCGTATTAGTGTCACGGGTGACATAAGTTAGGTTTTAGCGTGAGCTAGCTCAATTACTAGCATAGTGTCTGAACGGTTCAATATTTTTGATCTGATCAGAACTATATTAGTGTTCCCAGTAGTATAGTGTTCCCAAAAACGCAGCATTAGCAGGATCAGCCTAGACACCTGCTAGCATCTGTGTTTAGCCCCTCCACCCAGCCCAAAGTGCAGTATCAATAGATCATTGTCCCTTTACAAAGCACAGCACACAAAACTGCAGCGCTAACAGAGTCACGCCCGATCCCTGCTAATCCTGACAGTTCATTTTTTTGGCAGCGATTGAAGTAGCCTCTGACAACCAGGTGCTCTGTGAGTCACTAGTTGTACCTATAAATTTAGTGGCCAAAATGTCCAAACAGAGGTACACTAGAAAAGAGGCCTACACATTGCTGAGCATGTTAGATGAGAGCGATGGCGAATCCTCACTGTCAGATTCAGTCTCAGTATACAAACCTGTAGGGAGCAGCAGCACCCTGACAGATAGCTCTTATGACGGAGTAGTGGTCCCTGCTAAGGTCAGGCGTACCCGACCCCGTTCTTCTGTTGCTGAGGTGCAACAACCGCAGGGTTCTCGTATGGAGCACAGAGCCAGTACTAGTGCCGCTCAACCTTCTGGTGAACTGGCAAGCACCAGCGGCCTAGTACATCCTGGTCGTAGACAAACCAGCAGTCAGTATCACTTGGTGACATAGTGAGTCCCATAAGTGCAGTTCAAGCTGGTGCGGTGGCTATCACAAGTAGTGCCCCACAGCCACCAAGAATTCAAACACAGTTCCATAGAGCCCATAGTGCCCTTCCTGATGCACTTGCAAATCCTGCTTGGCAGCCCACCACTTCTGCAACACCCGTACTTCCCCCATTCACTGGCCAACCCAGAATTCAGGTGGAAACAGCAGATTTTACTTCACTTGACTTCTATTCGCTGTTTTTCACAGAAGATCTGTACAAATCTATTGTGGACCAAAGCAATTTATACACTGGTCAATTTATCATTATCATTTACCATTTGACCCTTGGCAGAGAATTTGATCCACTGATCCAATTCACCATATGCCCGTGTTCTCTGCTTCCATGACCAGAACGCGATAAATCTTGCGGTTCATGTATTTCAATGACAATGAACTCTGTCGTCCTCGGGGTGACCCTGAATACGACACAAAATTTGGCCCCTCGCAGACCGCTTCAACCAATAATTCGCAGCCTTGTTTATTCCCGATCAAGTTGTCTGCGTTGATGAGTCCCTGATTACGTTTTCTGGCCGCCTTGCATTCAAACAGTACCTCACCAGCAAGCGTGCTAGATATGGGGTCAAGATGTACAGTATAAGCTCTGTGACATGGCCACAGGTTATACATATAGTTTTTTGGTTTACGAGGGAAAAGATAGCACTGTGGAGCCCCGCAACTGCCCAGACTACAGCAGCGGCAAGATTGTTTGGAACTTGGTGTCACCCTTATTCGGAAAGGGGTACCACTTGTACGTGGACAATTATTACACAAGCGTGCCACTTTTTAGTCACCTTTTTGATTCTGGAATTGGTGCATGTGGCACCGTAGTCCGTAGGATCTAATCGCCGGGGCTTCCCCCAATGGCTTGTAGACGGGGAGAGAGAGCCTGCTTGAGGTGTAATAAATTGCTTGCAGTGAAGTGGAGGGATACACAGAATGTTTTTGTTCTTTCCTCCATTCACGCAGATACAACAGCCCAAATTACATCGGCAACTGGTGTTGTTGAGAAGCCCTCTCTGTGTCCACGAATATAACCTTAACATGGGAGGGGTGGACTTCAACGACCAGATGATGGCGCCGTACTTAATTGCCCATAAGGCCAGACGCTGGTACGAAAAAGTCTCTGTACAGTTATTTCAATTGGCTCTACTGAATGCTTATGTACAAAGCGGACTGGATCCTTCCTAAAATTCCAGGAAGAGATCATCACAGTCCTTATGTTTCCAGACGGTGCTGCACCTCATCTTCCCAAATCAAATGCAGTGAGCCGGCTGCATGAGAGGCATTTTCCGGATGTCCTCCGTGTTACCTCTACCCAAAGAACACCCCAAAGAAGACGTTGTGTCTGCAGAAAACACGGATATAGGTGTGACACCCGCTTTTATTGTCCCTCCTGTCCTGACCAACCAGTCGGTCTCTTGTCATATGTAAACAGCAATTGCACCATGCATGTGAGGTATCACCGCGAACATAAGATCGAGGACAGTAATTCCAGCAGTAGATCTCCTCTGTAAATCTAAATTGGTAACCTGTAAAGGCTTTTAATAAATGGCTTTTAAAAATGTACATAGTTTGTTGTCGCTGTGCGGGTGTGTGTAATTTTAAAGCATGTCATGTTTGGTATCTACGTACTTGGCATAAGATAATTATTTATATTTCACCAAACATTTGGGCAATATAGTGTGATTTTGTGCATTAGAATTCAAAAAAGTGTTTTTTTCCCAAAAAATTGGGTTTGAAAATTGCTGCGCAAATACTTTGTGAAAAAAAATTGCAACACTCACCACTTTAATCTGTAAGGACTCTGCTTTACAAAAAATATATACTGTTTGGGGGTTCAAAGTAATTTTCTAGCAAAAAAATATATTTTTTTTCATGTAAACAAAACGTTTCAGAAAGGACTTGGTGGATCAAGTGGTTAGAAGAGCGGGTGATGTGTGGCATAAGCTTCTAATGTTGGGCATAAAATGCAAGGACAGTTAAACCCCCCCCCCCTAAATGACCCCTTTTTGGAAAGTGAACACTCCAAGTTATTTGCTGAGAGGCATGTTGAGTCCATGGAATATTTTATATTTTGCCACAAGTTTCGGGAAAATTAATTATTTTTTTTTTTACACAAAGTTGTCACTAAATGATATATTGCTCACACATGGCATGAGTATATGTGGAATTACACCCCAAAATATATTCTGCTGCTTCTCCCGAGTACGGGGATAACCCATGTGTGAGACTTTTTAGGAGCCTAACCGCGTACAGGACCCCGAAAACCAATCACCGCATTCAGGCTTTCTAAGGACGTAAAATGTTGATTTCACTCCCTCACTACTTATCGCAGTTTCAGAGGCCCTGAAATGTAAAGAGAACCCCCCCAACTAACCCCATTTTGGAAAGTAGACACCCCAAGCTATTTTCTGAGAGGCATGTTAAGTCCATGAAATATTTCATATTTTGACACAAGTTTCGGGAAAATGACAATTTTTTTATACAAAGTTGTCACTAAATGATATATTGGTCACACATGCCATGGGTATATGTGAAATTACACCCCAAAATACATTCTGCTGCTTCTCCTGAGTACGGGGATACCACATATGTGAGACTTTTTAGGAGCGCAGCTGCGTGCAGGACCCCAAAAACCAATCACCCACAGCCTTCAGGATTTCTAAGGGCATAAATTTTATTTTTATTTTTTTTTAATTTTCAAAACTTTGCAAAATACTCAACATGCCTCTCAGCAAACAGTTTGGGGTGTCTACTTTCCAAAATTAGGTCATTTGGGGGGGGGGGGGGGGGTTGTGCTATCTGGGCATTTCAGGGCCTCTGAAACTGTGATAGGTAGTGAGGAGTGAAATACCCATTTTACGTCCTTAGAAAGCCTGAATGTGGTGATTGATTTTTCTGTATGCAGCTAGGCTCCCAAAAAGTCTCACATATGTGGTTTCCCCGTACTCAGGAGAAGCAGCAGAATGTATTTCAGGGTGTAATTCCACATATACCCATGCCTTGTGTGAGCAAAATATCATTTCAGTAACAACTTTGTGTAAAAAAAAATTTTTTTGTCATTTTTCAATCATTCAATAAAATATTCAATGGGCTCAACATGCCTCTCAGTAAATTCCTTGGGGTGTCTATTTTCCAAAAAGGGGTAATTTGTAAGTGTTTTGTACTGCCCTGCCATTTTAGAACCTTAAGAAATGAGTCATAAACTAAAAGCTGCGTAAATTCCAGTAAATGTATCATAGTTTGTAGACGCTATAACTTTTGTGCAACCAGTAAATATAAGCTTATTGATTTTTTTTACCCAAGACATGTGGCTGAATACATTTTGGTCTAAATGAATGACTAAAATTGAGTTTATTGGATTTTTTTTTTTTAAACAAAAAGTAGAATTTTTTTTCAAAATGTTCAGTCTTTTTTCATTTATATTGCAAAAAATAAAAATTCCAGAAGTGATCAAATACAACCAAAAGAGAGCTCTATTTGTGGAAAAAAAAAACATTTTGTTTGGGTACAGCATTGCATGACCGCGCAATTACCAGTTAAAGCAGCGCAGTGCCAAATTGAAAAAAGTGCTCTGGTCGTTAAGGGGGTAAATACTTCCGTGGCTGAAGTGGTTAAAAAGGCATGTGGTCTTTCACTAAAATTAGAAGAGAACCTTAACCTTAACCTTAAACTGCATAGAGGGTTCTTTACTGTTAGAGCGGTAATGATGTGGAATTCTCTTCCACAAGCAGTGGTTTCAGCAGGAAGCATCAATAATTAAAAAAAATGATTAGATGGGCACCTTAACAACCACAGCATACAGGGTATACAATGTACTATTAACATATAAGCACACACACACAGGTATGGCTGGATGGACTTTTTTCAACCTCACCAACTATGTTGTATGTGACTATGTAGTGTCACCTTATCAGTGCCCATCAGTGCCCATCAGTGCAGCCTAACACTGCTTATCGATGCCCATCAGTGCAGCCTCATCAGCGTACAACAATGAAGGAGAAAAATTACCTGTTTGCAAAATTTTATAACAAACTATGAAAACTGTTTGTTTTTCAAAATTTTTGGTTTTGTTTGTTTAGCAAAAAATAAAAACCTCAATGGTGATTACATACCACCAAAAGAAAGTTCTATTTGTGTGAAAAAAATGATAAAAATTTAATTTGGGACTGCGCAATTGTCATTCAAAGTGCGACAGCACTGAAAGCTGAAAATCGGCCTGGGCAGGAAGGGGTTAAAAGTGACCTGTAAGAAAGTGGTTAAAGGTGTGATTTTAACTGCATTTTCTGTCTCCGCCTGGTTTATGGTTCCTGACAGATGTTGAGCAGAGTGGTATTGCTAGGGCCACCTATATATTGATTTTCGGGCGTTTTTTCAGGACCTGACCAAAATTCACTCTGTGTATGAGCAGCTTAACTGTAGGCTTCCATTCTTTGTGTTTTTATACCTTAAATTAGTGTATAAACTGACATTTGATATTTCAAATAAAATAGACACTCATTTTCTTCTCCATTCTAAATACTCGCTGTCAAACACACAGAAAATAATAATAATTGCATAAAACACATAAAACGGTGGCTGACAATTTGGTGGATGTGACGCTGGATGGTGATGTCAGTCCAGGAGTTTCATCCAATGCAAGGATTGTGGGATGTTTTAGAGAGGAAAGTGAAAGTGGTCTTGTGGTTTCTCAGATACAGAAATATACCAGCAAAACATAATGGAGCTGAAGTTTCCAATCCAGGGGATATCAACAGGGCATTCTGTTACTGAGCTTGTGTTCCAATGGGCTATATTCTGTTGATTTTTTAAATTTGTTTATGCAAAGTGAATCTATGCTTTGTCCATGCAACAGGTCACTTTAATGCAGACCTCCCCATCAACTTCCCCTTTGCTAAATTTATTTATGCATTATAATCTGTGGCGGTCCATAAGGGGCGTAGGGGTGCTGCCGCCCAATCCTGCGCCTGGCCTCTAATCTACATGCAGGTGCACCGGATGCATGGATTCCCATGGGGGGTTCTTTTTTCTCTCAGAAGAACGTGATTAGAGCTAGAGGCTGTAATTGGCTTCAAAAAAGGGTGGGCTCAGGGCGCAGATCCCGCCTAGTTGTGTGACAATAGTGAATTAATATGCGCTATTGTCTTCCTGATTCTCCTCTCGGCCAATCAGGAAGCTGGTCCTGAGACCCAATTGGCCGAGAGGAGAAGCAATCGTATTGGCCTCTGAAGAGGAGGAGAAGACGCAGGGGAAGCCATTGTGGAGCAGAGGAGGAGATGCAGGGTGAAGCTAACAAGGAGCAAGTGCTGCCTGCAACCTAGATGGGGTAAGTGTTTGGGCTGGTGGGCTGACAATCGAGCGGGGGGGTGCGACCAACCGACCTTTGAGAGTGGTGGAAGAATGAAGAAAAAGTAACTATATGCTTCTGTCCAGAATGTTGGTTGGAGTCCATAATGATTAAGCTGTTGGTTCATGGGGGGGGGGGGGGGGGTTGTTGAAGCAAACCTGTTACTGTGCCTGGAAAAGAGACAACTTTTTATGAGATATTTTCCAAATAACAATCCACATTGGTAGAAACAGAGATGTAGTCAGTTACAACCAAAATGTAGATAAAATTTAGATTATATGGTAGAATAGGTATCACTGTTGGACTTGAGAAAATTGAGTACTGTCCGTGATACTTTTTTTATTTGCACTAACATAAAATTTTGTCACACATCACTTCCGGGTCAGAAAGAAGAAAGGGAGGAGAGCAGACGTGTGTCTAATCTCCTCCTAGGGTTGCCACCTCATCTCTTTAACCACTTCAAGACAGCCCGCCGTCATATGACAGCGGCAGTTTGAAGTGGAATACCGTTGTTATGGTAGCAGATAGCTACCATAACCCCGGTATCTTTTTTTAGTGCCGGCGATTCTGCACAAGTTAAAAGTGGTCTCCGCAGCGGATTCGCCGCAAGATCACTTTTATCAGCGGCAGGAGGGGTGCCCCCCCCCGCCGGTTTACAGGCATCTCCGCCGCTTACCGGACCCGCTGGCAGCAGAAGAGATGATCGAGTCCATCCGTCCGTGAGCCGAGTGAGCGGCTGAAGCCGTTCACCCGGCTCTATAACATGGCAGGGCGGAAGCAATGTCACAAGTCACTTCCGCCCAATGGTCTTAAAGGGCCATTTTTTTTTTTTTTGCATTGCCATTTTTTTTTTTTGCATTTTACTGTAAATATGAGATCTGAGATCTTTTTGACTCCAGATCTCATATTTAAGAGGTCCTGGCGTGTTTTTTTCTATTACAAGGAATGTTTACATTTCTTGTAATAGGACTAAAAGTGATCAAAATTTTTTTTTTTAGAAGAACAGTGTAAAAATAAAAAATAAAAAGTAAAATAAATAATTAAAAAAAAAATTGAAAGCGCCCCGTCCCCACGAGCTTGCGCGCAGAAGCGAACGCACACGTAAATCCCGCCCACATATGAAAACGGTGTTCAAACCACACATGTGAGGTATCGCCTCGATCATTAGAGCGAGAGCAATAATTCTAGCACCAGACCTCCTCTGTAACTCAAAACTGCTAACCTGTAAAATTTTTCGCTAATGGAGATTTTTATGTTGCACAGTTTGTCGCCATTCCGCGAGCGGACGCAATTTTGAAGCATGACATGTTGGGTATCATTTTACTCGGCGTAACAAAAAATTGGCCTAACTTTACTGTTGTCTTATTTTTTAACTCATAAAACTGAATTTTTTTAAAAAAAATCAAGTTTGTAAGACCGTTGCGCAAATACGGTGTGATGTACAGTTTTGCAATGGCCGCCACTTTATTCTGTTATTAATGTTTGGGGGTTCTAAGTAATTTTATTGCAAAAACACCTGGTTTTAACTTGCAAACACCGAACTCCAAAAAGAGGCCCGGTCTTAAAGTGGTTAAACCCGAACACATATGAATTGCACAGGTTCTGAGGCTAATTTAATGCAGATGAGGCACCAAGTGAGTTTAATTACTACCTTAATCAGCCACAGAATCTGTGTAATAATTATGTGTTCGGTTTTAAAATGCTGAGGTGGCAACCCTATCTCCTCCCTCCCCTCTACCTGGTGGCACCCGCTATGCCTGTCCCAGGCCTGTAGTTGGGCAAGCGGAGCCCAGGGGGCGGTGTGGAGCATTTGGGTGGCAGCCCATGCGCCAGGGCGCAATTTCTTGTCGCTAGGGTGACCTGGCGCCTGAGGTTTGTCGAGCCCTATTGTAGACAGTGAACGGTAGGGACCCCTCCAAAAACTTTGAATATGTGGGCATGCCCAGGGCATACGGAACAGAGTGCCCACTTGGCTGCATACCTGCAAATACATGTTAGAGCCATGTGGAGTTAATTTTGTTATATAAGGTGTAAGATACCACCTAAGGTGTATTTTTTGTGCTATTTCCCAGTATTTGGCTAATTTTGTGTAGCGTTGATTATATTTGACAGCTTTTTGCTAAAGGAGTTTGAAGGAAAGAGACATTTTAAACAGTATATTTATTTTCTGTATGTATACAATAAATCTTTTTTTCATACTTTTGTAACATTGTTTATATTGAGAATTTGAAGAATGTAACAAAATATAGCAGTGGTACTATGTTAATCAATTGAGTCCCCAGGCCTTTTTCTCCCTCTCAGAGTGATTTTCTTATTTTAGAGATGTCTCTGTTCCACACATTTCAATTTTTTTTACTTTGCTTTTTCTTCATGGGGTCTGTATCTGAATTTAGACACCCATGCAGCTGTGCGGCAGCAGATAATTTCTAATAGTGATCTATTGCTGGCTGCAATCAGTTCCATGGCATCACTTGCAACGTCACTACACTCGCGGAAGCAAAGTGTCTACAATTCCTGCTATAACGTTCTCCTATGGAGCGATCTGTAGAAGCATTGGAAGCTCATAAGTTGATTATATCAGCTTCTGGGCTTAGTATTGGACCCCAACTGTCAGTAACAGCTGGTGGCTCCAGCGCTGTTTGAAAAATGGTAAAACCGCTGTCCCTGCGCCATTTTAAAATGGTGGCGGGACTCAAATGGTTACTGTAATGATATCACATGCGGGACACACAAAACTCCACCATTTTGTTACAAGCACGCCATGACAGTTCTAACTTGGAACAAACTCCTCATCCCCCCTCCCAACAACCTAGGAATTTCTCCAAGAAGTCTGACTGTGTTTGCCAGGCCTGATCATAAACCAAGAAATCAGACCCATTAAGAGACAGCACAGGAGGCCTGGATGATAAGGACCACAAACCCCCTCCTTAAGGCAGCTGGGACATTCCAGAGACCCTCAAACAAATCTAAAGCGTAGAATTACCCACATTTCATAACTCCAGGTAGGAACGTGACATCTTAATAAAAAGTATATATCTAAATGCGGGAATTCATCCTGACTAAAACAAACCCAAACGTCAATGAATTCAATTATAAGGGAACCCGCTGCTAGTTTCGCCACTTCCCAGGGTAACGGAGAGTTCTAAGTCTCTTGTGTTTGGACTTGTTTCGATGCACTGTGCATGCTGAACGTGAATTCCTTAATGGTGAATTTGCACGATAATCCCATCCCGAGATATGGTTTTTATACTGCAAATTGCATATTAGGGAAGGTTGTTATTCCATGGTCCACCCTGGACAGCCCACGGGCCCTCCTTACCCATGTGAATGGTCAGGGAAATATGGCCCCACCCCTTGGACTTCGGAGAAAAAGAGAATAGACCGGACAGTGCTGAGTTCTCACCTTACCATTGTAGAACGAACATCCAAGAACCTTTGGACTCAATCTCTGATTTATCACGGACATTTAAATGCAAGTAACTTTTCTCCCCCTTCCCTTCTGTCTTCTCTCTTTGCTGCTGTATATTATGTCTCTAATTGCTTTGTAACACCATTTTCTGTAAATATTTTACTGCACCAAACTTGACCTTTTCATTATTAAACCTTATTCTGAAAAGTGTTAATCTTGTCCCTAAAGCTCTTAATGTAAGCTATAATGAACCTGTTCCTTTGAAGAACGCTACTGTTTAGGATAACTCATCTGAATATCCCTGTCGGTGGTGACAGCATGTATTACTGGTGATTATTCCAAAAACATAATTGGTATTGCTAAAATCCGGGTCTTCTGGCGAGCATTCAGAAGTGGTGGCATGAAAGGGTTGATTGCTTGAATTAGCCCGGTAACAATCGATCTCAGGCGGCTGGCACTTAGATGGTGGTCCCACAAGTCCCACAAGCTGGAGAATCTTTGTGCTAGAAGCAGCTGAGAGTGGTATTGTTACATTAGTAACAAGCGCAGTGTGAGATTAAGGGGATCCCCAGTCACCCGACAGTCTGGAGGGCAGTGATCTGATACCCACGTTCGTCACAGTTACATGGGACATCTCCCCTCAAACAGTATAAGCATCCAAATTAAACATTTAAAAAAAATGTATCTCTGCAATACATGCCCATTTCCCCATGTTTTGTCTCTTTAACCATTTGACCTCTGGGATATTTATCCCCCCCCCCTTTGTTAGAACTAATTGAGCCCAACACTTGTTACTAAACCCACAACAGTAAAATCAGTCTGTATGTGCAGTAAAGCATGCTTGTTATACTCACTGTGGAACCTAAGGGGTTAATTCTCTTCATTGTGTAAAAAGGCTGCTTGATCCTGCATGCACAGATCCTCTGCTCCCTGCACTGTACCCCTGGACAAGTCTGGATGAGACAGAGTCTTTGGAGTCAAGCTGCACATGCTAAGTTTGGTGTGTATTGCTAGAGAGTTTTTTTTTGTTCTTGGGAGAGTGCATGTGATCAGCACCGTCCAGACAGAGGCGGCTCGCTAATTAGGCAAAAAAGGTGGCCGCCTAAGGCCTCGCACTGCCAGGGGCCTCGCGGCCGCCTAATTTGCCCGTGCCTCAAACTCCTGCACTGAATATAGCGGCTTGTGCGGGGTGTCTTCATTCCCGCACGCCGCAAGCTCCACTGTGTGCAGCATCAGGGATCTCTTCCCGGCTGCCTGACACACAGTGCACTGTGGAGAGAACTGAACCCTCCTCCTCCTGCTCTGATGTTTTCCTGTGCACAGAGGAGGAGGGGAGGGAGGAAGCTCACCGCTGCACCGAGAGCCACGCTGATCTGAGGTCTGTGATCCATGTAATTCGACTAGTGTACGTGAGAGGGTTCTTGTTTTTTTTTGAGAGAT
>BLSH010471031.1:97797-111357 GCA_018402905.1 Glandirana rugosa
TTCCCTCCCTTTGTCTCTTCTACTTCCCCCCTGTTCTCCCTTTCTCTTCTCTCCCCCTTCCCCCCTCCTTTTCCCTCCCTTTTTCTTTCCTCCTATATATTACCAGATATACTTACTATTTACTAATATTCAATCTAGATCACTGATTAACCATAGTTTGCAAACAACCCCCACGTCAACTGACCAGGAACATTTTTGGTACTCTATCTCTGGTTTAGGTGTAGATTCTGGGTGGGTACAATGCCTCTGTTGTCCCAATAAATATGTTTCAAATTGAGCAATGTGACTTACTGTTTTTCCATGTTTTTCTATTTATGAATTACCACAGATATTCTCCTGAGGAAGCCGTCATAGTCCTGCGAAACATGTTGAGAATTAATATCCGCGGCACTGCACCTTAATGTTGCTCCCCATATGGGGGTTCATTAATAATCATCTGTAAAGGATGTGGTATCTCCTAATGTGGATACTCTGTTTTTAAATATAATTTTGTATCAATAACATTTTGAACTTTTATACAATGTTCTAAGTTAATACTGTTCAAGTTGGTACTGAGACAGTCCAAATGTTTTCTTGCCTTGATGGGTGATCGATTGGGGATTGATCTACCCTCCCTTCCATATTGTTTCTGATTTGTGCAAAAGTTATAGCGTCTACAAACTATGGGATATATACTGAATTTTTTATTTATTTATTATTATATTTATTTATTATAGTAATGGCGGGACTGCTATATTGCGGTGGACAATCGAATACTGACACTTTTGACACTTTGTGGGAACCAGTGTCAATAATACAGTGATCAGTGCTAAAAATATGCACTGTAACTGTACTAATGAAACTGTCTGGGAAGGGGTTAAACATCTAGGGCGATCAAAGGGTTAAATGTGTGCCTAGCCAGTCTTTTACTACAGTGGGAGGTGCTTTTATCAGGGGAAGACATGGATCCTAGTTGTTGCTTTGCAGAGACACAGGATCCAGAAGCCATTGGTTTTATGTACTTTATGAGGCGTTTTTACTAAGGGATGTGATGAATCCGTCACATCCCCGCTCTCAGAATGGAGCTCTGTCTTTTTTGCAGAGCTCCGTCCTGTGTGTTTTTCCCACATTCGGTGCGTGGTCATCCATTGATCGGCACCCACTGATTGGCTTCTGCTGTGACTAATTACAGCAGAAGTGGCATGTCGGCGGTGCGCAGAATCAGGTATATATACGTGATCCTGAGCAGAACGGCGGCCCTGTAGCAGTAAATCTGCTATAGGGCGGACGTTAAGTGGTTAAAAACACTGCAAGTGTAGAAAAATACCAGTGCCTTTAGTGGATTGAAATCCCAAGACCCCTCCTGCCCTTTCCTGTCCTATTCCAAGGGCACACATTTATTTTTTTTCCAACCAAAGCAATGCTACTGCCTTTTTCGTTTTCATTAATTTTTTATTTTTTTGTAAATTCGAGAATTTGGAAATTTGAAAAAATGTGGTAATCGGAAATTCGAAAATTCGTAATTCGAAATTTGGTAATTCTAGAATTTGGTAATTCGAAATTCAAAAATGCCGATATTCGGAAATTCGTAAGTATAAAAATTTGAAAAGTCGGAGATTCGGAAATTCGATAATTCGGTAATTCAAAAATTCGGTAATTCTAAAATCTGACAATACGAAAATAAGAAAGAAAATTGGTAAATTTGAAATAATGACTAACTAATAAATAACTTAAATTTCCTTTCAAATTTGGCTGTTAGTGAACGTAAATACAAAATTTATCACTAACAGCCACATTTTAAAGGAAATTCCAATGCCTATAATTTAATAGTTAGTATAATAGTTCAATTATTATTAATTAGTTATTATTTCAGATTTTCAAATTATCAGGTTTTCGAATTTTCAGATTTCCGAATTTCAGATTTTCGTCCTTTCCGATTTTCGAATTATCGAAGATCCCAATTTCAGATTTTTGGATTTTCCGATTTTCAAATTACCGAATTTGAAATAAAAAATCGGAAATTTTTTTAAAAAATCGAAATTCGGATTTGTCCGAATGAACGTATTTCGAAAAATTGGTTAAAGAACGAATTGGGAACGAAACAAATTGCACATGTCTAATAATTTCTGTTCTGGGTCCCAGAGCCTGGAGGCCTTTGTAGATGTCACGTACCTGGTGGTTGAGTCTGGCTTATGCGGGGGCAACCTCTCTTGCGGCCCTGGTTCGCGAGCCCCTGGTAGTGCAGACAGGGAGCTCAGGAGTGCAGGGGGGCATGAGGGCTGGACAAGTCTCTCTTGGTTGGTATGAGTCCAGTGAAGCTTGTGTAGGCTGAAGGATAGTGGTGCGGTCCGGGTTGGCAACTGGCTGGCAGCGAAGTACAGAGGGATCAGGCAAATGGGTAGTCGGGTACAGGCTGGGTCGGTAACGTGCAGGCAGCTGAAGTACAAAGTGCACAGGCAGAAGAGTGGTCGTAAACAGTCCGAGGTCAAGGCAGGCAGATAGCAGCAAAGTCCAAAAGGGAAGCCGGGGTCACAGGAACAGGAAGCCTTCTCAGAACACAGTGGGGGGATCACAGGTCACAGGAACGCTGTAGAACGGACAGCATCTGCTGCAAGGTGTTGTCCGGTTAAATAGACTGTTTTGGCGCCATTGGCACGGGCGGTGTGCGCCAACACGCACAGACCCTGGAAACGGCCATTTCTCTAACAGTAGAGCTTTGGGTGGGATAAAGCCTCCATTCCTACATTCATATCTTACTTGGTAACCAGACCTCATCATGCTGCCATGCCGGTAAATGTGGAAGTTAACTTCTGCTCAGGGTTCTCTCCCTCCCTCTGTTATGGGAGTCTGCTGCTGGGCGGAAAGACTAAATGCTGACAAAACACTACAAATGTACAAGAGTTGCCACCCTGGGGTCACCCTGCTAGTCAGGAACTAACTTTATTTGTTTGCTGCCTTGTTGAATAAAAGTGCAGAAAGTAGGTGTGCAGGGCTTTGAGTTAAGGTCCAAGAAAATTAGGTCTATAACAGCAAAGTAAAAACAAACCACAGACACCTTGTGATGCTTGCTGTCAAGCACAATTTGTACTTTATCAAGGATGCACAGTGGTTTTGTATATATTTCATTTTTTTTCTTCATTGTGGTCTGGTCTGTGTATTTTTAGTAGGTAAACTTAACATATTGCATTTAAATATTCTGTATGTTTCATGAAGCCAGCTGGTGGGGCACTAAACTCATTCCATGCCCCCCTTGCCCCTCTGCAAAAACTCTGTTGTTTAAAGCGATAGTAAAGTCCACTTTTTTATATTAAGGCTTACCTGTAGGCACAGTAAATATCCCCTAAATGTGCACTGTTTAGGAGATATTTATTTTAGTAGCAGCCTGTGACGTCACCGGTGCAAGAGCATTGCATGCACAATATTCAGCATGCCATCTATTTAGAGAGCTGTGCAGTAGCTGTGTCTCCCACGCGCATGCACAGGAACGTTGTCATCGCAAAAAGACCATTCATGCAGCCTGAGCCTGCGAACCTGGAAGGAAGACTTGGGGAAGATGGAAGCCTTGGTCAGAGGGCTTCATTTTAAGGTAAGTCTTTCATAATGTGCTAGTATGTGATGCATACTAGCACATTATGTGAAACTTACCTTAGAACAATGCCCTCCAGCAGCGCGCTGTCACCACTGAAGGTGCTTCTATCTTCACCCGATCTTCCTGCCGGGTTTGCGGACTCCGGCTGTGTGAGTGGCCGGAGCCACGATGACGTCACTCCCACGCATGCGTGTGGAAGCCGCCGTTTACGGCACAGGACTCTGAAGGAACGGCACAGGTAATCTGTAACTTGTAGAGGAAAGATTTATTTTGTTTTTTGGGGTTTTTATTTTAGGTTTACTACCACTTTAAAGTGCTGAAAGCTCAAATAGAAATTTATACATGTAAGTAAATGCATCGGCGCTTTGACTCCTCTCCATATCTCTCCCTCTCTCCCATTCATAGTTTGAATCAGACAGAGTGAGCTTGAAGTCAGGGAATTATTGTGTTCTCCATTTACAAATTTACAGATTCTCTGTCGAAAAATAAATATGCTAAGTATTTTTTTTATATAATACGGTAAAAGTCTACACGTACAGTACCAGTGATCATCTCATCTACTGTACATGTGAATGTGTTTAAACAGTTTAAAAGAGAAGTATGGAATTTTTATTTTTATTTTAGAATCATACTTACCTAGGTGGATGCAGTATTGGTTCCATGCTGTATCTGTCCCCTGCCAGCTCTAAGGCTGAGAACCGAGCGATCAAACATTGGTGAATACTCGGTTCTCAGAGCTCTCTGAGCAGAGTGACTGTCAGTCACTGTTCTGCCCCCCTCACTCACTGGAGCGCTGGGCAGTGAGTGCTGATCCAGGCATGTGGGCGGATCCCGACCGCATGGTCGCAGTCTTTCCTGAGCCTGGACCGGCTCTGTGACATCAGCTGTCTGCTGAAAATGGGTCACAAGAGTGCAGAATGAACTGCACTCCTGTGGAAAACAAATGCTTATTATTTTGTGGCAATGACATAGTGTGGGCAGATTTCTGCCAGTCACAGGCTGTGCCACACCCCTCCAGGACTGTAACAGAGAGGTGAAACCACCGTGACTCAAGATGTAAAATCCACCCTCATTGTGTTTAGCTGTTTAGTGGGCATGGAGGAGGGAGGAAGGAAGTGGGCTGTCATTTACCACTGTGTATACGCTCACATGTGTGACTCTATAGTCACATGGGCTGCTTAGATATGATAGGGAGGAAATGTTCAGCATAGAAACTCACTGAAAACTGAGCATGTGCATTTGAGAACAGCAGGATCAACCAGATTTTTGCAGAATACAGAAAATAAATTCCATAGTAACGGAGTATAGATAGCATGTAATACAACATTTATTGATAGTTTTTAATTATGTGGATTTAATGACCCTTTGTTCTCTTAGAGGGTTCATGTTTTTAAACTTGCTTTATTGAAAATAATAGATCATTAAAAAATGATGGCCCATGCCTTTTGGGCACTTTCAGTCCAGGAGAGCAGAATGGTATCCACCGGGAGAGGTAGGTAGCCATCTTCCCCCAGGAAAATGGTTGTAGGGGTCACCATGATCAGCCCAACCCACAAAACGAATATAGCAAAGGTGTGACTGGGGCCTGAGAAGCAGAACTAGCTTACTGCATGAATGCAAGGTCTGCTTTCATTTGTCTATAGTTTTATCTACCAGAGAATAAAACACTAAGATGTCATGGAAACTCACTGCCAACATCCTATATAATAATTAGAAGAGACCGAGAGAGGTCAAAATTAATGACCAATAACTCAAAAGTAGTCCCCTGTCCGCATATACCATCACGAGCAACAAAATATAAATAGGTGCTGTAGGTACAAGCAACCTGTATAGGCAGGCTGAGAATATAGTTTACATTGCCAACCCCAATAGGGGATAAATCAGCTTGAATATCAATAATATATATATATATATATATATATATATATATATATTAAAGGGACAAATGAAGATGGCGCTGTAAAGTAGATACATATACAGAGCAAGAAAGGGTCCAATAGTATGAATAGTAGAGCAAAGTAGGTACCCGATGGCGTGGGACGAATGGATGCAGTGAGAGAGATCTAGAGAATTAAATAGTATGTTACCTGGTATCCTTCGTTCAATAGGTGTAGGCTGAATGCAGGCATTGGGCTTACTGACCTGGTTATATATGAAGTATACCTTGCTGTTAGCCAATCCAGACTAAGGGGGAACAGGTGCCAGTCATCCGCCACAGATGGACAAGGTCCAAGTGGACGGATGCTGGACAGCCCTCCGGGTGAGTGTCGCGTGGCGACGCCCCGTCCCAAGGGGCAGGATGATGTCATGCGTCAAGCACCCACCAGCGGAAGTGTCCGGCGGAAGGATTTCTGTCAGGACAGAAGCTCGCTCCAACATAGGGGAAGCCCGAGAGACTATATTAGGGTAGTAGATACCCAGCTTGTCCCCTGCTCTTTTTTTCACGGTAACCCCTGACCTTAGTACCTCCCCACTGGGTCACTGTGTTGAAACAACTGTCCTGTTTTTCCTGTACCCTCCTCACTCCCTCCTTATTAGATCTTTGCCCCTTATTCTCCCCTTTCATTATGACAGAGTATCAGGGTGAGCAGTGGACTTCCTTCATGTCCAACCTCCATGACAACTATGAGAAAAATGAGGCAGTTGAGTCAGCAATTACATCTACCTATATTAACCTTTGTCAAATATTAGGAAAAAAGTCATTACTATATTGGCACGTTAAGAGTTTTGAGGATTACATAAAAGGAGATATTAATCCGTTCGGACTACGAGTCCAGATCTTTCTCTCTTTTGACAATATAGACCCCGGTTTTAAAAAAACATGGGAAGATAATCTAAAATGATGTTCTAAAAATATGATGTCCCTGCTGATCCAGGAATACCAGAAACGTATGACCAATAGGGACTCTCAAATTGATAACTTACAAAAACAACTTTTACCTTTTCACACCAATACACTGGTCTCAGACTTGGAGTCCAAATTGAAATCTCATTTAGATAAATTCAAAAAGGATATCCTAACCAGCAAGGACAAAAAATTTCAACGCGACCTTAAGGCTTTCCGTGAGGGAAAAGCATATAGGTGGCACCAACTTGCTTCTAATAGACGCATGACTTCTACTAATCCTAAAACATATAGATCTGAGAATGTCTCCGAATCTTCAATATACTTACCTGTAATGTCTTCTCAGCTGTCTTTTCCTGCAGGCCAATCCAAGGAAGACTCCCGACGATCCAAACGGCGCAGACATGGCGATAGCTCACACGACGGCTCACCCTCATCAGATATGTTCCACTTGCATGCAGGTAGTACACGCCATGAAACACCTCATGGTGAATCACATACCAACAACCCAGCCCAACACACACCACACACACACCCGTAACACCTCTCACTCTTCACATCAGCTTTGATCTACCCCCCACCTTCGCCCTTCCCACACGGGGGACTTTTTTAGACCAACTGCGCACGAGAACACAAACCCACCAACAAAAAAACAACCCAACCAAAACAACCAAGAAACAGAATACACGTCAATCATGCTAAATGTGGTAAATTTATCCTCATATAATCTATCACAAGATGAACTCAATGTCCTGGCTAAGGGTTTGACCTTTTGTCCAGACTATCACCTTGACAAATTTGGAACCATCAAAGATGTCCATGTTTTCATACGCAATGTATTTCTAAAAAGTCTCTATGCCAAGAAAAACCCAATACCTCCACTTTCCCTTGACACCACTGAATCCCAGGCCCTTGATCACCTTATTTTGCTTTTAGAGGAGAATGATTCTCCTAAATGTATTGATTCTATAGATCCTGAGAGTCTTTTATCGGCAGTCAACAGCACCCCCGACACAAGTCTCACCACATCAACTTTAGTCCCACACACGGTTTCACTCAAAAAAAGATCTTCTGCGTACCCTTCTCCAAGTTCGAATCCAAATGCAGCTACCTTCTTGAAATTGATATCTAACGATATTACCCAATTACGTTAGACATCCAACCTACATCCCAATTTGTCATTACACGAACAGAGAGCATTAAACTCTTTAGCCAAAAACTCAGACATCGTTATAAAACCGTCTGACAAAGGCGGTAATGTCGTCGTCATGAACAATACTGACTACATTAATATGTGCATGCGAGTTTTGAACAATTCCCTATTCCAGGCACCATGGTAGACAAATTTCGGAAAAAATTATACGCATTTGTAGATGAGGCTTACTATCGCAATACAATAGACAAACAGACCTGGGAGTTTATACGAATTAGTCATCCTCGTGAAGCAACCTTCTATACGTTACCCAAACTGCATAAACACGCTGTTAGCCCCCCCGGACATCCTATCGTCTCAGGCTGTGGTAACCTCACAGAAAATTTAAGTCAACTAGCAGACAATTACCTAAAACCACTAGTAACACGACTTCCGTCGTATGTACACGACACAATACACTTTCTACAAATCATTGAGAATCTTCAAATCGATGACGACACATTACTTGTCTCGATTGATGTGGAAGCGCTGTATAGCGCTATTCCACACGAGAAAGGTCTAGCGACTTTACGATGTAAATTCCTATACTCACCCACCTCTCAATCCCCATTTGACAAATTTATTCTTCAGGGCCTTCAGTTCATTCTTGAACACAATGTTTTGTCATTTAAAAGATCCCATTTCCTCCAGGTACAGGGGGTAGCGATGGGGACATGCTGTGCCCCATCCTATGCCAACCTGTACCTGGAGGAGTGGGAACGTACCCTTTGGCATGATGCCAATATGTCGATATATGCGAGCCACGTAATTACGTGGTGTCACTATATCGACGACATTTTTCTACTCTGGAAGGCCTTGGTTCCCTTCCTTGAGGAGTTCATCACGCAAATTAACTGTAACAATTTCAATCTACATTTTACCATGACATACAACTCAGACTCATTATCATTTTTTGACATCATGATTAAACTTCCCAGTGGACATCTCTCCAGATGACTTTTTCATAAGCCAACCGCAGGGAACTCCTTACTTCATGCCACCAGCTTCCATCCCAAGCCCCTACTAGCATCTATTCCTTTCAGTCAGTATTTGTGGGTACGCCGTAACTGTTCCGACGACAGCACCTTCCTAAAGAAAGCCAAAAGTTTACAAACACAGCTTTTGGAGCGTGGATATTCAAGAACCTCTTTAAAAAGGGCCTTTAAGAAGGTCCAATCTTTTTCTCGACATAATTTACTACATACTCAAAAAATACCTACTACCCAACAGATCACTCGCATCATTACCACCTATTCCACTCAACACAAGCAAGTTAGACATATTCTTGGCAGGTACTGGCACCTGCTAACCACAGATCCGACCCGGACCCCCTTTATACCTGAGACCCCAGCAATCACGTTCCGGAGGGCCCCCTCCGTGAGCGACAGGCTGGTCTCTAGCAAATTTAGGATCAATAGAGGCAATCTTCCCCTGTGGAGGGAGCAACTACTGCGAATATATGGATAGGTGTGGCAACATTAGACTACTTAACCAACAGATTTTTTGACCCAAACATTATGTAAACTGTAAAACTCCCGGCATAGTGTACCTGCTTTCTTGTGAATGCGGGTGCTACTATGTCGGGAAGACTATTAATGAAATCTGGAAAATAACTTGCCAACACCTTTCTTCTATATCTAAACGTGATCCAGATACTACCCTGGGACACCACATGGCTACTGTACATCCCAAGACCCTACCTAAAATAAATTTTTTAGCACTTGATCGAATCCACTTCAGCTCCCGAGGCGGCGACTTTAACAAGCGCCTCCTCCAATGCTAGCTAAGGTGGATTTATAACTTATGTGCCATTTAACCTCCCGGGCTTAATGAAGCATCAAACTACAAACCCTTTCTTTCGGGCTTTGTATCGAGGGGCTGTGAACTCAATCTCTAGCTCCCCCATCTATCCTATGCACATAGGTAGCTCTTTCTATCCAGCCTTCCCCCTTTATCGTTTTCATTATTTGACGGTTTCCAATTATCCCTTTTTTTTTTTTTTTTTCATACCCTTTACATTTCACCATACTTGTTGTACATTAATGCTAGATTTGTTATATTTTTCCTATACTGCATATACCTGTTGCTATGCAAGGGCTCTTCTGCTTTGTGTATTTGTGTTTGTCCATTTATGGTACATGTAATACTTTTCCTTATGCCCGTCGTATAGATATGCTAGATTTCAATCCATGTCTTTGTATCATGTATCTGTTGATACTCCAGCATGTCCTTCTCCCTGCCTTGTCCCATCTCCTTTTCCTCCATACCCACTTTTCTTTTTTATTTCCTTCCTTTGCTTCCCCCTCTATTTTTCCCTCTCCCTTACCTCCTTTCCCTTCTTTTTTCTCCCCCATCAGTTGTGATATACTATGTGTTGGTTAAGTTGAGGCTCTGAGGAAGAGGCCGTGGCCTCGAAACGCGTTAGCCAGCCTGTCTAGGACACCAGCAGTATAAGGTGGATTGGATGCGTAGCCGTTTGGTGCTCAAAATACTTGCTATCTGAACCCGTTTGTGAGTATGTTTTTATGATCTTTTAATAAAATCTTTTTACTGAGGATAATGCGCTAGGCCAGTGAGCCCTTGTGTGCTTTCTTGTTCTTGCGCCACACCGCCTTGACCACTAGATGCCGCCTTTGATCCCGATTGGACCAGGTGTAAGCCACCGGCAGGTAGGCTCCACTAGGGGTCGCTATGCTATGGCCGTTTCATGGCCTCTCGGGCTTCCCCTATGTTGGAGCGAGCTTCTGTCCTGACGGAAATCCTTCCGCCGGACACTTACGCCGGCGGGTGCTTGATGCGTGACGTCACCCCTCCCCTTGGGGCGAGGCGTCGTTGCTGTGCGTCACTCACTCGGAGGGCTGTCCGGCATCTGTCCACTCAGACCTTGTCCATCTGTGGCGGATGACTGGCACCTGTTCCCCCTTAGTCTGGATTGGCTACCAGCAAGGTACACTTCATATATAACCAGGTCAGTAAGCCCAATGCCTGCATTCAGCCTACACCTATTTAACGAAGGATACCAGGTAACATACTATTTATTTCTCTAGATCTCTCTCACTGCATCCATTCGTCCCACGCCATCGGGTATTTTCTTTGCTATACCATTGGACCCTTTCTTGCTCTGTATAGGTATCTACTTTACAGCAACATCTTCATTTGTCCCTTTAATATATATATATTATTGATATTCAAGCTGCTTTATCCCCTATTGGGGTTGGCAATGTAAACTATATTCTCAGACTACCTATACAGGTTGCTTGTACCTACAGCACCTATTTATATTTTGTTGCTCGTGATGGTATATGCGGGCTGGAGCCCTATCCACGCCATAGCCACCGAGATGGGCTGCGGCTGTCTGCGTTGGTCTGACCCCCATCCTTGCTCCACTTATTAACCCCTTATACCCCTGCTGTACTAAGTTTCTACCTCAGTGTGTTGTATGGCTGCTTTAAACCCTGTAGCAATGACTCTATTGTTTTCAACGCTCAGTAAGCTTTGCCCTTACAATTCCCAGTGGTGTCGGGCATAGATGAATGGCTTTCCCTATTTTTGCATACCCCTGTGGAATTTATTTTTAGATACCTACTCTGTCATTATCTCTTTTTATTAACCAGCCATACACCACTTTCTGTGGTAAGCCGGTATAGCCACCTGACACCCCTTGTGGCTGCACGACTCTAGTGTCCATTGTGCAGATCTTGAGGACTCCCAGGTGGTCTGGCGGTTTTGGTGCATCGTTCCTAAGGGCTGTTCCATACCTACCCAGTGACTATCATCGAGCACATATGTAAGTGTACCATCTTCCCAATGGGGAATTTCTAAGCGATCTACTATGATTTATTGTACTACATTCATGCATGTGATAGACTGTTGCCTGTCCTCCAATGTATCACGCTTTACTTACAGATAGGATGTATTATGCCTAAACCTCAATGCACTGCCCCCTGAAGAAGGATTTCTCAAAACTCTGAAACATGTCGGGATGTCCATGGGACCTGTCATCTTACTTCAATGTGGCCATAGAGACTCATAACCCTTATGCATTGAGTATTGTATACCTCTCCACTGTACATCATTGTGGTACTCCTGTATATGTATAATGTGACTGTATATTCTTTACTGCGATGTCTTTGTATACCCCATTGACTTTTTAACTTTTGTACCTGAATAAAGAAATTGAATTTTACTTTCCTATTCCCTTCCAACCATTTTTTCTGCCCTTAAAGTCCAAGGGGACTACTTTTGAGTTATTGGTCATTAATTTTGACCTCTCTCAGTCTCTTCTAATCTACCAGAGAATAAATGTGTGTGTAACTATGTGTGCAATTAGTAATTACAAAGACACATTCAGACAGACTGGCATTATGTATATATGGTATGTACTATATATACATCAGGAGAAATAACAGAACCTGAAAAAATATGTAATGCAGAACTGAGTTTCCTTGTGTGCTTCCAGATATCCGCACATCATGAATTCCCACTTACTAAGCAGTTGCAAAGTCATGCATGAGGCACCAATGCTGCTGTAATTTATTCTGAGCTGTTGTTTTCCCATCTCTCCTGAGTTGGTGTGTCACATGACGCCAAACAGCATAAGGTACTTATCACCTTTTTTTCTCACTGCACACATATATTTGAGCTAATGTTTAAAAAGTATCTTATAAAACTGGTTTAAATTAAAAATTATTATTTATTTTTTTTACAAACACGTAAATAAAAAGACATCAACTTGGTGTGAACCTGACATGAATTTAAAGTGGAGTTCCACCCTTTTAAAAGTCAGCAGCTACAAAAAAGTGTAGCTGCTGACTTTTAATAATCGGACACTCACCTGTTCCTCGCTCCAGCAATGGGGCCGCCCACAGCGTAGCTCTTTTCTCCTCTTCCATGTGGCGCCGGCATCACAAGTGTGGGCGCCCGGCTTTGGCTGTGCATTCGCAAGCCGCGCTGCATGCTGTGAATGGCCGGTGTATCTGCTGGGACCTCTGACGTGCCCCAGAAGATCGCCGGGTGGGAGGGGGGGAAGCTGAACTTCCTTTTGGCTCCACGGCGCCAAGAGAGGAAGTGGGACCTGGGACCCTGTGAAAACAGGGTCCTTGGTCCCCCCCCAAAAAAAAACGACATGCCAATTGTGGCATGTCAGGGGTCACCTTCCCTTAAAGCGGTAGTTCCACTTTTGGGTGGAACTCCGCTTTAAAGTGCTTCTAAAGGCTCAAGGTTTTTTACCTTCATGCATTCTATGCATGAAGGTAAAAAAGACCTCTTCTGTGCAGCAGCCCCCCCAATACTTACCTGAGCTTCATTGCAATCCAGCGATGTGCAGGAAAGTATTTGCTCTCTGGGGACTCTCCCTCCTCATTGGCTGAGACAGCAGTGGGGGCCATTGGCTGTTGCTGCTGTCAATCACAGCCAGTGAGCCAATGAGAAGACAGAGGGGGCAGGGCCAAGCTATGGCTCCGTGTCTAAATGGACATGCAGAGCAGCGGCTCGGGAGCGAGTTAGCTCAGGTGCCCAGGGCCATCTTAATAGCATCATGGGCCCCTGGGCAAAGTAATGCACTAGGGCCCCCACAAGCCTGCACTACCGCTCACCAAACGCAACCCATTTAAATAAAAGGGTCTGCGCTGCAAGTTCTCACAACCGGGGGTGATGCAGCATTTAGAGCAGGGGTAGGCAACCTTTGAGAGGTGGAGATCTACTTGAACAACATAAAAGATCAAAGATCACCGGGGGGGTAAATAAATTAACTAGCAACGCCTAAGTAAATAGTAAGGATGACACTAGGAACATTTAGAAAACGTATAATAAAACTAATGTCATTATAAAAATATAAACTTAGCCTGACTTCAGTGAGCAACTAGCTTCAGGCCTGAATGTAGGGCGGTGAATTAAGGTCAGTAATAGATAGGGCGGTGTATAGAGGTCAGTAATAGATAGGGCGGTGTATAGAGG
>BLSH010471031.1:148688-161451 GCA_018402905.1 Glandirana rugosa
GTGGTCGGGTCGTGGGGTGGACTGTAGTCTGTTCAAGAGATCGAAACCACGTCCGATACGACCCGTAACATCAGGGGGTCGTGAGTCATGCCCTACATGTTATATTCTCTTCACTCCCACAGGGGTCATGGACCTTCAGTCGGTCCTAGTAGAGAGACAGTCATAACCTCCGGTACAGGGGGAGTCACCTCGGCGATCCGCCCACAGTCACTACCCTAGAGGCCAATCGTCTAGTACTTGGGGGTCGACCCGGGGGCCCCGGACAGGAGGCGAGACCCGAGGAGATCAGACTAGGAGCCGGACGAGGACGAGAGACACCTCGGTGACGAGCAAAATGTGCGACAGCGCCGTGCGGCGGAGGGAGAGCAGACAGCGGCTGGCAGCGGAGACACAGAGAGCAGGAGCAGGCCGAGGATCAGACTAGAGGAGCCCAGAGCGGAGGACAGGCCCCGGGGGCCCAGCTGGGGGTTCATGATCTGCTAACCGGAGATCCCATCACTGACACCCGCCTAGCGGCTCCACTGAGGGGGACATGGCCTCCAATACTGACAGAGAGATGATCCTGGCTGACTTCCAGGTACTGGGGACACCCTCACTTCTCTTATATTGTACATCCCGTACTGAGTGCTGGGGGACTACAATGCCCAGCATAGCCTGCACCAAAGCTAGAGAACTTGTCTGATGTCAGGTGGGGTGCTGGGCTGGTGACAGATCTGGCTGTTTGTGATGATAGAAGTGCCAACATTGCCAGACTCTAGGGAGAAACGCGTAACCCAGCCATGGGACAGTCAAATAACTGAGCCATGGTAGGATGGCACGTAGCCCGGCCATGGTAGGATGGCACGTAACCTGGCCATGGTAGGATGGCACGTAGCCCGGCCATGGTAGGATGGCACGTAACCTGGCCATGGTAGGATGGCACATAACCCGGCCATGCGACAGTGGCACGTAACCTAGCCATGGTAGGGTGGCACGTAATCCGGGCATGGTAGGATGGCACGTAACCCGGCCATGAGTTGGATGGCATATAACCCGGCCATGGTAGGATGGCACGTCACCCGGCCATGGTAGGATGGCACATAACCCGGGCATGTTAGCATGGCACATAACCCGGGCATGGTAGCATGGTACATAACCCAGCCATGGGACAGTCACATAACCCGGGCATGGTAGGATGGCACGTAACCCGGGCATGGTAGGATGGCACATAACCTGGGCATGGTAGGGTGGCACATAACCCGGCCATGGTAGGATGGCACATAACCCGGCCATGGTAGGATGGCACATAACCCGGCCATGGGACAGTCACATAACCCAGCCATGGTAGGATGGCACATAACATGGCCATGGGACAGTCACATAACCCAGCCATGGGACAATGGCACATAACCCGGCCAGGGGACGATGGCACGTAACCCGGCCATGGTAGGATGGCACATAGCACGGCCACGGGATGATGGCATGTAGCACGGCCACGGGACGATGGCACAGAACACAGCCATGGTATGATCATGTAGCAAACCTGTTGTATGATTGTATATCCAAGCTATGGCATTATGGCGCATAACCTAGACAGGGTACGATTACATAACCAAGCCACTGTATGATCATGTAGCACAGCCGTTGTATGATGGCACACAACACAGCTATGGTATGATCTTGTAGCACAGCCATGGTATGATGGCACACAACCCAGCCATGGTATGATGGCACACAACCCAGCCATGGTATGATGGCACACAACCCGACCATGGTATGATGGCACACAACCCGACCATGGCATGATGACGCACAACCCGACCATGGCATGATGACGCACAACCCGACCATGGCATGATGACGCACAACCCGGCCATGGTATGATGATGCACAACCCGGCCATGGTATGATGACTCGCAACCCGGCCATGGTATGATGGCGCACAACGCGGCCATGGTATGATGGCACACAACACGGCCATGGTATGATGGCACACAACCCGGCCATGGTATGATGACGCACAACACGGCCATGGTATGATGGCACACAACCCGGCCATGGTATGATGACGCACAACACGGCCATGGTATGATGACGCACAACACGGCCATGGTATGATGGCACATAACACAGACTGGCTATTGAATATCTGGAGTAAGGGATGTGCGATTCGGGAGAAATTGATCTCTGCTGCTCAGTAATTGACTTATGTACTTCTGTATGTGCAATTCTAAAATGTCTAAAGACAAAACTTTTATTTTATGTTTTTTCTATGTTGGACAGCGTAGGGAACAATACCAATGTCAAGTGTTGTTTTTTTTTGCTGTCTGTGTCCCATAGGGGAGGGACACAGAATGCAAATACAGGACATTTCTCCAATGTGAGGAAAGTTCAGTTGTCTTTGGAACAAGGTTCCCCATTATAAGATTGCTTCGCTATTCCTGTACGGTGACCACTAAATATTTCCCCTTTTCAGGCCCGATGACGATGGCTGCGAGGTCATATAGAACGAGAGCACAGAAAACCATGAAAAGCGAATCAGGTTCTAACTCCTCGCCACTCTCTCCAAACTAAGAATAGTACAGTTTGGCTTTAGAGTAACTTTAAGGCTGAAATCCAGGAAGATATGATAAAAGACTCAAATTATTTGTAGCTCTGTATTGAGTAATACATCACTAAATGTACTTTCTAAATACAAGCTTGTATGTACCTGAATCGGACTTGGCATAAGCCTTTTACAGTTCCCTTGCAGCAGAGCTCAGAATAGGCGAGGGAGAAGCAGCACAGGGAGCCAGTCGGATGTGCTGCAGTGCAAGGGACATACTGATAGGAGAAGAGAGCAGAAAGACTGAGAAATAAGTTCATTAACCTGCTGCTTCTCTGTTCCTTGCCCAGTTACAGGGTGGGGGTAGGAAGGAAAACTGTAAGTGAAAGTAAAACTGTAGCAGAGAAAGATCCCCTGCTAGACAAGGCTGTGCTTTGGGGACAGCTGTGTAAATCAAAGAACTGCATGGACAAATACACATACTTTGGCAAGTAAAACCGTTCCGATTGAGGTATTTAATTTGTGTATTTAGCAGTTTACCTGGGGCTCAGACTTTAAAATCAGCTTGACTGTCCTGTTTGAGGCTTTATATGTCTGACAACTGTAGTGTGAATGGGCCCTAATAAATGCTTAAAACAATTTTTAATAGCAGTTGAGCGGTGAGTGCTGTGCTAGGCTGCCCTGGCAGCCAATCAGGTGACCTATTGATTGCAGCTGATCACATGAGCCGAGTTGCAGGACTTTACGCAGAGCTGGCAGGTAGGCAGCATGTCTTGGCCTTCTAACCTCTAAGCTCCATAACATGATTGTAATCCCTTCCATATACCCAGTGAAGGGACAGCCCTTGGGTAGTGACTGGCCTCAGGTGATACACAGAGATGAAACAGATCCTCCTCCATAAGTTGTACCTGTTTATCTGCAGCCATCTTTCCTTTACATCACTTCAAAGTACACAGATCAAATTATTTTTCTCAGCAGCAGAAGGCAGTAATCTGACACTGCAGAGCATAGAGCTCCCTGTAACCTATGAACTGAGCGGATGGAAGGGATACATATGTACATAGGCTCATAGAGGAAACGCATACAGCTGAGGCTGTGAGTCATCTGCTGTAGGCTGGAGATGGGGGGAAGGGGTGTCATCACTTGGAATTCTGTGGAGTCAGCTTAAGGCAGTAGTAAACTCCACTTGCTGACTTGTACCTACAGGTAAGCTCATTATAAAGCTTACTTACCTGTAGGTACAAGGAATATCTCCTAAACCTGTACCATTTAGGAGATATTCGCTACTTCTGCAGCTGATCATGTCATCGGCGCACTGCCCAATGAAAGGAACAACATGCCGTCCCTTCAAAATGCTGTGCTGCGGCTGTGGCTCCAGTGCACATGCTCAGGAGAGACATCGCGGCTCGGCCATTCAAACGGCCGTAGCCCACAAACCCAATAGGAACACTGGGTAAAGATGGCAGCCTTGTGGGGACAGTGTGCCGCAGGAAGGCTTCATTTTAAGGTAAGTCTCTCATAATGTGTTAGTATGTGATGCATACTAGCACATTATGACATTAAAGGAGTTGTAAAGTCTCTAGGTTTTTCACCTTAATGCATTAGCAGCCCCCCTAATACTTACCTGAGCCCGAACGTTCCAGCGTCGAGGACGAGCCCAGCAGCTCCAGCCATTGTCTCGGCTCCTCATTGGATAGATTGATAGCAGCAGGAGTCATTGGCTCCCGCTGCTGTCAGTCAAATCCAGTGACACGGGAGTGAGAGGCGGGGCCGAGTCCTGCTGTCTGTGTCAATGGACGCAGCAGCAGGACTCTGAAGCGCACCCACAGGGGTGCTCCCAGGGAAATTGGCTCTCCTGGGGGGCAGGAGCGCCGCCGGGGGACCCCTTTTGGGGGGGGGCACTTTACTATAGCTTTAACCTATTGGGAGTGATTAATGCAGATAGATGAGGGAAGAGAGAGCTGACACTAGGTGCTTTGGGTTGAGGCGAGTACACACGGTAGAGGGATATGCTTTGTTTATTTTTCATAGAGTGGAGGTTTACAACCACTTTAAGCTGAGATCGCTTGACTTTTTAAAGTGATTATGTTGCCAACACAGACCCAACAAGAGAAGAGTAATAATACTCAACTGTCCTGCTGCCCATGATTTCAGTCTTTGCTCTACTGAAGGGCAACGCTAGCCATGGAATCTTCAGCATCTCTCACACTTCCTGGAGTGTTGGATTCCTTCCTCCCCCTGCTTTGCACAGTAGTTCCAGTTGGTTGCTGCCACAGCACTTCAGGACATAGGAAGGTGGGTGAAACCACAGCACCTAGAGGGGAATCTGACACAGACGGACGCTGAAGATATTTAATCCGGTGAAGCACTTCTTGAGAGTCACAGGCGGAGGACAGGATAGTTATTTGTGGATTTAAGTGGAAAGTTAGATTTAGCTGTTATGTTCTAGAGCTCATTTAAAGCAGAACTAAACTCTCCTATCCTTCACAGCCAAGGCAGATGCCATCTTAGCCTCTGTTTAATCTGCAGATGCGCATGCAACCATGACACGTTTAGTTCATGGCATGCTACGAATGTGCTTGCTTGGGAAACAGTTAAAGCAGAACTCTGGGTAAATTTTTTTCCCCCTGTGCAGTGGGGCTGTGTGGTCATTTTTGTTCTAGGGGAGAGGACAGCAGAGATGTACACTATATTGTTAAAGGTATTGGGACACCTGCCTTTACACGCACATGAACTTTAATGGCATCCCAGTCTTAGTCCGAATGGTTCAATATTGAGTTGGCCCACCCTTTGCAGCTATAACCTCTTCACCTCTTCTGGAAAGGCTGTCCACAAGGTGTAGGAGTGTCTATGGGAATGTTTGACCATTCTTCCAGAAGCGCATTTGCGCTGGTGTTGGATGGGAAGGCCTGGTTTATAGTCTCCGCTCTAATTCAAAGGTGTTCTATCGGGTTGAGGTCAGGACTCTGTGCAGGCCAGTCAAGTTCCTTCACCCCAAACTTGCTCATTCATGTCTTTATGGACCTTGCTTTGTGTACTGGTGTGCAGTCATGCTAGAGCAGAAAGGGGCCATCCCAAACTGTTCCCACAAAGTTGAGGGCATGAAATTGTCCAAAAAGTCTTGGTATGCTGACGCCTTAAGAGTTCCCTTCACTGCAACTAAGGGGCCAAGCTCAACCCCTGAAAAACAACCCCGCACCATAATCCCCCCTCCACCAAATGATTTGGACCAGCGCACAAAACCAGGTCCATAAAGACATGCATGAGTGAGTTTGGGGTGGAGGAACTTGACTGGCCTGCACAAAGTCCTGACCACAACCCAATAGAACACCTTTGGGATGAATTAGAGTGGAGACTGCGAGCCGGCCTTCTCATACAACATCAGTGCCTGACTTCACAAATGCGCTTCTGGAACAATGGTTAAACATTCCCATAGACACTCCTAAACCTTGTGGACAGCCTTCCCAGAAGAGTTGAAGCTGTTATAGCTGCAAAGGGTGGGCCAACTCAATATTGAATCCTTCGGATTAAGACTGGGGTGCCATTAAAGTTCATGTGAGTGTAAAAGCAGGCGTCCCAATACTTATGAAAATATAGTGTACTTACCTGACCCACCGATCCTCCCCACACAAGACTGGTCTGACTCCCCCGTGCTCCAGCGGTCTTGAAAATGGACTGTTCCTGATGTTGGCACACTCAGAGCAAATTCCATAGACTGGAACACCGCTGAACTATGGGGGAGCGTGGTTTTCTGGAGGATCAGCAGATCAGGTGAGTATGGATTTTGTGCTCACTCCTAGAAAAAACGAGCAGTTGACCCATGCAGTGCGCCCCACTGTATTGGGGGAAATTAAAATTGCCCAAAGTTGGGCTTCATTCTTGCACACTTATGAAATACACCTCTGTGTTTTCTCTCCTTCAGCGATGTGAGGTCTGTACTTCCCACATTCACTCCACCCCTGCCAGGGTCATGGTATTTTCTGCCATCTTTTATCTTTGTATGTTGGCAGTCACTGTATCGCTGTACTGCCTGTGCCCCGAAGTCCGTGTACAGATTTAAGCGTCATTCCGGGCAAAATATGAGTTGAGTAAATTGTAATAGGTCTTGTTTAGTTTTGTCGTCTTCCTCCTGAGAGCTCGAAATTTTCTCAAAGCCCAACCGAGGCTTATCTTCTGTCCACTCCGTGCTGATCAAATGAACACCACCATGATCTGAGATCAAAAGCAGGAGATTTATATGTCAATAGGAGAAAGAGTTCTGGGCTTTGTGAAAAAGTAGTACTGCAGCGCTGTATGTGAGATATAAACACAAATATACAATAACAAACCAGGAAAGTGCTGCGATATAGTGGTTCTCAACTCCTGTCCTCAGGACCCACTAACAGGCCTGGTTTGCAAGATAACCGAAATACATCACAGGTGATATCATTTGCTGCTCAGTGATTGCAGTATTCTACTCTGCATCTCCCCAAGGTAATACTTAAAATCTGGCCTGTTAGTGGGTCCTGAGGACAGGGGTTGAGAACCACTGGTGTAATGTAATTACAGGGCCGCAAGGTGGATCAGTTGTTCTGGGAGGGCGTACTATAACGTCTTCCCAGAATCGCGCACCCTGGAGCATCCGTGACCGCTGGGTCCGTGAGACCCGGCGCATCACGGTGAATGGCCGCTCGCAGCGGCCATTTACCATGCGATCACTCCGTCAAATGACAGATCAATCAGATGTAAACAAGCTGCCAGATATCTGGCTTGTCACTCCCCTCTCCACACCGATCGGTGCAGTGTGAGAGGAGAGGGGGGAGAGATGAGAAGCAGCAGTGCTGTGGGCAGGATATGTAGTGTCCATCCATTCATGCTCACACATGCAACCATGCGTGCTCAGCCATCCATGCGTGCTCAGCCATCCATGCGTGCTCAGCCACCCCCATCCATGCTCATTTATGCCTCATTCATGCTCATCCATACCACATCAGTTCTCATCCATGACACGTCCATGCCACTACAGCACCCATCAGTGCCACCACAGTGCCTCACCATAGTGTTATAGGTAGTCAAATTAGATGTGAAATGTATGCCCCTAGAACGCCTGATGGTGCTACCTGCATGTTGGGCCTTTTTATGTGGCCAGGCTGTGTAAAAGTCTCACATGTGGTATTGCCATACTCAGGAGGAGTAGTAGAATATGTTTTGGGGTGTAATTTGTGGTATGCATATGCTTGTTAGGGTCTCAAGAAATGAGATAGGCCATCAGTACATCAGGTGTGATCAATTTTCAGTGATTGGCACCATAGTTTGTAGTCTCTATAACTTTCACAAAGACTGAGGCCCCTTTCACACACACGGACCGTTTGTCCGTTTTTCATCCATCCGTTGATGGATGAAAAACGGACATCAATGCATCTCTTTGGAAAAACTGATGACAACTGATGATCATGTATTTGCATCCGTTTTCATCCGCTTCCTTCAGCATCCGTTTTTTTGAACGGATGAAAGTCCTATTTTTCATCCGTCAAAAAAACGGATCGGACAAAAAACGGATGTAAACTGACGAACAGTCAGTTTTTCATCTGTTTTTTTGCATTGGTAGTGAATGTAAAAAAAAACTGATGAAAAACTGATGACCACAGATGAAAAAACGGATGAAAAAAACTGATGAAAAACGGATGAACTGGTGAACGGTCCGTGTGTGTGAAAGGACCCTAAACAATATACACTTTTGGGTTCTTTTTACCAAAGATAGGTAGCAGTATAAATTTTGGCCAAAATTTTTGAAGAAAAATTACTAATTTGCAAAATTTTATAACCAAAACAAAGAAAAATGCACTTTTTGACAACATTTTCTGTCTTTTTCCATTTATAGCGCAAAAAATAAAAAACCCCAATGGTGATTAAATACCACCAAAAGAAAGCTCTATTTGTGTGAAAAAAAGGACAAAAGGAGTAATTGTCATGCAAAATGTGAGAGCACCGAAAGCTGAAAATTGGTCTGGTGGGGGTTTAAGTGCTCAGTGGTTAATCACACAAATTAAACTGATGTGAACTAGGTCCCAGCAGAGACCCAAAATAAAACACTTCATTAGGGAAGTGATGAAATCCCTGTTGTGTCCCGGTCACATGAATCTTGTCTCCATACCAGAGTGTAGGATATCGCATGAAAAGAAAGGCTCCCATAGTGTAATACAGTAATAAAAAGTATTGCACTTACAATTGGACAGGTAAAAACAGGTATGTCACAGAAAATGTTTGGAAGTACGTCTTAAACAGCAATTGCGGTGTGCCAGAATGGAGCCATAACCCAAACGGTTTTGTCGCTATCGGACTTCTTCCCGGGGTTTGGCATCCATCTCTGACCACCTCTTTAAATAGGATGAAAGGTGAGACACGGCTCAATTGAAAATTACCTGACTTCCGGGTCACGTCCGGCCTCCATCTAATTCTGAATCCTCATTGGTCAAGTTGAGTTCCAAGCCTCACTCTCAATCTTTCTGACAGGCTATAAACTCCAGAAATAACCGCAACTTCCGGTTCCCGACCGAAAGCTGCGTCATCATTCGGGACTCTATAGGGGCATAGGGGCAGCCAAGCCTTGTTTTAACCTCGTCTATCATATGTTGTAACCGGAGGTACAGCGTGGCCTGAATCCCAAGCCTCGCTCTCACTCCTTCTAAGAAGCTGTAAAATGCAAAAGTGACCAGGCCTCGTTTTGACTTTACATATTGTGCATTAGACCAAAAAAATATAGAGAGATCACAAAACCTCACTTATATTACATTTACAGTTCCTGGTGGATTAGATGGAAGGAGGGGGGCGGGGGGTAAATGTCCCTATAATCTTGTACCTCAGGCAGAGCAAAAAGACCATGATCTCGAATGGCTTAATAATGCTGGACACAACAGCAGAGCCACCGGGTGGACACGTCTGCCACACTCCCCCTGGAGGGGGGTGGGGTGCATGACAATGCGTCTCAAACATTTGCTGCAGTTCTGTAATAAGAAAAATTGCAGCAAACCTAAACATTAACTTGTGTATGGGAAACTTTTGCATTTATAAATAAGCTATAATGGCCAAATCACGTAGGGAGGCAAAGATTAATCACATCCCATTCAAGAAGCCGTGTGTCATCTCTCTTCCAGTACATCAAAGTATATGAAATAGGTGACTGACAGTAACAAATTAATCATTAAAAATAAGAATCAATCTATAACCAAGTTAATTAACTCGCAACTAAAAAAAGGGTTCCAACTAAAGGAATTTTTATATAAATCACTTAGTGGAAATGCCATAAAAATTGACAAATCTAAAATATTTGTTAAAAGTATATTTAAAACTCCAAATAAGAGAGACATAGATACAATTTAATGGAGGAAAAGTAGGAGAATTAAGAGTTATCAAGGAATGCATTCACATCTAGGTCTATATTCATACCGGACGGAGCAAAACTTTTGAGAATATAGATCCATTTAGTTTCCAGTTTTGACAGCTCCCTAACCCTACAGCCACCTCTCCAATGGGTGGAGTAGCTGTCTATCCTTACAAAGAGGGTACCTGAAGGGTCTCGGTCATGTACTAGATCATAATGTCTAGAGACACTGTGGTTTCTATATCCCCTCCTAATGTTAGCAATGTGTTCATTTAATCTAACATTAAGGCTACGGGTGGTACGTCCCACATATTGCAATCCGCATTTGCAGTAGATATACGACATGCGTTGTTCTGCACATAATGAAGGATTTGATGTTATAAAGTCTGGACGTTATCGCAGAACAAAAATTGGTTATTTTGCGACCTCTGTGGCTATTCAAGCTACATACTTGACAGTTTCCACATTTGTAATGAAGGATTTGATGGTATAAAGTCTGGACGTTATCGCAGAACACGGCTTAGGTTTCACGGCCTGTGAGGCCATGAAACCTAAGAGAACTTCTGATGGGGGGGGGGATCGAGGGCGGTGTGGACAATTTTGTCCTTGATCGTAGGTGCTCCTCTAAAAATAATCTGAGGTTTAGGGGGGATGACTGGTCCTAATACTCGGTCATTTCTCAATGTTTTTTCACTATACTCTTTATACTTTTATGTTGGATAGAGAAATTAGTGATGAAACCAAATTGGACCTTCTCATCATCGCTTCTTGGCACCCGAACCTGTTCCTGTAATAGGGAGCTTCTATCTCTTTCCATAGCCTGATTTATATCATATTGGAGTGCTGAATTCTCATATCCCTTATCCAAAAATCTTTAGGTGAGTATTTGAGCTTGTTCTTTGAATTTTTGAACAGAGGTGCAGTTCCTCCTTACACGCAGGAATTTGCCTTTGGGAACACCTTTCAACCAAGGCCCATGGTGACCGCTGTCACTAGAGATGCAGGAGTTCCAATCCGTGAGCTTGAAATAGGTCGATGTGGTCAGATTACCAATGTTGACAGTGGTATTCAAGTCCAGGAAATGTATCTCCTGTTGACTGACCTCAAAACACAATTTGATACCCCTATCATTGGTATTAAGGATGTTCATAAATTCCATCAGGGAGGTGGAGTCCCCTTTCCAAAGGAGGAGGATGTCCTCTATATACCATAAAGAGTTGGTCATCCGACCTGCAGACAAGGGGGGGGGGATTGTGATTTTAGACAAGAAAGATTATGTAACAGAAATCAATAACTTACTAACAGATATAGATACATATATACCTTTACGAAAGGATCTGGTACAGGTTTATAAAGCAGATTTGGAAAGACTGGTGGAACGTGGATCTCATTTGGGAGTAATTAATAAGAAGAATTGTTCCTTCCTAGTCCCGGTATCACCTAGAACCCCCCTTTTATATTACCCAAATTCCATAAAAATCCAGTTTGCCCCCCCCCGGGACGCCCTATTGTTAGTGGTATTGATTCCATTATGTCCCGGGTGGGCAAATACATTGATACCTTCCTTCAGCCATTGGTCAACCAGATGCCCTCTTGTGTCAAGGACACTAGATCAACCTTGTTGAGAATACTGAGTTTCGTGAGGGATGGTGGTTGGTGACAGCTGATGTCTCATCGCTGTCCACCATTATCCCTCATGATTTGGGAATAGCAGCAGTTTTCCACTTCCTAGACCGAGATTTGGATCTGGGCCAGACCCAGAGGGAATTTATTGTGGCCCTTCTTGAATACGCAGCAACTCACAACTATTTCTGAGTAGGAGGGAGCTACTACCTTCAGAATAGGGGTGTAGCAATGGGGGCTAAGCATGCCCCCAGTGTAGCTAATCTTTTTATGGCCAAGTGGGAGTAGGATGTCATCTATGGCCAGAGTGATGATGAGCTGGCCCTCTAGACAAGGTATATAGATGACATCCTCCTCCTTTGGAAAGGGGACTCCACCTCCCTGATGGAATTTATGAACATCCTTAATACCAATGATAGAGGTATCAAATTGTGTTTTGAGATGAGTCAACAGGAGATGCATTTCCTGGAATTGAATATCACTGTCAACAATGGTAAACTGACCACATCAACCTATTTCAAGCCCATGGATCAGAACTCCTACATCTCTAGTGACAGCGGTCACTATGGGCCTTGGTTGAAAGGTGTTCCCAAAGGCAAATTCCTGCGTGTAAGGAGGAACTTCACCTCTGTTCAAAAATTCAAAGAACAAGCTCAAATACTCACCAAAAGATTTATGGATAAGGGATATGAGAATTCAGCACTCCAATATGATATTAATCAGGCTATGGAAAGAGATAGAAGCTCCCTATTACAGGAACAGGTTTGGGTGCCAAGAAGTGATGATAAGAAGGCCCAATTTGGTTTCATTACTAATTTCTCTATCCAACATAAAAGTATAAAGAGTATAGTACAAAAACATTGGCATATATTGAGAAGTGACCGAGTATTAGGACCAGTCACCCCCCCCTAAACCTCGATCGCAGGTTATCCTGAAGACTTTATTACGGTTACAAAAACATGATATGAGAAATATGAAAATACAACCTATCTCTTTAATCATTACTTTGGTTTAACCCGGAAGAATAGTAGTGAAGAACCGTGGGTTTGGACAAGGACATTATCCCTCGAAGATAGAGAAAGGTATCGGACTAATTATAGTATAACCTCACGACTTAAGAGTATAGGGAATAGGTATTTAGAAAACCACTCATAAACTCGAACAAGAAACTTAAAAACTTGTCTCCACTTCAAGGAGGAATGTGCGTCCTTAAACGGAAACCCTTGTGGAAAGTTGGTTCCGGGTATCACTGGCGA
>BLSH010471031.1:178286-201172 GCA_018402905.1 Glandirana rugosa
ATTTTACCGCGATTTTGGGATCAGTACGACTTTGGTCTGACTTTGTTGCAACTTTGACGCAATGAAAACATATTATTACAAGTCGTACAGAAATCACATCTATATTATTCAGGTGCGATTTGCATGAGGGTTTAACATTGAAGTCTATGGACCTCAAGTTGCATCAAAGTTGGGCCAAAGTAATGCAGGGACTACTTTGAAGTGGCCACTTGAAAGTCATACAGATATGAATGGTAGTCATTGGAAATAATGGGGAACGACTTGTCATGCGACTTTGCAGTCCAAAATTGCAGGACAACTCGCACAAGTGTGAAAGAGGTCTTAGAGTCGTGCTCCCACCTGACAAATGTTGGTGCCTGTGACATGGGAAGAGGAACATGAATTTATTGTAAAGGGACATGGTGGGAGGGGGGGGGGGGAACGGACTCCATCCTTTCTGTACATGTTCATCCCCAGGGCTAGCAAGCAGCAATAATAAATCCTTAGGCCCCATTCAGCTGCTGGCCATGAAGCCCTGCACATATATGCCATATCTGGGTAATGACATTGGTCCGCATCCCCAGCCCTTTGTTTGCATTCAGCTGACAGTGGGGGAGTCTCTGGGCCGGCAGCTGGATAGGGCCGGGGATACCTCAGTCTTAAAGTGTTACTAAACCCAGGACCCTGCATTCACTATATCTGCTCTCCCACAGTACACAGAACATGGAAATGCAAATTATTTTAGTAAATATAAACTGCTAAATACCTTTTTTCTCATCAGCAGTATATAGCAGTCTTGTGACTTTTATCGGTTCCTGGTTAAAGCTTGTAGGAGGTGTTTTCTTTTCCCCCTGGTACTGGCTCCCTCTATCTGCCTGATGAAGTAGTGCAGGATCCCTAAACATCGGACCTGCTGCTAAGGAAACGCGTCGCGGAATAGTGACGTCATCATCCTCGGACACATTCGGAATTGCTTCCCAAGCCTCCACCTGAATCGTGCCGCACAAGCCGGCTTCATCACATACATCATGGCGGCCGCAGGAGCGGCATGGGACAGTCTCTCTATCCGACCGAGCTGAGGACATTGACGTTCAGAAACCCTCCCTTGAGTGGTAGTCGTTTTCATGCCCAATTGACTCTTGGATCTTGTGAGTGTTTTTAATTAAAGCCCATATCTTGCTGCTGCACTCAGAGGCGCCTCCCTTTGTTTTTCTTTTCCCCCTGATTGTCCTATGATGATTCAGGACGCCTGACCCTCTGTCTGGACAGTGCCGATTGGCCCTGTGCTGCTCACATGCACTCTCCCAAAATTGTATAATGTATGACCGGCCTAAGCATGACGTTTGTTATTTTGAAAACAAAAACAAAGCTTTAAGGGTTAAGTGGACCCTAACACTAAAATCTCTACATCTACAGACATCCACCATCTAAGACTAACCTATCTTGCCCTGTAAAGAAGAAATCAATATACATAACTTTTCTGAAGCAACTCCGGTCCTACACTGAGCTGTCAGCTGCGGCTTTGCTGTGCAGGCGGGAGCAGAGGACACAGCCGACAACGGAAGCCCCATAGTAAGTCTATGGGTGATGTCACTTCCCATTCATTTCACAGCCATTGTTGGCAGTGTCCTCTGCAGAGCTTCCGCCGCAGGAGACCGGACCGGATCAGCCTCAAAAAAGGTATGTATACTGATTTCTTCTTTACATGGCTAGATAGGAAGTTGTGGATGTCTGTAGATGTATTTTAATGTTAGGGTGGACTTATCCTTTTAACCACTTCTGCCCTGGAATGATTTACCCCCTTCCTGACCAGGCCATTTTTTGCGATGCGGCACTGCGTTGCTTTAACTGACAATTGCGTGGTCGTGCGGCGTTGTACCCAAACAAAGTTGATATCCTTTTTTCCCACAAATAGAGCCTTCTTTTGGTGGTATTTGATCAACTCTGCGTTTTTTATTTTTTGCGCTATAAACAGAAAAAACACCAATTTTTAAGGTAAACCAATATTTTTTACTTTTTGCTAGAATAAACATGCAAAAAAAATGTAAAAAAAACACATTTCTTCCTCAGTTTAGGCCAATATGTATTCTTCTACATATTTTTGCTAAAAAAAAATTCACAATTAGCGTATGTTGATTTGCGCAAGTTATCGCTTCTGCAAAATAGGGGATAGATTTATGGTGTTTTTATTATTATTTTTTTACTATTAATGGCAGTAATCTGCAATTTTTAGCGGGACAGCGACATTGCGGTGGACAGATCAGACTCTTTTGACACTTTTCTGGGACCAGTGACATTTATCTAGCTCCCAGTGCTATAAAAATGCACTGATTACTGTATACATGACACTGACAGGGAAGGGGTTAACACCAGGTTCGATCAAAGGGGTTAAATGTTCCCTAGGGAGGTGCTTTCTTACTACATGGGGGCTGGGCTGACTGGGAGAACACAGTGATCGCTGTTCCTAATCACTAGGAATACCCGACTACCCGACCACGCTGAACTCCCCTGACAGAATGGGGATCTGCTTTGTTTACACTGGCAGATCCCCGTTCTGCCTCTCTGGAGCGATCGCTGGTGGCCGGCGGACATCGAGTCCGCCGGACTCGCTGATTGGCTCCTCCGCTAGCGAACGGGCGTGCGCGCGCCCACAGATCGCCATGTATGCGCCTGAAGTACACCTACAGTGGTTAACCTGCTGCAGTATAACTGTGGCAGGTGGTCGGCAAGTGGTTAATATGACTTTAGGGAAGCATGTTGCAATTTAGCACTGACCTTTTTAAAGGGACTATACCACCAGAAAAGTGTCCCAAATGCCTGTTGTTTTCACTGCATCTGCTGTAATAGATTTGGTCAAAGGCTTTTTTTTTCGAATGGCCAAAATAATTTTCACTCACAAAATTTAGCAAAATTGCTGACAGCTAAAAATAACTGTTTAAACCCTGGTTCACATAGATGTGTTTTGGCATGCGATTTGACATGCAATTGCCGGCAATGGCACCGTCCGAATCGGTGAGACGCTGCATTTGCGGCGCCATACCGATTTCCAAAAGTAGTTTCTTTACTACTATTGGCGATTTCAGGTGCGATTTCCATTGACATCTACGCAGCAACCCGCAAAGATATCTCTGAAATCGCACCTGAAGTCGGGACTGACATGCAGGAATGACATGGTGCAAGTTCAGGTGAACTCGCACCATTTCATTCCCGCACCAATGTGCACCTAAGCTCAGTCTTATTATTTTATTTTTTATTTTTTTTAAGTGTTCTTGTCCTGGTGTTGTAGCTTAGTGAATTCAGACTATTGTGTGATAGTGATTAAAACCAGAGTAATTGGGCTCAGTTCACAAAGTTTTATACTAGGATACGTATCTTTATTTTCAGGTCTTGTTGGCTGAAAATAACTGTTCCTTTCTCCTATCGTTCACTGACAGACGCAGCTCTCCATTACGTGTGGGGTTTATGCTGGTCTTACTAGGAGTTAACTAGGCAGGGAGGCCATGGGGGCCGTCCTCTCTTCCCACATAAACCCCCTCATAGCATAGCTCTTCAGTTTCAATGCCTAGTTTGCAAGGAGTTGACCTGGCTTTCCTTCAGGGGAATTGCGGTCCTGTTTGTGACAATTTTTTATTTAATTTTCAAAAAGCTGTTGCCTTGTTTGGCTGTCAGAGGGTCCGCGCACAGGGTTGGCGGCCTCGTTGGCTACGATTTCTCATTGGATCAGACAGTCCGTGACCCATGCCTATTCTGTTCGGGGCAAATTTCCCCCTTTTCCGGTCACGGCTCATTCTACCCGGGCTGTTAGCACTTCCTGGGTTCTCAGGCACCAGGTCTCGGTGTCGCAGGTGTGCAAGGCGGCCACTTGGGCCTCAGTTCACACTTTTACTAAGTTTTATAGGTTGCTGTGCTTGCATCTTCGGATGCTGCTTTTGGCCGCAAAATGTTGCAGGCGGCAGTGTAGGCGCGTCTGGCACTTCCTTAGAGGTTCAGTTGGGTACAGTTGTTTGCGTTTACCCACCCCTCTTTTTGACACAGCTTGGGGACATCCCCACACGTAATGGAGAGCTGCGTCTGTCAGTGAACGATAGGAGAAAAAGGGATTTTATTAAAACTTACCGTAAAATCCTTTTCTCCGAGTTCACTGACAGACGCAGCACCCACCCCTCTGTGCTCTGTTCTTGTACGGCTTGTGTACGAACTGAAGAGCTATGCTATGAGGGGGTTTATGTAGGAAGAGAGGACGGCCCCCATGGGAGGGGCCAGCTGTTTCTTTTCCCTGCCTAGTTAACTCCTAGTGAGACCAGCATAAACCCCACATGTCATATGAGCTGCGCCTGTCAGTGAACTCGGAGAAAAGGATTTTACGGTAAGTTTTAATAAAATCCCTTTTTTAAACATTCATCCTAATCTGTTTAGCATAGTGTCTTTTTTTTGTTAATTGAGCTTAGGATCATTAGCACATTTTGTCCAGTAGTAGATTGTAGTTTTCCTGTATAGTAATGTATGTGGCCAGCTTGTGCTCATGCCATGCTGTTGCTCTGACTCAGCCTCATGTTCCCATGAGTAAGCAGAAATCGGCATTGTTCTGTGACATGAAGCCAGCTGCCGCTCCCTTTCTTTTTTGTCCTCTCGCTGTGGCTTGTGCTCAGCTGTTTGTCTGCAAATGAAATGGGAATGTCACACCGATAAAATGTGCTTTATAGGCTACTGAAACTCTTCCTGTCCACAGTAAACCACCCAGCTGATCCCTGTGTTATTGTGTTCTCATTGACAGTGGATGAAGGTAAAGCTGATGATGTCCGATTTTAAAAATGAACACCACTAATAGAGCTGCACAATTCTGGCCAAAATGAGAATCACAATTTTTTTGCTTAGAATAAAGATCACGATTCTCGCGGCGTAACATCTTTCATATACAAAAAATTGGGCTAACAGCACTGTTTCATTTTTTTTTTTTTTTTGTCATTTTTCCTTAAAAAAAATGCATTTGAAAGACAACTGCGCAAACACTGTGTGACATAAAATATTGCAACGACCGCCATTTTATTCTCTAGGGTCTCTGCTAAAAATATATATATATAATGTTTGGGGTTTTGAAATAATTTTCTAGCATAAAATACTGGATTTTTACTTGTAAGCAACAAATGTCATAAAAGATTGTCTTTAAATGGTTAAACTAAACTCTTCTATACACTGGAGTAAATTCCTTTGATAATTAGAAACATTGTATATCTTTGCTTCTTTTATCAGCAATGATCTCAGACTTGGCAGTCTGCCCAGATAGGAGAGACTCAAGTCACTCAGACTTAGAAAAAGGTTCCTGGGGAGACTTCAGGCAAGTTGCATTGACTTCTATTACAGTCAAGTTGCGATGAGTCGCCCCGCAAGTCGGACTCCATTAACTGCACTGAATATCGTGGTAATGCGTGATGGAGATCGCAGGGGGCTGGGGGGTGAATCGAGATCGCGATTTTATTACGATTAATTGTGCAGCTCTAACCACTAAACACTGTGTACATCTACACTGACCACATAGCTTGAAGCTGAACTCCAGCCTTCCCTTCAGTCTTGTTCAGTTGTACAGCCTCCTCTCCTGTACTTAAATGGCTTACTGATTTCACTGCACATTGTGAGCTTCACAATCCTTTCACTGCTAGGGGCGTTTTTGCATTACACACTGAGCAGATCCACTCAGCAGGGTCCACAAGCTCAGCGGGAGATCGCTCCGTTGATCCCTGTTGAGCCGGCGGATGACAGGTCTGTCTGCCCGCTGTGCAGGGATGGACCTGTCAGAGTCCTGCTGTCCTCTATGGGCAGATCGGATGTAAACGGCTCCGCCTGTCCTTTTTTGCATCCGATCCGATCTGCTGGACGGATGGTAAACGTATGACCCATACGTCTATTTTAGCGGATCTTGACAGATCGGATGGCAGACGGGTATCAGCGGACACATCTACGCTGACATCCGCCTGCCCATAGTGGTCTATGGGTGGCCTGCTCGGATCCACCTGAAAAACAGACTGGCGGATCAGAGCGGTCCGATCTATGAAAGGGGCCTAAATAATTATTTTAGGCCTGAAGAATACATAAAACCCCAAAACATTATATATTTTCTGAAAGCAGATACCCTAGAGAATAAAATAGTTGTAGTTCAATTTTTTTTTATGATACTTTATATTACCGCAAAGGTCTAGAACGCAAAACTTCACTAAAAAGCACTCTAAAGTGAATTTTTAGGGCAAACAAACGCAAGAAATGTCCTATATTTTGATATAGTATAAAAGACAAGGTTGCACCAAGTAAATAGATACCCAGCATGTGAAACCTTAAAGCGTTTGTTAACCCCCCCCAAAAAATGCTGCTCCTGTGTCTTTTTAATGTGCAATTAGCAGCATGGTGCTTTTGCTTTTTAAATTATCCCTCTGTATCCCTTAACCACTTCCGGACCGCCGTACGTCGTTTGACGGCGGTACTTTGAAGTGGGATACCGTTGTTATGGTAGCAGATAGCTACCATAACCCCGGTATCATTTTTTTCAGGAGGCGATTCTGCGTAAGATAAAAGTGATCTCCGCGGCGGATTCGCCGCGAGATCACTTTTATCAGCGGCGGGAGAGGTGCCCCCCCCCTCCCGCCGCTTTCCGGTCATCTCCGCCGCTTACCGGACCCGCCGGCAGCGGCGGAGATGATCGCGTCCTTTCCCTCTGGTGTCCATGTGCCGAGTGAGCGGCTGAAGCCACTCACCCGGCTCCATAACAATGCTGGGCGGAAGCGACGTCACAAGTCGCTTCCGCCCAATGCTCTTAAAGGGGACATTTTTTTTTTTCCCCTGCCACTTTTTTCAAAAATTTTTTTTTTTTTTTATTGCATTTTAGTCTAAAAATGAGATCTGAGGTCTTTTTGACCCCAGATCTCATATTTTGGAGGTCCTAGCATGCTTTTTTCTATTACAAGGAATGTTTACATTTCTTGTAATAGGAAAAAAAGTGGTCAAAAATTTTTTTTTTTTAAAAAAGTTGTAAAAATAAAAATTAAAAAGTAAAATACATAATTAAAAAAAAAAAAAAAAAATTTAAAGCGCACCGTCCTTGCGAGCTCGCGCGCAGAATCGAACGCATACGTAAGTCCCGCCCACATATGAAAACGGTGTGCAAACCACACATGTGAGGTATCGCCGCGATCGTTAGAGCGAGAGCAATAATTCTAGCCCTAGACCTCCTCTGTAACGCAAAAATGCTAACCTGTAGAATTTTTTAAACGTCGCCAATGGAGATTTTTATGTTGCAAAGTTTGTCGCCATTCCGTGAGCGGACGCAATTTTGAAGCATGACATGTTGGGTATCATTTTACTCAGTGTAACATTATCTTTCACAATATGAAAAAAAATTGACCTAACTTTACTGTTGTCTTATTTTTTAACTCAAAAAACTGAATTTTTTCAAAGAAAATCGCGCTTTTAAGACCGCTGCGCAAATACGGTGTGACATAAAGTTTTGCAATGGCCGCCATTTTATTCTCTAGGGTCTTAGAAAAAAAAAATATATAATGTTTGGGGGTTCTAAGTAATTTTATAGCAAAAAAACCTGTTTTTAGCTGATAACCTCCAAACTCCAAAAAGAGGCTCGGTCTTAAAGTGGTTAAAATACCTGTATGATAATGCCAGGTCATGACTTCCCCCCTGAGTGCTGACTCCCCTTGTATATTGCTTATTCTGAGAGCCCCGTGGTCTATGCAGGCTATGCCACTCCCAGCTCTCCTATCTCCTACTCCCCCCTCCCTCTTCCCTCTTCCTCTCGTATCCAGCTGATGTCAGCAGCAGTGCTCAGCCCCTCCCTCAGGAATTCTGAGCTGAGAGAGAAAAGCTGAAAAACAACAACTGATCCTAGTAAGGTGGTGTGTTATCTATACAGAGAAGTGTATATATGTTATAACACAGACACAGGACAACTTCTTGTTATAATACAGAGCGGATGGGAACTTTGTATACAAGTGGCTTAATAAACACTTTAAATTTTGCGTGCACCCATAAAATGGCGACAAATGTCCGTACCATATATTCTCTATAGGCGGCACTTCAGAAGCCCCCTATAGGTCATCAGTTTAGTAATATGGAGGAGGGCTGGCGCTAGAATTGTTGCTCTCTCTGGTATTTGTGGCGATATGTAACGTGTATCGCTAACAACTGTTTTGAACGTAGGCGCCCTCGACGCGTGCCTTTACATTCGTACAGTTGTGCTCCTAAGTTTACATACCCTGGTAGAATTTATGATTTTTTGGCCATTTTTCAGAGAATATGAATGGGAACACAAAAACATTTCTTTCACTCATGGTTAGTGTTTGGCTGAAGCCATTTATTATCAATCAACTCTGTTTACTCTTTTTAAATCACAATGACAACAGAAACTACCCAAATGACCCTGATCAAAAGTTTACATACCCTGGTGATTTTGGCCTGATAACATGCACACAAGTTGACACAAAGGGGTTTGAATGATTATTAAACGTAACCATCCTCACCTGTGATCTGTTTGCTTGTAATTAGTGTGTGTGTATAAAAGGTCAATGAGTTTGTGGACTCCTGACAGACCCTTGCATCTTTCATCCAGTGCTGCACTGATGTTTCTGGATTCTGAGTCATGGGGAAAGCAAAAGAATTGTCAAAGGATCTGCAGGAAAAGGTAGTTGAACTGTATAGAACAGGAAAGGGATATAAAAAGATATCCAAGGAATTGAGAATGCCAATCAGCAGTGTTCAAACTCTAATCAAGAAGTGGAAAATGAGGGGTTCTGTTGAAACCAAACCACGGTCAGGTAGACCTACCTTTTTTTTTTTTTTTCCATCACATAGGGGACAAAAAGTCCCCTATGTTGGTGGTTCTCCACCTCAGTCCTCAAGTACTCCTTCATTTGGGAACATTCGGGCCATCATTTGGCAACTTTCCTTAGATTAAATGGCTCTTATCAATACTATGTCATTGATATTGATTTAAATTTAAAAGGAAAACATGGACCATTGGGGGTGTTCTTGAGGACTGAGGTTGAGAACCGCTGCCCTATGTGATGATTTTTAGGTGACAGGTTCTCTTTAATGAGACCTGCATGAATGTATTGCAGCAACGAACTGAGCCGGAAGTGGGAGCGGGTACCTGTCCAAACTATTTACCTGCAACCACCCCCCCCCCCAAAAAGGTGCCAAATGTGGCAGCGGACGGGGGGGGGGGCATACAAGTGGAGCCTCCCCTTTTGGGTGGAGCTCAGCTTTAACAGGTCTTCTAGGTTTAGGGTCTTCGGGCCTCTTAAGTGGTGTGGCTGAGATGAGATGATTTCCGCACATGCACTCAGGAGTTACTTCTGCGTTCTGGCAAAGAATCGTTCCGGGTATGTACACGGAGATGTGCACGTGTGACTCCTTGTACTCTCCATTTTGCTTTTAGTTCTACTGTAAAGCGGTATTAAGCTCACCTGCCAAGATCCTAAATAAACGTAAGGCCTATAGCAGGGATGTGCAATTAGCAGACCTCCAGATGTTGCAGAACTACAAGTCCCATGAGGCATAGCAAGACTCTGACAGCCACAAGCATGACACCCAGAGGTTTTGCAACAGCTGGAGGTCCGCTAATTGCATTACCCTGGCCTATAGGGTAACTTCATAATACTCATCGCTATGTTCTTTCCCAATGAGGTCGCCCGTAAATGGTTCGAATCTCAGCTGGTTCAAAAAGGACCGGCCAAGATTCAATCCATTTATGGGCAGGCTGTTCGTACCAAAGTCGATCCATCAATAATCATGTGGTGTTCTGGCTGGGATAAATCCCTGAGCCCCATAGTTAAAGTCAGTGTGGATGGGGGAATCGTATTTTCGGGTTGCAGGAAAGAGATTTGCATAATCTATGGCCTGCCTAAATCTTCTATTATGTTTTTGTGGCTTACCTACATTTCTCAGTCTCCCGGCTGAAGCCTACGCCTTCTTGGTTGGCTTCTGCTTCCAGCGTGATTTATATTTCCACCTTTCCACCAGTACGAGTGCCCGTAATCTTGCGCATTAGGAATTGGCCAAGCCTCGTTTTCATTCGGGGATACTATAGGAACATAGCCATGGATACTCATGGCAAGCCACATGGGGGTGTTTTAGGAGATTATCCAAGGGTCAGCAATCTTGCGAAATTTCAATGTAATGCTGCAAGTGCTGATGATGAAGGTATTGCACACTAAGCATGCTGTGGATGGAGACAAATGACGCATGCGCCGGTGACGTCACAAAAAGTGAGGACGGTATAAAAGACAGCGACGATTAAGTTATAAAACAGTGCTTATCATGGACGAAAGTCTCGATTGTAAGTTTACTACTGCTTTAAAGTGGTAGCAAACTGCCAGGGTGATTTTTTTTTTTCTTTTTCCTGACCTGAAAGGTAATGTCATAATGTGCTAGTATGCATAGCAAACTTACGGGAAAACAAAGCCTTCCAGCGATGCACTGTCACCACTCGAGGCCGATTCCATCTTCATGTAGTCTTCCTACCGGGTCTGCGGTCTTTGGCTGTGTGACTGGCCAGAGCCGCGATGACGTCGCTCCCACGGTGGCCATTCCTTTGGAGCGCCGGTGACTTCTTCGGCTGCATATACAATAATTATCTCCTAAATGATGCACATTGCCTATAGGTAAGCCTTCTTATATCCTTACCTATGGGTACAAGTCAGAGATGGGAGTTTACTCCCACTTTAAGGTAAACTAGAAAGGGGAATAAAAGAGAGGGAAGGGAGCAGTCTGTGTCTTATTTTTACACGCTAATGTCTGCCTTTCAAGTGATTCTAAAGTCTAGTTTTGGTTTTTTAACCATTTCAGTCCCGGAAGGATTTCCCATGTTAGGACCAGAGCACTTTTTGCGATTCGCTGCTGCATTGCTTTAACTGACAATTGCGCGGTCTTGCAATGTTGTACCCAAACGAAATTTGCATCCTTTTTTTCCCCACAAGTAGAGCTTTCTGTTGGTGGTATTTGATCACCTCTGCATCATTTCTGATCGCTGCTATAAAACAAAAAAAAAGCAATTTTGCAAAAAAAAAAAATATCAGTATTTCTTACTTTTTGTTAAAATACAAATCCAAATAAAAAAACAAATTTATTCATCGGTTTTGGCCGATTTATATTCTTCCTCATATTTTTGGTAAAATCGCAATCAGCGTTTATTGATTGGTTTGCGCAAAAATTGCCATGTTTACAATCTATGAGAGTGAATTTCTGGAGTTTTTTTTTTACTAGTAATGGCGGCGATCTGCAATTTTTTTTTTTATTGGGACTGCTATATTGGGGTGGACACGTCGGACATATTTGACACTTTTTTGGGACCAATGACATTTATACAGCGATCAGAAATTTTAAATATCCACTGATTACTGTATAAATGCCACTGGCAGTGAAGGGGTTAACCTGCAGGGGGAGATCTAGGGGTTAACTGTGTTCCCTAGGCGTGTTCTAACTGTGAGGGGGCTGGGCTACCATGGGCATAAGAGATCTAACTGATCCCAGTGACCGAAATCAGTAGATCTTTTAAATTCCCACTGACAGAGCGGGGAACCGCTGTGTTTACATCGGCGGTTCCCTATTCTTCCTCTCTGCCAGGCAATCGCGGCTCGCCAGCGGAAATCGAGTCCACCTGAGCTGCAGCCAAAGTGCTGCAGAGTGCGGCGGGCACGTTTTTATAGATGGGGATTCGCGGGACGCTACCACTCTGCAGCAGTAAAACTACGCCAGCCGGATGGGAACCGGTTAAATAACTAACGTTCTACTTACCTCCTCTGTGCAGTTGCACAGAGCAGCCCAGATCCTCCTCTTCTCAGGTCCCTCTTCTGCTCTCCTGCCCCCACAGCCAGCAGCTTGCTACAGGGGGCACCTCAGCTCCGTGTATCCATTCAGACACGAAGACCCGACCCAGTCACGCCTCCTCTCTCCCCTTATTGGCTGACTGACTTTGATTGACAGCCGCGGAGCCAATGGCGCCACTGCTGTATCTCAGCCAATCAGGAGGAGTGTCTGGGACAGCTAAGACACTCGTGGGCATTGCTGGAGAGAGATGGGGCTCAGGTAAGTAATTAGGGGGTGCTGGGGAGGCTGCTACACACAGGTTTTTTTTATCTTCAAAAACCGTCTGCCTTTACAACTCCTTTAATAATCCCTTGTGATTTGGGCCCTAATGCTCCCGTATGACCCCAGCCTATACAAGTGGTGTACTGGAAGGGTAGGACACGGTGACCTGTCATTGCTTGCAGTGCGTATTTTGTGGTCCAGACTATCAGATCCCAGTAATGGAAACTCTTCCTGTGACCATGTGTAATTAAGGGAGTCCACATGCCTAATATAATCCATACGACAGCGAGGCTGAAATACATCACATATGTGTTTAGCTTTGCAGTCGGTAAACATTTCATGTTGAGTTGTACACAAGTGAAACTTAAAATATCCCACGCACCTGCAGCATGATGAAATGTTTTTTTTTCTGATTCACCCACCGCGCTGCCAGCTTCCCGACACTTTCCAGATGTCCTCCTTTACATCTCTGCTGGTTGGTTGTTTCAGTTCATGATACATGATAAATAGATGATATGAATGTGCTTGTTGCAGGTAGTTGGGAACTTTGCTTCCCTGCACTTTTCTAGTTCTGTTTTTCTTTGTGGTTGCGACGGGGCTTTTACTTGGCAGCGAATGATGGCTACGGTATAGTGATAGACCCATCTCTGTATGTGTTGAGGCTGCACAATGTATTCAGATTCCTTCAAATCCAGATTGAACCAGAAGTGTATGTTGCATGTCCTTTTGAACAAAAGCATGTATAGGCATTAAATCCCAATGTTAATGGATGTGTGCAGGCCCCTTTTTATTTTGCATGCCCAACATAGGCCATGGCTTAAAGCAGTGGTCTCCAAACTGTGGCCCTGGGGCCAGATGAGGCCCTTTGCTTGCCTTCATCCAGCCCTTGGAGTACTTTTTCCTTCCACTGATGCTAGACACTATTCCTTCCACTGACACCAACAACTGGGTAGAATTCCTGTTACTGACATCAACAACAGGGAACTATTTTCCACATTGTAGCCATCAATGGGGCACTATTCCTCCACTGACACCAATGATTGGGCACTATTCGTCCACTGACACCAATAATGGGGCACTGTTCGTCTACTGACACAAATGATGGGACACTATTCGTCCACTGACACCAATAATGGGGCACTATTCGTCCACTGACACCAATGCCTGGGCACTATTCGTCCACTGACACTAATGATGGGGCACTATTCGTCCACTGACACCAATGATGGGGCACTATTCCTCCCACTGACACCAATGATGGGGCACTATTCCTCCCACTGACACCAATGATGGGGCACTATTCCTCCCACTGACACCAATGATGGGGCACTATTTCTCCCACTGACACCAATGATGGGGCACTATTTCTCCCATTGACACCAATGATGGCGCACTGTTTCTTCTACTGACGCCAATGATGGGGCACTATTTCTCCCACTGACACCAATAATGGGGCACTATTCCTCCCGCTGACACCAATGATGGGGCACTATTTCTCCCACTGACACCAATGATGGGGCACTATTTCTTCTACTGACACCAATGATGGGGCACTATTTCTTCTACTGACACCAATGATGGGGCACTATTTCTTCTACTGACACCAATGATGGGGCACTAGTTCTTCCACTGACACCAATGATGGGGCGCTATTTCTTCCACTGACACCAATGATGGGGAGCTATTTTTCCCACCGACCCCAATGATGGGGCACTATTCCTCCCCCTAATGCCAAAGGTGCACTGTTTACTCCCACTGGTGCCCAGACAATGTCTACTCCCAATGGCCACAGTCCGGCCCCCTCAAGTCTAAAGGACAGTAAACTGGCCCTTTGTTTAGAAAGTTTGGCGATCCTTGGCTTAAAGTGTTACCAAACCCAGAACAGTAAAATCAGTCTGTATATGCAGTAAAGCATGCTTGTTATATTCACCTAAGGGGTTAATTCTCAGCAGTGTGTAAAAAGGCTGATCCTGTCTTCTTTAATTCTCCCCTTTTTCCACTGTTCCCAATCAATCTGCTCACATAACAGAGCCCTAGAAGGCACTCTGCACATGCTCAGTTTGGTGTGTATTGCTAAAGTGTTTTTTTTTTTTTTTTTTGGGGAGGGTGCATGTGATCAGCACAAGGCCAATCATCACTGTCCAGAGAGAGGGTCAGGGGTCCTGCAGCCCTCCTAGGACAGTCAGAGGAGAATGAAAACTCCCCCTACAAGCTTTAACCAGACACTGATAGAAGTCACAAGACTGCTATATAACGCTGATGAGAAAAGGTATTGAGCAGTTTATATTTACAAAAATATTTGCATTTCCTTGTTCTGTGTACCGCGGGAGACCAGATATAGCGAATGCAGGGCCCTGGGTTTAGTAACACTTAAAAAAAAAAACAAGACTTGCTGGATGTACAGTGAGGGGAAAAAAGTTATTTGATCCCCTGATGATTTTGTACGTTTGCCCACTGACAAAGAAATGATCAGTCTATAATTTTAATGCTCGGTTTATTTTAACAGTGAGAGAGAACAACAAAAATATCCAGAAAAACGTATTTCAAAAAAGTTACAAATTGATTTGCATTGTAATGAGTGAAATAAGTATTTGACCCCTTCGAAAAACATTACTTTGTACTTGGTGGCAAAACCCTTGTTGGCAATCACAGAGGTCAGACGTTTCTTGTAGTTGGCCACCAGGTTTGCACACCTCAGGAGGGATTTTGTCCCACTTTTCTCTCCAAGTCATTAAGGTTTCGAGGCTGATGTTTGGTAGCTCGAACTTTCAGCTCCCGCCACATATTTTCTATGGGATTAAGGTCTGGCTTGGGTCACTCCAGGACCTTAATGTGCTGCTTCTTGAGCCATTCCTTTTGCCTTGGCCGTGTGTTTTGGGTGATTGTCATGGATTTCAGTCCTTCACGGCGTAGTGTGCTACCAATTGTTTTCTTGGTGAGTACAGTCCCAACTGCCTTGAGATCATTGACAAGTTCTCCCGTCTTGATTCCTCACCATTCTCATGGTCATGGAAACTCCACGAGGTGGAGCCCCAGACTGAGGGAGAGTGACAGTTATTTTGTTCCATTTGCAAATAATCGCACCAACTGTTGTCACCCTCTCACCAAGCTGCCTAATGATGGTCCTGTAGCCATTCCAGCCCTGTGTAGGTTTACAATCTTGTCCCTGACATCATTGGGCAGCTCTTTGGTCTTTGCCATTGTGGAGAGATTGGAATCTGATTGCATCTGTGGACAGCTGTCTTTTATACAGGTAACAAGCTGAGATTAGGAGCACTCCCTTTAAGAGAGTGCTCCTAATCTCAGCTCATTACCTGTATAGAAGACACCTAGGAGCCAGAAATCTTGCTGATTGATAGGGGATCAAATACTTATTTCACTTATTAAATTGCAAATCAATTTATAACTTTTTTTAAATGTGTTTTTTTGGATTTTTTTTTTTTGTTCTGTCTCTCACTTGTAAAACAAACCTACCATTAAAATTATAGACTGATCATTTCTTTGTCAATGGGTAGTCTACAAAGTCAGCAGGGGATCAAATACTTAGGTCCCTCACTGTAGGTAACACCTAAGACTGAGCATCAAGCTGAATAGAGTGACCATTTTTGAGTGCAGATCTGTGTGGTTGTAGCAAATATTCAAATAAGAATATGCAAAGCCAACATTAAAGCACAAATACAGCCCTTAGGCAAAAAAACTGCTATCATAAAGGCGTTTTGTTACAGGAGAGACATAATGGTTACTAAAAGCAAATTGAATGCGCACTCTGCAAGCGGAGTTGCACTCATTTTCCATAGAGCTTGCACCTGTTTTGGTATTCTTTACAACAGGGGGGCTCAACTTTTTTTCAAGAGTGAAGGCCACCTAAAGTGTTGCTAGATCAAGATCCTAAAAACCTATCAATAAATGGTGTATTAGATGCTGTTCATACGCCCTATGAGATTAGTTTTCTGCTAAAAACCTGGTGGATCCTGCTGCTCTCCATCTCCACCTTCTATTCATGTCCCCAGTTTAGCTAGGGATTTTGGAGCTGTGGGGGCAACTCTGCACATGCTCAGTTTTCTATGTGTTTCTGTGCTGAGCATTTCCTCCTGATCACATCTGAGCAGCCCATATTACTGTATAGTCACATGTGGGTGTATACACAGTGGTAAACAGCCCACTCCCTCTCTCCTCCTCCATGCCCTATAACCAGCTAAACTCAATGAGGGCGGAATATTAAATGTGGATAAATGGAGGCTTCACCTCCCTGGTATTTTAAGACACAAGCTGGAGGGACATGACAGCCTGTGACTGGCAGAAATCCGGCCACACCCTGTTGTTGCCAAAAAATAAAGATTTGATTTCAAATATATATTTGTATTATTGAACATGTGACCAGCAGCAGATGACTATAAGCTCCTCCTTATGTTTTCCTGCAGACAGGCTGGGAATGATCTGGGTCATGTGACAGCTGTATATTGATTAGGAAAAAGGTATAATCCCCCAGTGTGTTTTGGTTTGGTAACGAAAACCTAGAGCAGCGTCATAGGCTTCTAATGGTCTGGCATACAACATGGCCAAACCATTCATATGGCCAGATGGAAAGCTGGGCTTAGGAGTTTTTTTTTTTAATGGACGCCATTCAGCCTGGACTCCAAAGTGATATGAAAAGGAAAAAAACTGTGCTAGAAGTATAAGCCCCAAAAGCAGCAACTCTCCTTGGAGATATAAACAGTAAGTAAATAGAGCTGCGCGCAACCCCAACAAATATTGTGAGAAGTTGTACAAAAAAGGAAAAAATGAATCCCAAATAAGAATAGCTATCCTCATATGATAGTCAGTGGATCAATATAGTACCACCAATGTAAGCACTGAACAGAGTCCAAAATACATCTGATATAATAAAGTGTCCTTCCAATAAAGTTGGCATCCAACACCGTGAATATAGTGCAACCTCCATTGCAAGAAATGCTCACTTCCCAGCTGAAATGGGCCTCCTATTATGGAAGGTCTTGATTGCTTGTGGCAAATACCCAGCCAGGGCCTTTATCCGATGAGGAGGGTGTCCTAATGGCAACTCCTAATGAGTGTGTATATCATAAACCAAAGGCGCAGCTGCACTGGTATCGGTGACTCATCCAGAACACTCCACAAGACTTGTAGTAACCAATTCTTTCCTTAGGGTGTTGGGCTCATACATATCCCCCAAATAGAGATAATGCGTCATCGTGTAAAACCATCAACTTTTATAAAAACGCTAAAAATGTATTGCACTTTCATCAAAGATGCTTGATAAAAGCTTAAATGGAACAAGCCGCCTGGCTGTGGTAAAAACGCCCGTCCATCCGGGACTATGCTGCGTGCTGACGTCAGCACGTCACTCCCAATGCGCGTTGTCACATCCTGATGTCGTCCTGGGGCACGGTCGGCGTGGTGATTCACCGCTATAAATACTGCGGATACCACACCTTGGTCTGAGCCTTGGGCAGTCTGTCCAACTATCGCCATCTTTAAAGTCCCACATACTCCCGCAAATCAAAAACCTCCCATTAGTCAAATTACAGCCAAGGAGGGGTCTACCATATAAATATGCCTCAAAATGTGGCCAATACTCTAAAATGACTCTAAAATAATATCCCTACCACCATATCCCACGGAACAGGCTGAGCGGTAATTACACTCAACCAATAACATCCCCAACCTGTACCTAGAAAGTAATATGGTATAATATAAGGTCCATTCCTAAAAAGTTTAGGCCACATTCCATAGCCTACTGAAATATATATATATATATGGGACCCTTAGGTGCATGTGAAGGTGACCTCCATCAGCTGATCATTGTTTCGATCCAAGTACAGGTGGTCCCCAGGTTGCAAACATCTGACTTACAAACGACTCCTACTTACAAGGGAGGGAGCCAACAGGAAGTGAGAGGAAATCTCCCCCCTAAGAAGGGAAACTCACTCCTGTAAGAGTTATAATGGGGAAAAAGTTGTCTCCACTGACGCTGTATTACCAATCCTTGTTTCCACAACAACCCAAAATTTTCAAAATCCAATTGTCACAGGGACAGAAAGTGAGGTGAAATCTTCTGAACAGGGGCAAAGACAGCAAAACAAATGTTACAGGGGTGTTAACCCTTCCCTATGCTATCCAAAAAAACTTAAAAAAACGACTTAGACACCATCTTGTATGTACCATCTTGTGCCTTTAACCGGAAGTGTCGCAACAATCTCAATGGGGTCATTATCTAAATTGGTTACAGCGGCCTCTAATGGTCACAATAAAGACCTGAATGGATGGAACAGATCAACTTGAAATCCTACACTCCCATCCAAAATACCTTTTATCAAAACATATTGTAGTCAAAAATATTCTAAATTAAATGTGTTTTTATAGAAAAAGAGGAAAGCGAAAAAAGAGAAGCCCAAAACAGCCAAATGAAATCAATTAATACCCGAGACTCAGATAGAGTTTACAAACCAGAGACCGTACACACACACACACACACACACACACACTAATATGCCCCACGCCTAAACTTTGTGCAATCAGGAATTGTCACTAAAAGCGTTGACGCCTATATCAACGTTTAACCCAAAAGGGAGCATAGGATTTAACCTTATAGATCCAAGACATCCAAGAGTCTAAAGAACTTCCCCTCCGATGGGGACTATACCTATCGATCCCTAAAAATATAGTATTTGTGGGGTCTTTATTGTGTACCGCTAAATAGTGCTTGGATACGGAGTGATTTTTTAAAACTCTTTCTAATGTTGTTGATCTGCTCTTTAAGATGAACTTGAAGTCCTACCCACATACTGTAGCCCACATGGGCACTGCGATAGGTAGACTGCTCCTGTGGTGGAGCATGTGACAAATGGCTCAATCTCAAACCTGACCGAGGTACTAGTCGAGGCAAAAACAATTTGTCGTCCTATTTTTATACCCATTAACAGCACACGTGACATTTTCTACATTAAAAGTACCCAGTAAGGTTCTGAAAGAAACTTGGTTACTTCAATGGAGGGTAAGGCTACTTTCACACTGACACCCCCCCCCCCCTTCTCCCCAGTGTGAAAGCCAGAGTGCTTTCATACTGGGGCGGTGCATTTGCAGGACAGCAAGAAAAGTCCTGCAATCCGCATCTTTGGTGCGGTGAGCGGTGTGTACACCGCTCCTACACCACCCCCTCCATTGAAAGCAATGGATGGCACTCCCCAAGTGGCTGTACACCACCTCGGTCGCGCAGTGCGGTGGCACTTTTAACCCCTTGTTAACCCCTTCTTGGGGGTTAAAAGCCCCCCGCTCCCGTCTGCATAGCGGCGCCGTAGTGCCGTATAATAGCGGTAAATCGCTGTGAATTAGCGCCGATTTACCGCTACCGCCTCTCCCCGCCCCAGTGTGAAAGTAGTCTTAAGGATATTGGGAGCTATCCTATCTCTGAGAGAGGGAGCACCTCTAAAGATCACCTGAGGTTTGTACTTTAAAGTGGATCGGTCATAGAGAAGAAAGACATTGAGCTAATTCTAGTTCCCAAGTGTAGGCTCCTTGAAGCATACAGATTTACATTGTATAATGGTTCAGGGAACGCCAGGGGTCTGTCGAATTAGTAGGCAGCTTCCAAGTTTGAGGGTCTCTTGTCTTTGACTGCATTTTAGAATATTTGCTCGCAGCTCGAGGTAAGCCCAATACTTTGTGGTGCCTTCACTAGACTCTAGTGTGTGTGAAAATGTCCTGCTTTTAAAGTGACACTAAAGTCTTGTGTGTTTTTTATATTAAAATATTAAACATGTTCTACTTACCTGCTCTCTGCAGTGACTATGCACAGAGCAGCCAGGATCCTCCTCTTCTCGGGTCCCTCTTCGGCGCTCCTGGCCCCCTCCCTCCTACCGAGTGCCCCCACATCAAGCAGCTTGCTATGGGGCACCCGAGCCGAGCCACTGCTTGGTGTGTGCATTCAGGCATGGAGCGGCAGCCTGGCCCTGCCCCCTCTCTATCCTCATTGGCTCACTGACTTTGATTGACAGCAGCGGGATACCATTGGCTTTGCCAATGAGGAGAGTAAGTCCCAGGCAGCCGAGACTCTCGTGCAACATCGCTGGATTGAGCTGGGGCCCAGGTAAGTATGAGGGGGTTTGCTGGACACAGAAGGTTTTTTAGAATGCAGAATAGACTTTAGAACCCCTTTTAAGTTCTAATTCGATAATCATTATGCTCTGTTAGTGCCATCCACGTTCGAGTGGGATAAAACCGATCCCAGATTTTTTTTTTTTTCCCCCCTGAATAAAGTTAGCGATGTTATGCAGCTGCCAGTTTACTTTACTTTATGTTGGAGAATTCTATAAAAAAGATGTCCACATTGAACAGACATATGCTATATATAACCTTGCACTTCACACCTTTCCCTTGGAATGTACAATGGAGCACTGGGAATTCGTACTGGAAAATGTGACCTACCATTTATCTTTCTATAAGCACCAAGATTAATGAGATTCATTTCCGATCCATCTCTGGCTGTCTGCCATATTGTCTCCGCGATATCAGCCTTTTCCTAATTCCAGCGCATAGCAAACTTCGTTCTCTTTACTTGCAAATTGTTTGAACAAAAGACTCCAAGGTGAAATAAAGGCTTTTCCATTTTTACACATTTGGCTATTTAAAGTTTAAACTGTGAGCACAATATTCTGGCAATGGTAAAGCGGTTAAACATTCTATTATCGAAAAAGCAACCTCCCATCATTCTGGCTTTGTTATTCAGTACACCTGGCAAATCTGTTCATTTACCTTGTGGGATTAGTACGGCTACCACTGCACTGTCAGCCTGCTTGAATGTAAGCTCTGCAGGTCTGCAAAGCCTAAAGCCTCGTACGCATGGGACGACGATCGTATACAACAGGTCGTACTAACAACCATTGTATGCGATATCCATCGTTCATATGCGCGATTAGAACAGTAGAACATAGGACGGTCGTACAAGGGAGTTGTGTGAGCAGACTAGAAAACTTGGTCGTACCAACAAGCGCTCATACGACCGTTGTATCGTGTGTACAGAGCAGTTGGTACAACAAGGAACGGCCGGATGCTAATTACATGAACCTGAACGTTCTTTCTATGCTCGTACGATAGTGTAGTGCAGTCAGTGTGCAAGTTACATTGTCCAACATACGATTTGCGATGATCGTACGTACGATCGTCGTCCCGTGTGTACGAGGCTTTAGACCCCAGTGCTACGATTGTGCTCTGTCTCCCTCTTCTCTGGGTCATTCACGAAGAATAAAGCCCCTGGCTTCATTGTGTGAATGGCCAAGAGGAAAGGGTTGTTGCACGCTACAACGCATGTGCATTGGAGCTGCTTGGACTTATTGGTTTAAGCTCGGTTCACACTGCTGCAGTGCAAATTTTCTGCGAATTTAATACGATTGCGATGCAAGTTTTTTCAGTTCAGACACAAGTGCGATTTATACCTGTGTTGGTGCGAATCTACTGCAAAGCTATAGCTGGAGTTGGAGGGGGAAGCTATCGCACTGATGTGAATGGGAAATTGCGTTTTCAATCCGTGTTCTATTGTAGTCTATGGAGCTGAATTTGCAACGCACAGCATCGCACACGGATCAAACTCGCACAGGACCCTTTTTCTTCACGGATTAGATTCGCAACGCATCGATGTGAACTGCCCTGATAGAACACTGTTATTGGAGATGACTTGCGAATTTAATCTATCGCAACGGCTTAAATTCGCAGTAGAGTTCGCAGCAGGGGGAACCCAGCCTTAGAGTGGCATTCAGAATGAACGGCACTGCAGCATGCCAACACATGTAACATACATTGAGGTGTGTGTTATCATGATGTGTATATCGGAGGAAAAGCTTGAACTTACTCCCGCTACCTCCTGTAGGCATGATCACTGCAGGTACAGAGGTCTACCTATGGTATGGAGATGAGAGGGGGAGATGTTTTGTAGCTCTAAGGAGAGATCCGACTTCAGGCGCGACTTTAGTAGGCCATTTGAATGCGACTTAAAGCGACCTCCATGCCAGGCGACTTTGCCTGTGGCCAATGAGAGAAGGGAGGGAGGGGGTTGTCTGGGAATTCACTGGGTAAATTATTTTCTTTTTCCAGTTAAGCCGCTTCAATATAGATGGGGATCCAACTTGCAGGCGACTTCCATTGAATTCTATGGGCACAAGTCAGATAGAAGTTGTCTTGAAGTAGTACAGGAACCTTTTCTGAAGTCGGAGCGACTTCAGTAGTGTACATTAAGACAACTCATTCATTTTCAAATGGGATTTCTCATGTCAAGCGACTTGGGGCGGCACAAGTCGGATCCCAAGTCGCTGTAGTGTGAACCGAGCCTTACACACTTCTGTCCTTGGCTAACATTGTTGCTCCTCTATAGATACAGTGTAGTGAGTGAGTTTTGTCACCCTAGAACAGGAAGTGTGTTATTTGCAGGATTTCCAGGTGAAAATAAAGAAAAACAAGGCTGAAAAAAGAGAACTAATGCAGCCACCACATCTGGTAAGCTGCAATATATTACGTTTTCCTTTTTTTTTTTTTTTTGAGTGAGTGATGTGACATAGATATCTCCTCGTTGTTACAATCGGTTCCTGTCTTCACACATTCCGAGCCAAGTGTGATGTCGCTGAACCCTAGGCTGAACACGGCGGGGTTCAGCGAACTGTACTCTTTAGGGTAAACTTTTACTTACTCAACAGAATTACATGTGATGACTTCAGCGAGGCTGAAGTCTTTTCCAAGGACATGATGAAGTTCTGTTGAAGATAGACTGAACACGGGTATCTTAAGTTACCTTCAGCGGACGTTCAACCTAGGGGTAG
>BLSH010471031.1:224674-242128 GCA_018402905.1 Glandirana rugosa
CTTACACTCTATTCCTGCAAACATTTGCGGTACTCCCGTCCCTGACTACGCTTACATGAGAAAGTTGGGAAAACCCCTGCTCTAAATCAATTCTGGGAAAAATACATGGTGTCTGTCACAATGTTTCGGCTTCAGTGCTTTGAGTCCCTGCAAGAATTGCTATTGCACATTAACATAGGCTGTGTGCTTGTTCCCGTAAGAGGGGCATGATTGACAGATCAGGCATAGTCCATATCTGTGATGATGTAGTGGGAGTGTGCCTCCACTATTCACGCTGGATGTTTGAAGTTGCAGGAGATTAGTTCAATGCCTTGGCTCTGCGACCCAGGGACAGAAATACATTTTTTTTTATTGCAGATACTTGTACAACACCATCAATTTAAGCAGCTCTTTACATATATATTGTACATTCGCATCAGTCCCTGCCCTCATGGCGTTTACAAACGTCCTTATCTCACATTCATACATACACATAATTGGGCCAATTGTTGACAAGAGCCAATTAACCTGCCAGCATGTGTCTGGAGCAGTGTTTCTCAACCTTTTTTCAGCCAAGGCACCCTTTAAAACTATGGACAGTCTTGAGGCACCCCATTCTAAAATGTAAAAGCTATTCTAATAGTTTTACTTATTGCAGCAACATCCACAAGTCAAAACAGGACACCCAACATTAGAGGTGATTTATTCTTCCAAAGCAAATACACTTTTATAAACCGGTACTGACTAGTATTCCATTGTTTCTCTTCTCCCTCAGTTTTCCTCCATCATTCAGCTAATGTGGCCCCAACGCTGATGGAGAGGGGCAGGGGGAAGGCAAACAAGGGTGCTATGCAGGCGACTTACCTCTCCTTATCAACTGATGATGCCATTGGTCGCCGGCAGCTAGAAGGTTGTAATGGTGCACAATGAAAACCTGTGACTTACTGTAACTATAAAAAGGCAGCATTCAGCCACACACCGGCTTGTATATCATTTTTGGGCAATATTTAGGCATTTTGCCAAGGCACCCCTGAAGAAACCTCAAGGCACCCTAGTTGAAACAGGCTGGTCTGGAGTGTGGCAGGAAACCGTAGAACCCAGAGGAAACCCACGCAGGCACAGGCAAGTAGTCCTGTGGTTGAGATTCAAACCAATAACCTTACTGCTGCTAGGCGGAAGTGCCGGCCACTTTGCCAATGTTCTGCCCTGCTGTGCATGGGAATTTTTCATTTTTATGTGGGCCCACAGAACAATAACTTGCAGATTAAAAATCAGCAAAAATGTGAATAAAATTCACACACCATCAGAGACATGTTACATTCCCACAGGTACTGCTGTACCCGTTCAAAAGTGTCCATAGGCTTGAAAAGAATTGATCTGTATGAAGTGCAGAGTATCTGGTAACAAACAGCTGAATGCGGGTTAACATGCAACTGCACATCTTGCAAGAAAAATTGATTTGGGGCCCAGTCATACCATATGCGTTGTGCTGTGCTCTTGTCCAACACAGTCTGAGGGCATACACAAGGCAATTTGCCCCAATGTCCTATTGCATCAGTACATACCGCTGCAGCACTGAAAACTGTAGTATTTGCTGCTCCTTTTTTTTTGTTAGCACAGCGTGGTGCAAAGCAGTACAGCACTTTGCAACCCACTGCAGTGAGTAAAAATGAATGAAATGTATGTGTGATGCATCGGCACCACTCCCTTCATTGCACACATCAGCAGCCAAGGTATAATGCCACTGGTGTGACTGACCCCTAAAATGACACGCACATCATTGAAGTACTCGCACACTAAGCATTTGGTCAGTGTGCATCCAATCCTGGTGTTTTAATGCCCCGGAGGCTCAGGTACAGCATTAAGTCCTTTTCTCTGTTAGCTGAAATATGTTGTGACTTGACGGGACTGAATGCTGTACCGAGTGGTACTTGCATTTAGTGTTACATGTGATTAGGGAAGTGTGCCCAAAATACAGGTATTGTACGCTTTGGGCATATTTCCCTGAATGCATGGGACCCTAAATGCGTGTACAACTCAATTCAGCATTCAGCCTTCCATAGACTTTAAAGGCTACAGGCAGCACGATGATGCTGGGATTTTCTTTTCTGAACATGTACTAGCATCTACTGAATTATTACATATGTACCGCCAGTTACATGCTACAAGGGGCGTTCAAGTCAAACCAGGACTTTTATTTTACAGGTAGAAAAAGGGAAGCAAACATGGCAGTACTACATGCAGTAGTAAGTGGCAAGTGTGTCTTATTACTGATAGGTGGCACATATGTTGCGGGTCAGTCCAGAAACCATTAATCAAGATGGCAGAGGACAGTTTTAGTGAGTGCATGGAATAGCGTGGTGATAAGTTTCTTGGGTATGAAGGCATAAAACTTGCGGATATCTACAGAAGACATCAAGCACAGTATGGTGATGAGACGCTCAGCCGCAGTATGACATTTGAATGGCGTAAACGTTTCACAGATGTCCGTACATCCATCAGTGATGATCCTGGCCATGGTTGTTCCCAACCCACAGCAGTCATTTTTGTGAACATCCAGTGCGTGGAACGCCTGAGTGATGTGCATACGTATCTGAGGAAGAAACAGCCTGGTTTGATCACTAAGGCTACTTTCACACTGAGGTGGAGATGGGCGGTAGCGGTAAATTGCCGCTAATTATCGGCGCATTTACCGCTGTTATAACGGCGTGGGAGTGGTGCGCTTTTAACCCCCAAGAAGGGGTTAAAAGTGCTGCCGCTCGGGGCTTCCGAGGCGGTGTACAGCCACTTCGGGAGCCCCGTCCATTGCTTTAAATGAAGGGGGCGGTGTAGGAGTGGTAGACACACTGCTCACCGCACCGTCCCAAAGATGTGGCTTGCCGGACTTTTCTTCCTGTCCTGCAAGCGCACCACCCCAGTGTGTAGCCTAAGGGCATCCTGTTTCTCCAGGACAACTCACAAGCTCCTACTGCTCACCACACTATGTGCAAATTCCAGCAACTCGGCTGGGAGGATTTGCCAAATCCCCCTTACAGCCTGGGCCTAAAGCCCCATACACACTATACAATTTAATGTAGACTTTTGTCTTCAGATTTACCAAAACCTTATAATATGAGGTCAAACCTTAAGAGTTTCGATTTGTATGCAATTAGGCAGGCCCTTGCACTACATGGTTTTGGTAAATCTGAAGACAAACGTCTACAGAAAATCGTATAGTGTGTATGGGGCTTTACTCCGAGTGATTTCCACCCATTTGAACCCCTAAAAGGGTTCCTTGGAGGTTGGCTTTTCAGCACTGATGACGCAGTGAAGCAGGCTATCCTAGGATGGTTCAGGCTTACTGAAAAATCTTTCCAGACCGAAGCTTTCCAGGCATTAGTTAAACAATGGGATCAATGTAGCAGGGGAAAATGTCTCAAAATAAATGCAGTTTCCACTCCTTGAAGTTTGTTCTTTTATTATATACTGTGTTTCCCCCGAAAAGACCAAGTCTTATATTAATGTTGGCAACAAAAAACACACTATGGCTTATTTTCAGGGGATGTCTTATTTATTTATGGTATGTACTATAATCTACATTTATTCAAATACAGTCAAGTGGTCAAGAATATTTTAAGTGGTTGTAACCCTAAAAAAAAAATATCCTGATCCTTTAAAGCATGATAGGCAGCACAGTGCTTGTGCTGTGTCATTTACCCCTCTCTATGTTCTAAAAAACCTGGAATAAAACAATAAAATGTTTTCAAAAAAGTTCCTGTGTCCCCGGTCAGCTCAGGAGTCAGCATTATGACATTCTGTAATCCCAAAACAAACCTTAAAGTCATTGTAAAATTATGTAATCTGTTTTAAAAAATGATTATATAATGTCCAGTGTGTCTCCTTTTGTAACTTTATTGTAGAAAATACCTTCTTTACTGCACCACTGGGCGCTCACGTGACCCGCCGGAGCTCTTCTTCCCTGCGCTGAATACTGCAGAGGGAGGGGCCAAAATCCCCGCTGACGGCAGCCCCACTCCGAGCACTGCAGAGGGAGGGGCTGCTGACGTCAGCCGGGAGGAGAGGAGAAGATCTCCGGCGGGTCATGTGAGCGTCCAGTGCTGTAAATAAGGTATTTTCCACAATAAGGTTACAAAAGGAATCACACTGCACATTCTATAATCTTTTTACAAAATTGATTACATGTTTTTACAATGACTGTAACTAGGGCTTATTTTTGGGGTAGGGCTTATTTTGCAGCCATCCCCGAAAATAACACTAGGTCTTCTTTTCGTGGTAGGGTTTATTTTCAGGGAAACGGGGTAGACTCACAAGTCCCGGTTTGACTTGAACGCTCCTTGTACAAGCATATAATGCTAGAAGCAGGTGCCCGGTCCGCTGGACTGTACTAAACTCAAACAAAAGCAGGTTCTTTGTTTCTGATTCTAGTTAAACAAAGTTCCTTTTTTTGTATCAACTGCATCAACTGGCTAAAACAGGGTTTCTCAATCAGGGTTTCATGGAACCAACAGAGGTTGTTAGGAGTTCCTTAAGTAATGAGCAATTTCTGCCTTCCAGATAAGTTGCAACTGACATCATTGCTCTTTTTAGCTATCTGTAAGGGGGTAACTAATTCTTCCCAATGACCACAAGTGTAAGGAGCATTCTTCCCACTGACCATCACACTAATGTATCACGAGTTGTAGATATAGTCATTTTTAGCAGGGTTTCTCCAAGACTGAAAAGGTATTTCAAGGGTTCCTCTGTGTTGCAATTGTTGAGAAAGGCTGGGCTGAAATGATGCAGAGCTATGAAAATTTATTGTGGACAGTGAGCGCTCCCTTTTTTTCAATTGCTGGAAAGTACCTGCACCCACAGAATTCTGGGATGGAACATCTATTTCTGCATTCCATGGTTTATATTCTGTTGCTGCTATAGCTGTGCTATGATGAGCCCTTGTTCTTATCTTATCCTGATACCCGCTTACCCTTAGTATAGGAATTTATAATGGAGGTGGCTTGGATAAATAGTTCCTGCCTGAAATACCGGCAGCAGGAGGTTTTGGGGTTCAACATGCTATAGACGACGTCTTGTAATGCTAATGCTTTTTGCATAATCTCCGTTTACTGAAACAAAATGAAAATGTTTTGGGGTACAGAAAGAAAAAGGGGGGGGGGTGCACAAGAGATGTACATTTCAACAGAAATCAATCCACAAAAGGCATTGGTAAAAGCATATTCGACATGGTCTCAGAGTACATGAGGTCTATACAGAACATTCTTTAATGTGTGAACAATGTTCACAGAATACACTGTCATACATTGTCATTAATGCTGTTTTATTAAAGAGATTAGAGTCTGGGATAGCATAAAATATGTATGCAAAGCATGACTGCTGCAGGCTGAGATAAGCTGATGAGGGAAGTAAAGTAAAAAGAAAAAAAAAGAGGCGGAACAGTACAGTAGCAGGGACCTAAAACCCACTTTGGGTAGTGAAGATCTGCTTTAAAGTGATTGTAAAGCTTCATTTTTTTCCTCCTCTTCTGGGGTCCCTCCGTGGCCCTCCTGGCTCCTCTCTGCATCGAGTGCCCCCACGGGGAAGTGCTTCCCTGGGGACACTCGTGCGGGCGCGATCCCGAGTCCTGCTGCGCTCATTGACACAGACAGCAGGACTTGGCCCACCCCCTGGCTCCTGCGTCATTGGATTTAATTGACAGCAGCGGAAGCCAATGGCTGCGCTGCTATTACTCTATCCAATCAGGGCCTGAGACACCGGCTGGAGCAGGTGTGCTCATCCCTGCTGCTGGAAAGAGCGGTTTCAGGTAAGTAAAATGGGGGCTCTGGGGGGCTGGTGCACTACAGGAGGTTTTTCACCTTGAATAACCCTGAGGTTTTACAACCCCTTTAAGGGCGGCTGCCCCAGGGCACTTGGTAATCAGTACTCAGTCTGGTCCGATATATCCCGCTCTTCTGAAATGCAGACCTGCGAAAAAACACTTGTGATTAGTGCTGGGGCCATTACTCAGACCTGGTAAGGGAGCATAGGAAAGTAGTATATGAAGATATTTCCACACAAAAGAGGGGTCACAAATTATAACGTGGATACAGGACTATAGGGATTAAAATGGTTTGAAACATAACCTAATATTGTGACGGACCACCTGGAACCCTGACTGGCTGCTTCCTGCCCTCCAAATTTCCAGCAGACTAATGGCCAATACCTGCCTTTTAGCCCAAGCTTCATGCGCAGACAAGATGTTGAAGTAGAACCAAAGAAATAACTGTTTATTAAAACCCAGACACATTCTTTATACCTCCAGGAGGACATTCCCCTCTTTGTGATATTAGCATAGATAAGTCAAGACGTACTGCCTGTAAAACCATGACCATGCAACCTTTAAATATTATTCTAATTAACAGCCAGGCACCTAGACGAGTCTCATCAGTATGGCTAGTAGTCACCGGAATTCCCCACCCTGCCTCCTTTGTCTATGTGCTCGAAAACATGTTCACAATAAGTCTTTGTTAGTCAGGGTGTGCCCACCAGGCTGCCCGGAAACCGTTCCACAGCCCCACATACATAAAGTACATTACACCACTCATTACTAAATGTCCCACCCCAGATCCAGCTCGGATCTAGGTTACCAAGTGGCACACCTTTTGCAGAAATGGTATAAAAAGGTAATAACATAAAGTTGGTAGTAGCCAGGGCAAAATGGGCAAATGCTGCATTATGCAGCTCTCGAGGACCAGCCAGGGCAAGATAAAAAATATGTCCTAGAAGAGATCAATATCCCCGTCTGGTGAAGTTGCTTCTGCGCTATCTGTCCAATGCATTGTTCCCGCAAATGCACCACTGTTCTGGGGACTTCCTGGCCACATAATTCCAGTAGTTACTCCCAGCCAGTCAAAGGGTTTTAGGACCCGGCTCTCTTCCATGCTCTGACTGGGAGAAGCAGACAAAGTCCCAGGCTCCTCCATGGACCTTAATCCGTGGGTTGAATTCTAGCCCATAGTCCCTTCCAAAGGCCCCCAGCCCAGTTGGGTCTGTCACAAATATGTACATAATAAAGCTTCCTTTTTTTTTTTTTTTTTAATTAAAGTGACTGCAAACCTCAGACATGAAATCTGAACCAAGCATATCCCTCTATAGTGTGTACTTGTCTCAATTAAGAAAGTGAGAGACGGGAGGGAGCTCCAGCAGAGTGATGGCCTCAGCTCTGTTGCTGTGTGAGGTCGGGTGTGTCCCTACCCTCCAATCAGCTCTTAGAGCTCTCCTCACTGAGTTCTGCAGAGTGTAACTTCAGCTCTCTGCCCCCCATTTTCCGAACTCTTAGACAAGCTTTATAAATTCTAGACTTTGAAAGGATGTATAGAAAAGAAGACTGCAGATAAACGGGTACAACTTGTGTAGGGAGATTTTGTTTCATCTCTGTACATGACCTGAGGCCAGTCACCTTACTGGGTATGTGTAAGGATTTACAACCACTTTAATAATTCACAATTCAGGAGATAAATACCTTTTCAAGTCCTATGAAACCATAGCCTTCACTAAGAAAGACGCCTTGTTCACAGCACAAGGCGTCTTTGTGTCGCCGAAACGCGTCAGCAGTCGCCTGCAACTTTTATGGAATGATGGAATAAAGAGAAATTCATCAGGATTTCCAAGTGTGCCCAGCTCATCCTTTCTGTTTTGTACGTATTAAATCCCATAAGAATACATTCTCTGTAGAAATATCCAGTAAAGGGGTACAGATAGTTTATTAGGCTGGATTTACACCTATGCATTTTAGTGTTTTTTGCATTTTGCAGATTTGCACTGCAGGACGTGTTCCATAGGAAACCATGTTAAATAGACTGCAGTGCAAATCTGCAAAATGCAAAAAGGGCTAAAAATGCATAGGTGTGAATCCAGCCTTAAGGTATACACTCCTTGGTGAGAAGGGTCCCTCCAATACTCCAGTGTTGGATATAGATTGCACCCTATATGTTTGTATAGGTACCTATCCATGGCACAATCCTGGATCTCACACAGGCATATACATATAGTTCGTAGAGTGGGTTTAGAAGGGCACTTTCACACTGGGGAGCAGTGGGGCGTTAGCAGTAAATCCCCGATAGTTTCAGCAGGGATTTACCGCTGTTATAGCAGTGCTAGGGGTTAAAACGGGCTTAAAAGTGCCGGCGATCCACGCTTCCGAGGCGGTGTACAGCTGCTTAGGAAGCGCTGCCCCTTTGTTTTCAATGGGCAGGGGCGGTGGAGGAGCGGTATATCACCGCACCGCTCCAAAGATGCGGCTTGCAGGACTTTTTGTAACGTTTTGCAAGCGCATCGCCCCAGTGTGAAAGCACTCCGGCTTTCACATTGGGGTGGATCGGGAGGGATTTTTGAGGCGCTTTACAAGCGATATTTTTAGCTAAATAGCACCTGTAAAGCGCTTCAGTGTGAAAGGGGTCTTGATGCTGCTCCCAGTCCAGAGGAGGTCAGCTGTATAGCTGATTAGATTTGGAACTTTTCACCCTCCCTCATGGGAGCCTCCCTTCCACAAGCATTAGGCCTCATACACACGTGCGTTCGCAAAAAAATAAGCAAAACGCCAGGTCTGATGTCAGGGAAAAATCGCCAGTTTTCTCTGCGTTTCGCATTGACGTCAGTGCACATTTTTCCACGCTAGCTGTCAGCGGCGTTTTCCTGCCTCTATTCAAAATCCATGGTTCCCTACGGGAGCCCATTGATTTGAATAGAAGCCGCACCTGAAGTCAGATCTTGATGATCCGACTTGCGGCGCAAATTGTGTGCTAGGGATCTTCAAGGGGAACTCCTGCAAAAAAATTTGCGTTAGGTTCCCCCCCTCCCCCCCCCCCCCAAGAGCATACCAGACTCTTCGATCTGGCAAGGATTTTAAGAGGAACCCTCACGCCGAAAAACGGCGTAGGGTCCCTTCCAAAATCCATACCGGACCCTTATCCGAGCATGCAGCCTGGCAGGCCAGGAAAGGGGTGGGGATGAGCGAGCGCCCCCCCCCGTAAGACCGTACCAGGCCGTATGCCCTCAACATGGGGAGTATGGGTCCTTTGGGGCAAGGGGGGCTCTGCGCCCCCCACCCCAAAGCACCTTGTCCCCAGGTTGATGGGGACAAGAGCCTCTTCCCGACAACCCTGGCTGTTGGTTGTCGGGGTCTGCGGGTGGAGGCTTATCGGAATGTGGAAGCCCCCTTTAATAAGGGGGCCCCTAGATGCCGCCCCCCCCACCCTGTGTAAATGAGTATGGGGTACATCGTACCCCTACCCATTTACCTGGGAAAAAAAGTGTACAAAAAAAAACACATTACACAGCTTTTTAAAATATTTTATTAAATCAGCTCCGGCAGCTTCTCCCCTCTCTTCTCCCTCGTCTTCTTTCTTCGGGTCTTTTGTGGGGTCTTCTGTCTTCTGAGGGGTCTTATGAGGGGTCTTCGGTCTCCTGCTCTTTTGCCGCTGTCTCCTCGTCTAGCTTCTCCCGCTGCTTCTTTTTCTCCTTCTTCTTCTTCTTCTTCTCTTCTGGAGATGTTGACTCGTCGCTCTCTACCACTCAAATGCCGGGTCCGTGCTGCGCATTTGCCTTATATTGGCATGGGGCGGGGGCCACACTATGACGTCGTCATGAGCCCCACCCTCATGATGTCACATCCTGGGGCGGGGCTGTGATGTGAATGCCCGCCCCAGGATGTGACGTCATGAGGGTGGGGCTCATGATGACGTCATCGTGTGGCCCTGCCCCATGCCAATATAAGGCAACCGCGCAGCACGGACCCGGCATTCGAGTGGAAGAGCGCGTAGAGTCAACATCTCCAGAAGAGAAGAGAAGAAGGAGAAGAAGCAGCGGGAGAAGCTAGCCAAGGAGACAGCGGCAAAAGAGCAGAAGACCAAAGACCCCGCAGAAGACCCCGCAAAAGAGCCGAAGAAAGAAGAGGAGGGAGAAGAGAGGGGAGAAGACACCGGAGCTAATTTGATAAAATATTTTAAAAAGCTGTGTAGTGTGTGTTTTTTTTTTTTTTTGTACACTTTTTTTTCCAGGTAAATGGGTAGGGGTACGATGCACCCCATACTCATTTACATAGGGTGGGGGGCTGGCATCTGGGGGCCCCCTTACTAAAGGGGGCTTCCAGAATCGGATAAGCCTCCGCCCGCTGACCCCGACAACCAACGGCCAGGGTTGTCGGGAAGAGGCTTTTGTCCCCAAAGCACCCATACTCCCCATGTTGAGGGCATGCGGCCTGGTATGGTCCGGGGAGGGCGCTTGCTCATCCCCACCCCCTTTCCTGGCCTGCCAGGCTGCGTGCTCGGATAAGGGTCTGGTATGGATTTTGGGGGGGACTCTATGCCGTTTTTTTTCGGTGTGAGGGTTCCTCTTAAAATCCATGCCAGATCAAAGAGCCTGATAAGCTCTTGGGGGGGGGGGGACCTCACGCAAATTTTTTGTGGGGGTTTCCCTTGACGATCCCTTGCACACAAGTCGCGCCGCAAGTCGGATCATCATGATCTGACTTCTAGTGCGGCTTCTATTCTTTAAAAAAAAGGATTGACCATTTTGTAAAAAAATTTTTTTTTACTTTCTGCTATAATATATATCCAATAAAAAGATAAAATACAATTTAAAGAAAACTAATTTATTCATCAGTTTAGGCCAATATGTATTCTACATATTTTTGGAAAAAAAAATTTTGCAATAGGCGTATATTGATTGGTTAGCGTAAAAGTTATCGCGTCTAAGAACTATGGGATAAAATTAGGGACTTTTTTCTTTTATTGTTTTTACTGGTAATGGTGGCGATCTGCGATTTCTAGCGGGACTGCGACATTGCGAGGGACAAATCTGACCCCAAATTACACTTTTTGGGGACCAGTGACATTATTACATTGATCAGTGTTATAAAAATGCTATCCACCTTGTTTACATAGGCAGATCCCCGTTCTGCCCCTGTACCTGGCGATCGCGGGTCACTGGCGGACATCGAGTCCGCCAGACCCGCGGGCACGCTTCTGTGGCGCGCGCGCCTGCATCTCCCATGCATGGACCGACGTACAGCTATGGCTGTTCGTGCAGATGAGCCGACCTGCCGGCGTAAAATGACGTCGGCTGGCTGGCAAGTGGTTAAGGGCTCCAGCTAGTGGATGTAAAAACTGATATAACCGGAATCCGTTTTTTCTTTAACTGCTTCCCGCCCATTGTATAGTGAAATGACTGATGGGCGTGAGCACACTCGTTCTGGGAGGACTCCCATCCTTGGTGCACAGCGATCGGTGGTGCGTTGTGCCCCGGAGAGACATCACCGATCACAGTAAAGAGCCTATGATGTAGGCTCTTTACCATGTAATCATCTGTGTCCAATCGCAGCTGATCAGGGTAAACCGGAAATGCCGGATATCGGCATTTCTCTGTTGACGCTTGGTCTGGGTTCACACTTGTGCGATGTGGGAACCAGCGCGATTACAGAGCTGGTTCCCGCATTGCATCTCTCCCACAGGCAAATCACACTGCCTTCTGTGAACGGCTGTTGGTGTCATTGAAAAGTTAATGACTCCCCCAGATTTGTTCACAGATTGCAGTGCGAACTGTGAACTCGCACAGGAATCAGATCGCATAGGTTAGAACACCCATGCGATACGATTCCAGTGCGGGAGAAAAAGACTCCTGCACCTTTTTTGGTGTGACTCTAATGCGAGTTCAGCCATACAACTGTATGGCTGAACTTGTATTGCTCAGAGATTGCATGTTATCGGCACCGGCGGTGCGGGTGCGAATCACATGCGATCTCTGAGATCGCACTAGTGTGAACCCGGGCTGATAGAGCGAGAGGAGAGCCGGTAAGTGGCATTCCTCAGCGGAGACATCTGCACCGACAATCAGGGCACTCATTATCAATGCAGCCTCATCAGTGCAGCCTGTCAGTGCCCATCAATGCAGCCTATCAGTGCCCATCAATGCAGCCTCATCAGTGCAGCCTGTCAGTGCCCATCAATATAGCCTCATTAGCGCAGCCTGTCAGTGCCCATCAGTGCAGCCTGTCAGTGCCCATCAATGCAGCCTCATCAGTGCAGCTTGTCAGTGCCTATCAATGCAGCCTCATCAGTGCAGCCTGTCAGTGCCCATTAATGCAGCCTCATCAGTGCAGCCTGTCAGTGCCCATCAGTTCAGCCTGTCAGTGCCTATCAATGCAGCCTGTCAGTGCCCATCAATTCAGCCTCATCAGTGCAGGCTCAGTGCAGCCTGTCAGTGCCCATCAGTACAGGCTCAGTGCAGCCGGTCAGTGCCCATCAATGCAGCCTCATCAGTGCAGCCTGTCGGTGCCCATCAATGCAGCCTCATCAGTGCAGCCTGTCGGTGCCCATCAATGCAGCCTCATCAGTGCAGCCTGTCGGTGCCCATCAATGCAGCCTCATCAGTGCAGCCTGTCGGTGCCCATCAATGCAGCCTCAGTGCAGCCTGTCAGTGCCCATCAATGCAGCCTCAGTGCAGTCTGTCAGTGCCCATCAATTCGGCCTCATCAGTGCAGGCTCAGTGCAGCCGGTCAGTGCCCATCAATGCAGCCTCATCGGCGCAGCCTGTCAGTGCCATTAATGCAGCCTCAGGGCAGCCTTTCAGTGCCCATTAATGCAGCCTCAGTGCAGCCTATCAGTGCCCATCTATGCAGCCTCAGTGCAGCCTGCCAGTGCCCAACAATGCAGCCGCATCAATGCAGCCTGTCAGTGCCCGTCAATGCAGCCTGTCAGTGCCCGTCAATGCAGACTGTCAGTGCCCATCAATGCTGCCTCAGTGCAGCCTGTCAGTGCTCATCAATGCAGCCTCAGTGCAGCCTGTCAGTGCCCATCAATGCAGCCTCATCAGTGCAGCCCGCCAGTGGCCACCAATGCAGCCTCAGTGCAGCCTTTCAGTGCCCATCAACGCAGGCTCAGTGCAGCCGGTCAGTGCCCATCAATGCAGCCTCATCAGTGCAGCCTGTCAGTGCCCATCAACGCAGCCTATCAGTGCACATCTAAGCAAGCCTCAGTGCAGCCTGTCAGTGCCCAACAATGCAGCCTCATCTGTACAGCCCGTCAATGCCCATCAATGCAGCCTCATCAATGCAGCCTGTCAGTGCCCATCGATGCAGCCTCATCAGTGCAGCCTGTCAGTGCCCATCTATGCAGTCTTAGTGCAGCCTGTCAGTGTCCATCTATGCAGTCTCAGTGCAGCCTGTCAGTGCCCATCAATGCAGCCTCATCAATGCACATCAGTGAAGGAGAAAAAATTTATAACAAACTGAAAAATGCTTTTTTTTTTTTTTCTTTACAGTTTTCCTTTGTTTAGCAAAAAATAAAAAACCCACTGTTGTTTAAATAGCACCAAAAGAAAGCTCTATTTGTGTGAAAAAGATTCTAAAAATGTCATATGGTTACAGCGTTGCATGACCGCGCAATTGTTATTCAAAGCGAGACAGCGCTGAAAGATGAAAATTGGCCTGGGCAGGAAGGGGGGTAAAAGTACCCAGCAGGCAAGTGGTTAAACAGAAGACCCAGTGGTGTGTAGAAATAAAAAAAGGCTGGAATTTGTATTTATTAAAATGCCGTATTGGAGTCTTGTGGATCTTGATGTCCTCATAGTGCCGTGAACAGCGTAGATTATCCAATACATAATCTCCATTCCTGCGTTGATAAACGTTCGCCCGCATTCTCCCGTTGTTCTTTAGATCTTTGCACACAGGAAACCGTTAGATTTATAACAAATCTCAGAGTTCAACTCCCCAGATTATTTCTGGAAATATCAGCATTTGCAAGTCTAGAATCGGCGCTCCCCCTCCCCGCCTCGTACTCTGTTTTCTTTGCACAATCGCCAAGAAAAAAAAACAAAACTGCAGAGTCATCGTTCAGGCAACAAGCAATGAGATTGGCCGCCTTGGTGTGATGAAAACTGCTTTTCTTCCTGGCAATAGAGAGCTCTTTGTGGCCAGGACACATCCTGGAGGGAGAGAAGGCACAGCTCAAGTACTTTCACGGTGCAAAGTGTGCGCTCGCTGTCATGATTTTACAATAACACAAAGTTTTCACCTGATAATCGCACTTGTTTCTAAGAAGTCTGCTGTGCCCGTCTGAGCTGCCACCCCAAACTGTTCTGAAACCGCAGATGACTCAAAAGTAGGGGAATATATGCGGGTGTTTCATTTGGTGCCCGGGCGGTGCTTTCCCTCTTAAAGTGAAATTCTGCTGATTGCCTCTTGCATCTAAGCTGGCCACTTTAAAATAAGCCTTGTATACGTTCAGTGGAAACGCATCTTTACCGTTTATGGGGTTTCCATGCCTTTTTTTAAAAATGTCACTAAATAGAGCTGCACGATTCTGGCTAAAATGAGAATCACAATTTTTTTGCTTAGAATAGAGATGACGATACTTGCGGCGTAACGTCATCTTTCACATTATTCAAAAAATTGGGTTAACTTTACTCTTTAGTTTTTTTTTTTTTTAATTTATTTTAGTGTATTTTTTCCCCAAAAAAATTGCATCTGAAAGACCACCGTGCAAATACCGTGTGACATAAAATATTGCAACAACCGCCATTTTATTCTCTAGGGTCTCTGCTAAATAATAAAAAAAAAATATATATATATGTATGTATGGGGATTCTAAGTAATTTTCTTGCAGAAAATGCTGCTATTAACTTGTAAGCAACAAATGTCAGAAAAAGATTTAGTCTTTAAGTGGTTAAACTATTTCGGTTTCCAGAGGAGTCCTTCCCTTTTGATCTAAAAGGACAAATTGTTACAATGTATCTCTAACTCCCAGCACTGAGGAATGTAGAACATTCTTTGGCTTTTTTTTTTTTGACAGCTCTGGTTCACACATAGGCGATCAGACTTCAGGGGTGACTCAGCACGACCCCGCACAGTGCGAATTGCAAGTGACTTCTGTAATAGAAGTCAATGCAAGTCGCTTGAAGTCGCACCCAAAGTAGTACAGGAACCTTTTTCTAAGTCGAAGCAACTTGTGTCGCTCCTATTAGAACGGTTCCATTGTACTGCATGGAGCGCGACTTGTCAGGTAACTTAAGTCGCCTGACAAGTCGCCCTGCACTGTTTATACAGAATCGAGGAAATGTCGGGTGTAGATCGTGATGGGGGTTGAATCGCGCTTGCGATCTTATAATGCTTAATCGTGCAGCTCTAGTACTAAGCTAAAGTTCTATTAAAGTGTTATTAAACCCAGGTGCCTGAATTCACTATATCTGTTCTCCCACAGTACACAGAACATGGAAATGCAATAGTTTTTGTAAATATAAGCTGCTAAATACTTTCTCATCAACAATATATAGCAGTCTTGTGACGTGTATCAATGTCTGGTTAAAGCTTGTAGGAGGAGGTTTCATTCTCCCTGATTGTTTTATGAGGTGGCAGGACCCATGACCCTCTGTCTGGGCAGTGCTGTTTGGCCTTATGCTGATCACATGCACCCTCCCAAGAAAAAAAAAACAACAAAACTCTAACAATACACACCAAACTGAGCATGTGCACAATGACTCCAAAGGCTCTGTTCTATCAGTAGATGGATTGGGGACAGTAGAAGAAGGGAAGGATCGGAGAAGACAGGATCAAACAGCCTTTTTACACAATGCTAAGGATTAACCCTTTAGGTTGCACAGTAAGTATAACCAGCACTATTTACTGCATATACAGACTGATTTTACTGGTGTGGGTTTAGCAACACTTTAAAGTACATATTCTTAAGCCTTGTTCGCATGGGGCACATCAATGCATACCCTAAGGGAGGGCCGTATTTAACTACACAGGGATGTGTAGGTGGTCTGTGCATTCCTATGCAGACAGTCCCATTGGTGTCTGTTGGGATGCAGCTGTTGCACAGCCACAATCGCTTCTTCCAGTCTGACATCTGTGCGTGTGCATGGCCCTAAATGCGCACAGTCTGCATTCGGGGTCAGGCAACTGCACAAATGTCAAATTGGGAGCAGCGGCTGTGTCTGTGCAACAGCTGCATCCCAATAGATATCAGTAGGACTGCCTGCACAGGGATGCATGATGGGGTGATCCTATGGCACAGAAGGTTTTTCTTTTTACCTTACGGTGGATGTAAACCCTCACATATACCCAATGAAGTGAAAAGCCTCAGATGATACACAGGGATGAAACAAATCTCCCTACATAAGTTTTACATCCATATCTGCTCTCTTCATCTTACTATTACTATTTAGAAATTAGAATACTATTTAGCAAGTGTCCTTTTTGTTAGGATTTTTTGCCTTCCTCATTATCTTTATGGAGTAGCATGGGCACACAGCAAAGACAGCTGATTGGAGGAAAGGCACATCCCCTCTACATATAGTTAGAGACTCTCCATTGTACCGTCCAGAGCTGTGCTAATCTATTAATAGCAGCCTCCCCAACACAAAACTCTGGCTGCTCTTATCATAATGTGACGGAATACTTGTCAGGCTGATAACAGAGGAACTCAGCCAGAGACAGCTATGATACACAGTGTGGGGGGAAAAAAAGGACATTGATTTGTTTTGGATACAACGTTGCATGACCGCGCAATTAGTTACAGTAACGCAGTGCTGTATAGCAAACAATGGCCTGTTCATGAAGGGGGCAGGTAAATCTTTTGGAGGGCACCCCAAGCGCTGGTCACAGATGCAGTGCATTTGCCTGCACTGGATTACATGGTAATTGATTGATTTGTTAAAATAGACAGATCTCCTTTAACACCATTAACTATTGGTTGGCCTATTTACGATGTAAAATACGACAACTGACTTTAGTATTGGGGTGGGGGTGCAAGGCCGCTGATAAGGCAGTACAACCAGTCCTGTTGTACTGGGCCCAGGCCCCATCAGCTAAACGGGGGGGGGGGGGCCCGGGGCAGCTTCATTGTTCATTTCTGCCTGAATATATAAATGGATTTTACTAGAACACACCCCGCTCCTACTTGCTTACCATGGCTTAAAGGGGTTGTAAACCCTCTGTTTTTCACCTTAATGCAGTCTATGCATTAAGGTGAAAAACCTCCTTTTGTGTATCGGCCCCCATTTTACTTACCCTGAACCCTGTCGTTCCATCGCCGGGGATGAGCCCACCCGCTCCAGCTGGTGTCTCGGGTCCTGATTGGATAGATTAATAGCAGCACAGCCATTGGCTCCCGCTGCTGTCAATCAAATACAATGACACGGGGGGGTGGGGCTGAGTCCTGCTGTCTGTGTCAATGGAGGCAGCAGCAGGACTCAGGAGCGCGCCCGCACGGGTGCCCCCAGGGAAGCGCTAGGGGCACTCAATGCAGGGAGGGGTCAGGAGCACTGCAGAGGGACCCCAAAAGAGGAGGATCGGGGGTCGCTCTGCAAAACCCTTGCAAAGAGGAGGTGAGTTTGACATGTTTGTTATTTAAAAAAAAAAACAAAGCTTTACAATCACTTTAAATGAAATTTCCCTTGGACCCATCAAGTCATCGGGGGGGGGGGGGGGCAAGTCCCATTCATTTT
>BLSH010471031.1:269443-295586 GCA_018402905.1 Glandirana rugosa
TATATATATATATATATATATATATATATATATATATATATATATTTATTTATTTTTTTCTGATGTCTTTCTCTGTTTTCAGTTACTAACAAATGCAAAATTGGTGTTTAAAAGCTCCTGAAGAAGCCGAATCTATAAAGGCGAAACATGTAGAGCATACCCTCAAAACAATTTTGTAATGTAATGTACCATGATCATTATGTGTAAATCACCTATTTTTTTGTCTCTTGTTCACTATATGTGTTTTGTATTAATAAAATAATTATATATTTTTATAAAAGATTGAATTATCATTTTTTATTTTATGACACCTCAAAATCCCACAAATTCTTTCAAATTGACTGTTATTAATCAAAGAGGGAGATGGTGTATCATGTAAGAATATATCCCTTGAGACTTTCCAAAAAAAAATATACTCTTTCTGGCCTGTATTTGACCTGCTTCAAGTGGGTTTTACATACCTGTAGACTTGTATAGGAATGCAAATGCCCTCTAATGCAAATAAAATTCGATCCACACAGGTCCTGAAGATCCCTTTACAGGGGTTTCCAAACTATGGCCCTCCAGCTGTTCAGGAACTACAATTCCCATCATGCCTAGTCATGTCTGTGACTGTCAGAGTTGTACAATGCCTTGTGGGTCGTGTAGTTTCGCAACACTTGGAGGGCCGTAGTTTGGAGATCCCTGCCTGAAGGCGGATATTTTAGTTTTGGGTGAGCACCAGTAAGCTGAATCCCAGGTTGGCTTTTTATAGATCCACAATCTCCAGAGGTAGTGATGATAGCTGTGCTAGTAAAAGTTTAGAAAAACTTGAGCAACATCAAATATGACTTGAACACTTCATTAAAGCCTTCATTTTTTCCCCCCTTTTGCTATCTGAGTTCCTTCCTGTTCAGTCAATTAGGGGCTCAGAAGAGCAAGCGGAGCCTGGGATTCGGAAGAAGGGCGGCTCAGACAGGGAGCGGATAACAAATCTAGAAGCTTTTGCCGTGGTGTAGAAGTGAACAGGTTGCTGTTCTTGATACACTATACTGCCAAAAGTATTGGGACACCTGACTATACACGCACATGAAATTTAATGGCATCCCAGTCTTAGTCTGTAGGGTTCAATATTGAGTTGGTCCACTCTTTGCAGCTGTAACAGTCAAACATTCCCATAGACACACTTCTACACCTTGTGGACAGCCTTCCCAGAAGAGTTGAAGCTGTTATAGTTGCAAAGGGTGGGCCAACTCAATATTGAACACTGCGGGCTAAGACTGGGATGCCATTAAATTTCATCTGCGTGATGCAGTACAAAAAGTAATAATTTAGCATCCCTGTGTATGACTTTTATTGTTTATCTTGTAACTGATTTTTGTGTCATTTTCTCATTTTTCACAGGCGGCGATAAATGGAGTAATACCACAAGAAAATGGAATTTTACAGAGGTATGTGAGTTATTTATTTCTGCTTTTTATGTATGACCATGCTGATTGTTGGGAGGAACGGTAGCATGCTTGCAACTCGTGTCCATTCATCCAGGAGTAATGTAATGCAAAGGGCCATAGTCCTGGAGATGAGCAGAGCTTGGGGTATTGTTGATGTATTCTCTCCACTAGCTGTTGGTTGAAGTAGGTGCAGACCAGACAGATGAACCCTTTCCTGCCAAGCGTACACACAGGGCTGCTTTTAATAATCACGGGGCCCCATACAGCCTACCTGACAGGGCCGCCGTCCAAAAGTGATGGAGGCCATAGATTTATCAGTCCCTTTCCCTGTAGCCTCACATATTTATGAATAGGAAGCACTCTGAGGCTTCCAGCTCATTCAAAAACTGAACCATAGTAAACACCGTTTATGCTTCACTGATGAATGGACACAGGAGTGATTGGTACCGATAACTCACTGTGTTCATGCAGGAAAAGGAGGGACCAGTAAATTACATATTTACTAGCCCCTTCCCCTGCTTTCCATCTTGAAACATCCCCCTGTGTGCCCGCAGCAGCTGCCAGTGGGAGAGGAGAGAAGCTGGCAGTGCTGCGGAGGAAAGTGGCACATAGGGGGCATGGGCAGCAGATGGAATGGGCACATGTGCTAGACCCAAGCCCCCTGCAGTGCAGCTTGAGGGGGAAAGAAGAAGAGAAGCTGGCAGAGCTGCAGGGGGAGGCAGAAGAGGATCAATGTTTGCAATAAGACAGTACAGCCGGGCCGCCTTTAGAACTGATATATATATGCAGCCTCATAAAAGTGGGTCTTCATCTGTGGTGCTACATTTATCCGCTACTGTGTTTGTGCAGAGAGCACACTGCACAGCTGGTAGGACTGAGTTTTCATGGACCGCTTCAGGTCTCGTACAAACAATCAAGGGCCCGGGAGGGCCAGTTCCTGGTTGCCTGATTGCAATGAAAGCCTGTGATTGGCTATCACAGTGATCAGTGAATGTATAGCCTGAATGAATGTATAGTCTGCCCGTTTTTTTTTTTTTCTTGAATAGAGAAAAAGTTTCATTGTGGTTGATTTACTAAAACTGGAGATCTGGTGCAATCCGCTTCTAACTTCAGCTTTTTCAATTAAGCTTTGATAAAAACAAAACTGGAAGCGGATTGGTCTCTGTGCAGCGTTGCACCAGATTTTGCGCATTCCAGTCTTACTATATAGATATATAAAATAATAAATATACCCAGAAGTAGGATATACAGGGTATTTTAACTGGGAGACAGACATGTAGCTAGTAAACTTTTACTTAATGCCTTATATTACATCCAGTCTATCAGTCTTCTCTGGGTTCAGATGTTAATCTTCCCTGCACAGAGCCCTTAGACCCCTTTCACACTGAGGAGCTTTACAAGCGCTATTTAGCTAAAAAAAAGCTCCTCAAAAATCCCCCCAATCCACCCCAATGTGAAAGCCCTGAGTGTTACAAAAAGTCCTGCAAGCAGCATCTTTGGAGCGGAGTGGTGATACACCGCTCCTCCATTGCCCCTGCCCATTGAAAACAATGGGCAGAGCTTTCGAAGCGGCTGCACACCACCTCGGAGGGGCGGTGCGCTGGCACTTTTAACCCCTTTTTAACGCCTTGTGGGGGATTAAAATTGCCGCGATCCCGCCTGCATAGCGGCGCCATACAGCTGTAAATCGCAGCTGAAACTAGCGGTGATTTACCACTACCGCCCCACCTCCCCAGTGTGAAAGTGACCTTAAAGGGAAGTTTTTAAAAAACAACAAACATGTTATACTTACCTGCTCTGTGTAATGGTTTTGCGCAGAGTAGCCCTGATTCTCTTCTTCTGGGGTCCTCCCGCCATCACTTCCGGCTCCTCCTGACTTCAGAGTGCATCCATAGCAAGCTGCAAAGTATAATATAGACTGCCCCTATAGCAAGGTAAAAAAACTTCTGCCTTTTAGAATTACTTCCTTCTCCTGTCCAGGACTACATGTCCCACGAGGCATTGCTCCAACTAATCGGCTGACAAACAAATCCATTATGAAAATAGTTGACAAAATAGTTGACAACTAATTTAATAATCGATTATAATTAATTATGACTATTAGTTGTTTCATCCCTACATATATGCATACATGTCTTGTTTTTAGATATTAATCAAAAGTTCTGCCAAGACCCAAATGAGACTTTCAGTAAGTAATGCTTTTGGTTCTGCTGCTATCTTTTCAGTGAATTCAGCACAGATGCGATACAGGGTCCTGTGTTTGGTCCTGTAGTCCAACCCAACACCTCCACATCCATTGCTTCTCCCTCATCGTTGTCTACATCAGCGTTCCGCCCGGTAATCCCTAGTCGGCCGGTGGTGGAGCGCCTCTCGCGAATGCTGGACTTCAAAGTGGAGTACAGAGACAGAACTGCAGATGTTGTTCTAGAAGACAGCTGTACTGTTGGTATGACAAACCATATTATATACAATTGGAGTTCCATGCTGATGTTATTTTGCTCACCTGACTTGCCTAACAAGCTACACTCAAAACATATTTGCTAATGTTGAAAAGCTCATTGCCACTGTCTTTAAAAGCCCTTGGCTTTATGCAGGCTTTAGGTACACAGGTACTACAAAACCCTGCAAAATATTCCATGTTCATGAACAGATAGATTGTGCAGTCTATGATGAATGTGACACTCCTGAAAGAATTTTCACTCTTCCCAAAATCTATACTGGACTATATCCATTGAAAAGAGAGTTCACAAAGAAGTGAGCCATTCTTATAGTTGATCCTGCTGTTTCTATCCTAAAGAAACATCTCAATGTACCTATTAAAGATGTTTCTTCTTTCAAAGATTCTGTAGTTAGAAAGTTTAACATACTCATAAAAGCTGTGTTTAATCTTGCAGGTCTAGTTCTGCAACCAGCTCTTGCTGTAATTTCACTTTGTCAAACTGCACTAGGAAAATGAACAACCAACATGACCTTATATTTCAGGATTGTGTTACACAGCAATTACAACAGTTGCCTTCTGATGTAGATGCCCTAGAACATGTTGTGAGACAAATCTAATCTCCATTGACATGTGCAGAATCTTGGGTCTAAAAGCTTGGACACCTGAAGCAGTCGGTGTGGTCCACACATATGCCTTTCCAAGGAAGATGTTTGTTCGGTGAAGTACTTGACCAATTTATTTAAGATGTCACAGGTGGGAAGGTTTTATTTCCACAGTGAAAGTCCTAAAACCACCTTCTTCAGGAACCCTCAATTTCTGTTACGTTCACTGACAGACGCAGCCCTTCTTATGACACGTGGGTTATGCTCATATCACTAGGAGTAGACTAGGCAAAGAAAAAACAAAAGCATAGGTTGACCCCTCCCAGGAGGCCGTCCTCACTTTAGCATATAGCCCCCTGCTGGACAATAGCATATCAGTTTTATTTGCCTAGTGCAAGGAGTTAGACCTGGTTCCCTATGGGATCTGCATTTCTTCTGATGTTTTTTACCTGAGGAAGACTGCTATCAAGAAGCCAGCTGGTGGCATAGAGGATACCTAGACATCCAAAACTTTCCCCAGTCCGGCCAACGTCTGTGCGAGCTACCCTTAGCCTTGGCGGGGTCACGCCGCATAGTGCCCGTTCCGTGCGGGCGGCCAGCGGCTGATCCCTCTTGTGCCCAGTGACTGGTTTGTTCCGGACCAGTGGCCTGGCCAGCAGCATCCCTCTCCGTGGGGAGAAAAGTCTGCTCCGGGTGGCTACCCGCTGTGCCCGTCGGATCGGTGAGTGGACCCCTCTTCCGTCCTAGGGGCGCAGAGAGTGGGCACCTGGGCAGCTTCTGAGGTAGCCGGCCGGTGGGGGCTTATTAGTGGGGACGCATCTGGGGTTGTCATCTCCCCCCCCCCCCTCCCCCCGGTACCGCACCCCGCACTGACCGTTTTGAGCACTGCATTTGACGATTCGCCATTTTGCGGTAGATCGCCGTTCTTTCACCGCTACTGCGCCATTTTGCCGTAGATCGGCATGTGTTTGATGGCGGCGGCCATTTTTTTGTAGCCCATGCTTTCTTTCAGCCTGTCGTCTGGCGGCCCCCAGTGGTGTTTTTCGGTAGTACGGAAAGTGATAAAAGACATGCAGCAGGCACCTGACACTACCGCTTTTGCTTTGGACAGCGTGGATGACAGACGCGGCGGTGCAGGCTCTTGAAATGGAGTTTTTCTTCATTGCTCATTCTGGTCACAGCGCTGAGGCATTGAAAACAGCAAGTATAGCTGGCTCTCCCTGGGTGCTGGTAGCAGTGGGTACAATCCTTCCGGGTCTCCCTGGCTGGTTGGTGGGGTAGAGGTGGTGGTCACACAGTGGGGGTGCCGGAAGTCTGGGATGTCAGAGGCCAGCAGTGCTATGGCAGGGGTACCTGCGGGGCCTTCCAAGGAGGAGCCAGTCGAGCAACAATCCACGCCTGGGTCCCTGGTTTCCTTGGAACAACTGAGGACAGTATTTGGTGAATTCTTTCCCCGGGAGGGTTCGGACCCGACTCCGGGGGGCCCCAAAAAGCGTCCGCCCCCTGTTATTCTTCGGGGGAGGATTCGGAACCAGAGGGCGCCTCGGTGGTCACAGGTACCCCCGTGGAGCTATCAGAGGGTGAACTGATACCCTCAGACAGTGAAGATGATCAGGGGGGCTTCATTTTCGCACTATAAAGCGATAGTGGCTGCTCTGATCACTGATATTCGTGAGTTCATGTGGCTTGATCAAGCAGGAGAGTCGCATGAGTCCGCATATGTTTGTGGGTCGCTTAAGCCCCCTAGGTTCCCCAGGGCCTACCCTTATGATCAGGTTTTTGAGCAGGCGGTGTTCAAGGAATGGCTGCGGCCGCCAAAATTCCTTTGCTTTGCCCAAACGCTTTGCTGTTCGTTACCCTTTTTAGGATAGTTTTACTAAGAGATGGGCTTCCCCAGCAGTGAACCCACCGGTGGCCGGTCTGAATAAGGCAACGACCATTCCCTTGGAGGGGTCTCCGTCTTTAAAAGAGGCGGCCGATCGCCGCACGGAGGCAGTGTCTAAGGCACTGTTCTTGTTGGCTGGGTCAGCCATGCGTCCAGCCCTGGCGGCTGCTATGGCGGCACAATCTCTTCTCGAGTGCGCTACCACATTGCACACCGGTTTGACTTGTGAGTGTGCGCAGGCTGAGGTGCAACGAGCACAACACTTGGGAGAGGGTCTCCGCTACCTATGCGATACTGCGTTGGACCTGCTTCCCATGCTCTCAAAAATGGCTGTTTTTGCAGTTATTATCAGGCGGGTGCTGTGGCTCCGCTCTTGGTCGGGTGACCAGGCGTCGAAGAAAGCTCTTACGGATCTCCCCTTTCAGGGAGGGCGTCTGTTTGGCCCACAATTGGATGAAATAATTAAGGATTTCACGGGAGGGAAGAGTACTTTTCTTCCAGAGCCAAAACGGCGTGATTTTCGCCGTAGGCAGGGCCCTGTTTCTTCAGACCAGAAGAAGTTTTTTCATGCGCCAGGCTCACCGGGCAAGGGCTTCAAGTCTGGTAAGGCTTCCGCTGGGCCCAGTAAAGGGCCCTGGCAACGTAAGTCTGAAAAGAGGAAGGATAAGTCAATCTCCGCATGATGGGTTGCCCTCGCCCGACTCGCGGGTGGGGGGCTGGTTACTGGGGTTCGCAGACAGATGGACTGCCCACATCACCGATCAGTGGGTGCTGGAGGTGGTGTCCTCCGGGTACAGGATAGAGTTCATCTCTCTACCCCCAGAAAGGTTCTTCCCTTCGAACTTAAGACTACCTCAGGGGGTCGGGAGGCGCTTCTAGGTGCCGTTCAGGCGCTTGCCGAACAGGGGGTGATTGTACCGGTACCCACGATGGAAAGGTTTCACGGGTTTTACTCAAACCTCTTCGTAGTGCCCAAAAAGGGCGGTGTCAGGCCAGTTCTGGACCTGAAGACACTAAACTGCTTTGTAAAGGCAACAAAAATTCAGGATGGAGTCCATCCGCTCGGTCGTGGCTGCCCTGCACCAAGGGGAATTCATGGAGTCCCTGGATATCAGGGACGCGTATCTCCACGTTCCAGTTTGTCACAGACACCAGCATTTTCTGCGCTTCGCAGTGGGAGATCTGCATTTCCAGTTTGTGGCACTTCCCTTTGGTCTGGCTTCGGCTCCCCGAGTGTTCACCAAGGTGGTGGCCCCCCGATGCTGGCGCTGTTGAGACAGAGAGGTATCGCGGTGGTAGCGTACCTCAACGATTTACTTCTGAGAGCAGAGTCGGCGGCAGCTCTGGAGGAGAACGTGATAATCACGGTGTCCACGTTAAAAGAATTCGGTTGGTTGATCAACCTGCAGAAGTTGACGTTGACTCCATCCTGCTGTCTGGAGTACCTGGGTCTGATTCTGGACACGGTGCAGGCAAGGGTGTTTTTACCGCCAAACAAGCTCCTGACACTACAGGCAGCAGTGCGAACCCTGTTATCACGCCAGTGGTCCTCCTTACGGTTCTGTATGCGAGTGTTGGGGCTCATGATGTCGACTTTCGAAGCGATACCTTATGCCCAGAGTCACACTCGGCTCCTGCAGAAGGCAATTTTGTCGCAATGGGACAAATCTCCCCTATCCCTAGACAGACTGATCAGGTTGGATCATCAGTCCCGAGGATCCTTGATTTGGTGGATTCGGGCTCCAGCCCTAAAGTTGGGAAAATGTTTCCTCCCCCCTCAATCGGTCGATAGTAACGACGGATGCCAGCCTATCGGGCTGGGAAGGGGTCCTGGGTCAGTTTTCTGCTCGGCCGTTGGTCAGCTCAGGAAGCTCGCCTTCCGATAAATGTACTGGAACTAAGAGCGATCAGACTCTGTCTATCCCGTTGGTCGACAAGGCTGCAAGGCCTCCCTGTCCGGGTTCAGTTGGACAATGCCACGGCTGTGGCATATGTGAACCATCAGGGCGGAACAAGAAGCTCGGCAGAAGCTGCGGAAATGGCTCTGATACTGCGATGGGCAGAACTTCACATGCCAGCACTCTCCGCAATCTACATTCCAGGCGTGGAAAACTGGCTGGCGGACTTTCTCAGCCGCCGGACTCTGGATCAGGGGGAATGGTCCCTACATCCAGAGGTGTTCCGCCAGATTTGCCTCAAGTAGGGCACGCTAGAGGTGGACCTCATGGCCTCCAGATTCAATCACAAGGTACAGACCTTTGTGTGCAGATCAAGAGATCCGTTGGTGGTCGCCACGGACTCACTGGTAGCACCTTGGGGTCGGTATCGGCTACTGTGCGTCTTTCCTCCTCTGAAGCTTCTGCCGCGGGTTCTGCGCAGGATAGAAGCAGAGGGAATCCCGACAATCCTGGTAGCTCCGGATTGGCCTCGGCGTCCTTGGTACGCCGATGTGGTACGGATGGTGGCAGATGTCCTGTGGCGTCTTCCACTTCGCGAAGACCTACTGTCTCAGGGACCCACCTTGCACCCTGCTTTACCCTCGCTGGCTTTGACGGCTTGGCTATTGAGTCCCAGGTGTTGAGGGATAGGGGTGTCTCTGACTCCGGAATCCCTACTATGATTGAAGCGCGCAAATGTACTTCACGTAAGATTTATCATAGGGCCTGGAAGGCCTATATTGCCTGGTGTGAGGCGGGTGGTTGGAATCCCCGCTCTTATGCAGTGTCCAGGGTGCTGACTTTTTTGCAGCAGGGATTGGACAAGAACCTGGCGTTAAGTACGCTTAAGGGTCAGATTTCGGCTCTGACGGTTCTTTTTCAACAACCATTGGCGTCACATTCGTTGATCTGTACATTTGTACAGGTTGTACGTCCTGTGGCTCCTCGGATATGGTCGCCTTTGGCGCCGTGGGATTTGAATCTGGTGCTCTCTGTGCTTCAGAAGCCACCATATGAGAAGATTAGGGACATTCCCTTGCAATTGTTGTTACAGAAGGTGGCTTTCTTGGTGGCTGTTACATCCGCTAGGCGGGTGTCTGAGTTGGCAGCGTTATCCTGCAAGTCACCTTACTTGGTCCTTCATAAGGACAAGGCGGTTTTACGACCTTCCCCTTCTTTCCTTCCGAAGGTGGTTTCTTCTTTTCATTTTAATGAGGATATTGTTCTTCCCTCATTGTGCCCGCACCCGTCGCATCCCAAGGAATTTGAGCTACATTCTTTGGATGTGGTGAGGGCCTTGCGGGTGTATTTGAATTCTACAGCTTCCTTTCGATAGTCTGACTCATTATTTGTGCTGACGGAAGGTTCGCGCAAAGGCATGGCGGCCTCGTCAGCTACCATTTCTCGTTGGATCAGGAAGACCGTGACTTATGCATATGAGGTTCGGGGCAAGGTTCCCCCTTTCCCAGTCACGGCTCATTCCACCAGGGCAGTTAGTACTTCCTGGGCTTTTAGACACCAGGCCTCGGTGTCTCAGGTGTGCAAAGCGGCTACTTGGGCCTCAGTGCACGCGTTTACTAAGTTTTACAAAGTTGATGTTTCAGCATCTGCGGATGCTGCTTTTGGCCTCAAAGTTTTACAGGCGGCAGTGTAGGCGTGACTGGCGCCTTCTGAGAGGGTTCTTTTTGTTGGGTACAGTTGTTGTAGTTTTCCCAACCCTCTTGATTGGCACAGCTTTGGGACGTCCCCACGTGTCATAAGAAGGGCTGCGTCTGTCAGTGAACGTAAGAGAAAAAGGGATTTTATTATAACTTACCGTAAAATCCTTTTCTCTGAGTTCACTGACACGCAGCACCCACCCCTCTGTGTGGAGTCTGTACGGCTTGTTACGAACTGATATGCTATTGTCCAGCAAGGGGTTATATGCGAAGGTGAGGACGGCCTCCTAGGAGGGGCCAACCTATGCGTTTGTTTTTTCTTTGCCTAGTCTACTCCTAGTGATATGAGCATAACCCACGTGTCATAAGAAGGGCTGCGTCTGTCAGTGAACTCAGAGAAAAGGATTTTACGGTAAGTTATAATAAAATCCCTTGTCCTCAAAACGCATAGAACCTGTCTGCTCTCACCAGGCTTCAGCTTCAGAACCTAAGTTCAGCCCTTCCTTTCTGCACAAGATTTGGCCCACCAAGGTTACCAAGCCTTCCCCATAGCCCTCTTGACAATGAAGGAGCACCCTCACTCCTAAGAGTGGGATGACGTCTGTTACATTTTGCTTCCCTCTGGGTCACAGACGTTCCAGACCTGTGAGTTTCAATGGGTGATTTCAAAAGTGTGCAAATCTCAGCAAAAAACTTCCTAAGAATAGATAAAGTCTTGCAAATGCTCTGAGACACCTTTTGTCCCAGTGAGTTGTGCCAGTACTGCCACATGACTAATTTGGAGGATTCTACTCAAACCTTTTTAAAGCCCATTTGGGGTATTCATTCTTTTCTGGAATATAAAATCTCTTAACAAATTCCAAAACTTCGCATGGTATCCACAAGATCAGTAATTGCCTGAGACAAGGGGAATACATGGCATCTGTGTACATCCAGGATGCATTGACTAACAACCACTTCTGATTTGTCACACTGACCTTCGCTCCCAGAGAGTTCAACAAATATTTTAGCACCTCTGCCTGTCCTGCTCAGAACTCAGGGCACTAGCTATCTCGATGACCTTCTTTTGAAAGAATATTTCCCCCTTACAGCTCTCAGAAAATGTCCACAAGACTATTCGATGCTCCAGGATTTTGGCTGGGTGATCAATTTTTAACAAATCTGCTCTCTAGCTTTCCCTTCACCTGGAATACTTGCACCTCGTCCTTGACACATCCCACCCATAACAGTGGGAAGGCCTTCCTTCCCTGTCATTGGAAGGTTATAACAACAGATGCAAGTCTCTCAGTCTGAGGAGAAGTGTTTCAATCACTAGCAGTCCAAGTGACATGGTCCTTAAGAGAAAACAAGTTACCTATCAACATTTGTCAAGTTGGCTCTGTAGCACTGGACCCGCTCTTCTGATGTGGCATCCAGTCAGGGTGCCATGACAGTTGCCTACAACAACCATCAAGGGGGCACCAGGAGTCTGGCTGCCTTGGAGAAAATGTACCAGATCATCCGAAACTCACTGTCCAGCAATCTCTGAGGTCCACATTCCAGGAGTGGACAACTGGAAAGTGGATTATCTCAGCCACCATCACCTGGATCAAGGGGAATGGGGCCCTTCATCCAGATGTCTTCAATCTGGTTTTTCAAAAATGGGGGATTTTGAAATGTGGACATCCTAGGCTCCAGATTGGACATCAAACTGCCTCGTCTGGTAGAAATTGGTGGGAAAATGGTGAAAGGTCTGGGAGATAAAACGTATCGAGCGACTTCAGGAACTTAATATGTACAGTCTGGAGGAAAGAAGGGAGAGGGGAGACATGATTGAAACCTTTAAATACCTCAAGGGGGTGAATAAGGTTCAGGAGGGCAGTCTTTTCAATATGAAACCAAAATCAAGAACATGGGGACATGACCTCAAACTAACTGGGGGGAAGTTCAAAACTAATCTTAGAAAGTATTATTTTACTGAAAGGGTGGTTGATGATTGGAGTAAACTACCATCAGAGGTTGTGAGACAGTCAACAGTAAATGGCTTCAAACATGCTTGGGATAAACATAAATCCATAGTCAGAGAACAGGGTTAATGTAAAAAAAAAAATAAATAAATAAAATAAAAAGGGGCAGACTCGATGGACTACTCAGTCTTTTTCTGCCGTCACTTTTCTATGTTTCTATGTTTCTATGTTTCTATGTCTGCTGACGAAAATGGAGCAAGAGAAGAAAACGGATTCTAAATGCAAAAAACTGACCAGAAAAACATGATACACCGACATATTCGGACTTCTACCGGACAACCCCCGGCCTCTTCCCAACAGATCAAATCTGCTGTCTCAAAGTCCTCTAATCCATCCTCCTTCTCAGTGCCTGGCTTTAATTGCATGGCTGTTGAAACCCAGGTATTAAAGGATAGAGGGGTTTTTCAGTTTGTGATTCCTACCTCGCTAAAAGCAAGAAAAATCTCTTCCAGATATACAGTATCTCACAAAAGTGAGTACACCCCTCACATTTTTGTAAATATTTTATTGTATCTTTTCATGTGACAACACTGAAGAAATTACACTTTGCTACAATGTAAAGTAGTGAGTGTACAGCTTGTATAACAGTGTAAATAATTTGCTGTCCCCTCAAAATAACTCAACACACAGCCATTAATGTCTAAACCGCTGGCAACAAAAATGAGTACACCCCTAAGTGAAAATGTCCAAATTGGGCCCAATTAGCCATTTTCCCTTCCCGGTGTCATGTGACTCGTTAGTGTTTCAAGGTCTCAGGTGTGAATGGGGAGCAGATGTGTTAAATTTCGTGTTATCGATCTCATTCTCTCATACTGGTCACTGGAAGTTCAGCATGGCACTTCATGGCAAATAACTCTGAGAATCTGAAAAAAAGAATTGGTGCTCTACATAAAGATGGCCTAGGCTATAAGAAGATTGCCAAGATCCTGAAACTGAGCTGCAGCAGGGTGGCCAAGACCATACAGCGGTTTAACAGGACAAGTTCCACTCAGAACAGGCCTCTCCATGGTCTGCCAAAGGAGTTGAGTGCACATGCTCAGCCTCATATCCAGAGGTTGTCTTTGGGAAATAGACATATGAGCGCTGCCAGCATTACTGCAGAGGTGGGAGGTCAGCCTGTCAGTGCTCAGACCATACGCCGCACACTGCATCAAATTGTTCTGCATGGCTGTCCTCCCAGAAGGAAGCCTCTTCTAAAGATGATGCACAAGAAAGCCCGCAAACAGTTTGCTGAAGACAAGCAGACTAAGGACATGGATTACTGGAACCGTGTCCTGTGGTCTGAGACCAAGATAAACTTATTTGTTTCAGATGGTGTCAAGTGTGTGAGACAGCAACCAGGTGAGGAGTACAAAGACAAGTGTGCCCTGCCTACGGTCAAGCATGGTGATGCGAGTGTCATGATCTGGGGCTGCATGAGTGCTGCCGGTGTAGCGTCATTTATTGATAACCCCACAAAAGTGGAAACCGGAAGTGACGTTCCGTAGCCGCCATGTTGCTAGTCTGCAGAGTGGAGGATACAGAGAGAAGGCGGCAAGCTGACATCTCTTTACACCCACCGCAGTTTTTAATTACACACTTATTTTTAACAGTAAAGGGAGCTTACATACTGAAATACAGTATATACAAATACATGATACTGTTTTGATGTTACATTTTAAAAGAAGCTGTGTTGTGTGACATTGACAAAGCTGTGAGATCAGCAGGCTTGCTGTTGCTTTTAAAATTGAACATCAAAACAGTGTCACGTATTTTTATATACTGTATTTCAGTATGTAAGCTCTGTTTACTGTTAAAAATAAGTGTGGAATCAAAACCTCTGGTGGGTGTAAAAAGAGGTCCTTGCCGCCTTCTCTCTGTATTCTTAGTGCAGACTAGCAACATGGCGGCGACGGAATGTCACTTCCGGTTTCCACTTTTGTTGGGCTATCAATAAATGACGCTACACCGGCAGCACTCGTGCAGACCCAGATCATGACACTCACACCACCATGCTTGACTGTATTCTTAGTGCGGGTGTAGCAACATGGCGGCAAGGAACATCCCTTTCGGTTTCCATTTTTTTGGGGTTATCAATAAATGTCTCTGCACTGGGAACTACAGTTCATTGAGGGAATTATGAATGTCAACATGTACTGTGATATACTGAAGCAGAGCATGATCCCCCTCCCTTCGGAGACTGGTCCACAGGGCATTATTCCAACATGAGAACGACCCAAACACGCCTCCAAGACGACCACTGCCTTGGTGATGGACTGACCAAACATGTCTCCAGACCTAAACCCTATTGAGCATCTGTGGGGCATCCTCAAATGGATGGTGGAGGAGCGCAAGGTCTCTAACATCCACCAGCTCCATGATGTCGTCATGGAGGAGTGGAAGAGGACTCCAGTGGCAACCTGTGAAGCTCTGGTGAATTCCATGCCCAAGAGGATTAAGGCAGTGTTGGAAAATAATGGTGGCCGCACAAAATATTGACACTTTGGGCCCAATTCGGACATTTTCACTTTAGGGGTGTACTCCCTTTTGTTGCCAGCGGTTTAGACATTAATGGCTGTGTGTTGCGTTATTTTGAGGGGACAGCAAATGTACACTGTTATACAAGCTATACTCTCACTACTTTACATTGTAGCAAAGTGTCATTTCTTCAGTGTTGTCACATGAAAAGATATAATAAAATATTTACGAAAATGTGAGGGGTGTACTCACTTTTGTGAGATACTGTATAATCGTACCTGGAAACTTTTTTTTTGCTAGGTGTGAACACAGGCACTTTAATACTCTTTGTACCCCTACAGTTAGTTTAGTGTGGCACTCAGGCTCGATCACTATGGGGAGTAATGTGGGTGATGCTGCAACCATTGCAGGAGTGGCAGCAAGGGATGGAACTGGTCACAGCTCCTGTAGTCACTGGAAGGAAGAGTAAAGATCCGTGGTGCCGCACGTCCACGGAGTCCTATGGTGGTGTGAGAGAGATTACCTCAGCCTGGGCTTCCGCCAGGCTATGCCCCCAGCGTGTTTCACTCCGCCCCACAGAGCTTAGTCATGTGGATCCCCACTTTGTCTTGCTTTTTGAGCCTCACAAGGGACACCCTGCTTCCAAGTTCACCATCACACAGTGGATATGAAATCTGATTGCAAGAGCCTACATTCTTTAAGAAAAATCTCCTCCTGTGTTCCTACGTGTCCATTCCACCAGATCGGTGGGTGTTTCATGGGCATTTTGTCACCGAGCATTGGTAACCCAGTTGTGTAAGGATTCCACCTTGTCTCCTGTTCATACTTTTTCAAAGTTTTATCAGGTGGGGCTGCAAGTTTTTTTGCAGCAGCTCTCTAAAGGTTTGGTCTTTTGGCCCTTATTGTCGGGCTTGTTGAGACAGTTCTGTTTGCCTCATTGTTATATTCACTACTTGGGGACATCCCATGCTATATGAATATTCTGCCCACGTCCTGTACTGTACAAATAAGAAGAATTTTGACTTGCATCTTCTATATCTTGTAGAGCTGCACAATTCTGGCCAAAATGAGAATCACTATTTTTTTGCTTAGAATAAAGATCGCAATTCTCTCATGATTCTCGCTGTGTAACATCTTACATATACAAAAAAATTGGGCTTACAGCACTGTTTAGTTTTTTTTTTTTTTTTTGAAAGTGTAATTTTGCCAAAAAAAATTGCGTTTGAAAGACCGCTGCGCAAATACAGTGTGACATAAAATATTGCAACAACTGCCATCTTATTCTCTAGGGTCTCTGCTAAAAAAATATATAATGTTTGGGAGTTCTAAGTCATTTTCTAGCAGAAAATACTGATTTAGTCTTTAAATGGTTAAACTAAACTCTTCTGTACATGGGATTTCAACCCTTTGATTGTTCTAAACATAGTATTTTTTTTACTTATTTTATCAACTTGACTTGGCTCTCTGCCCAGACTTGGCAGTCAAGTCGCTCCGATTTTAGAGAAAGATTCCTGGGGAGACTTCAGGCGACTTGCATTGACTTCTATTAACAGTCAAGTCGCGCCGAGTCGCCTAGCAAGTCGTACTCCATTAACTGCACTGAAAATCGCGGTAATGCCTGATGGAGATCGCAGGGGGAGGGGGTGAATCGAGATCACGATTTTAATACGATTAATCCTGCAGCTCTAATATCTTGGAGTACAGTACAGGGTGCAGGCCACCTTTTTTTTTTTTTCCATTGTTCTCCATTGCTTGCTACAAAACGAAGGACTCTCAGGTTGGGTAGGGTTATATGGAAGGCACCCAGTGGTCATGTCCTCTAAAGCTTTGCTGGTTTCCGATCACATGAAGATACACACGTATAACCCATGGTATATTAATACTCTACCTGTGTCCTGTGCTGTATTCCCAGATATGGAATTTACATCTTTCCCAGATGTTATGACTACATAGCTTAAAGTCATGGGTGGCTTACTGGAAGCCAACAACAGAGCAAAATTTTGACAGCAAGGGCATCACCCTATTGGCATCCACTGTTTTGGGCATTGTGGGGGAGCTGCCACTCATGACCTGGATCTTTGTTCTTATGTGACCACTAGATAAAGGATGAAAATAAAATAGGTATGTACACTGATCTTCATCACAACTGGTATGCAACATTACTAATGGCACTGGGAAGGCAATATTTCAAAGATTGGTTAGTAACCTTTCCTTCTACTTTATTGGTCAAGAAGCTGCAAAGCCAATCGAGAAATGAGTGGAGTCGTCTTGGCTATGCATTGTAATGTGACACAGAAGACATTGAAAAAAATGTATGTGTAAAAGTTTCAACTGCTGTTTATATACCTGTAATCCAGGGGTTCCACTTTTAAATCAAGTTTCTTGCCAAGTTCTTTTTGTTTTAATGACATAAACTTTAGCAAGTAAGTTAGGTTGGTCTTCATACAGTGAAGGTTGTTTATTGACACTGTATGGGGCATGTTCCTAACAGATACTGTTATCCATAAGTTATTTTCCAACCGGCAACGTATGCTGCCTCTTTCAAAGCTACAGCTGGGACCTGATTTAGCTGTACAGACACAACTGGAGCTTATGTAAAGCCACACAGAGTAATATTTGGAAGTAAATCCATTGTAGGAAAATGTGTGACTTTCAATGTTGTTGAAACACTATTTATATAACTCACCTTTTTGTTTTTTTGACATCTCCTTTAATTGCAAGATTGATCCTTCAGTTGGCACAGCCCTGTATGATTCTCATGGCTTTACCGTTGAGCTGATTTTATGGTCCTCCGTTTGAGTGATGTCATCTGTTGATGATCCCATCCATAAAATATAATGTTTTTTTGCCTGTTTCGCTGTACATCAAACACAAGATTTGTCACAAATGGCTAAACACACAGATGACATGCATGTATGTGGGCTATTATACCTATTAAAGGATTTGCATTTCTGTCCATCCAGTCCTGAAATTAATACCGGCTCTTTACACGGCACATCAAGGGAATTACGCCTCTTACAGTTAAGGAATACAGTGGTGCACCCTTTTTCACCCCCAGCGTGGTTTTGGATAGGGAAGAGCAGCAGGAGTTTGATGAGGTTATCCCTCATGTATACAGCAAGACTGATTGGCTCCCATTCCTACCACTCACTCTCCTAGTCCATCCTGCTTTACAAGCAATTGCAAGAGGCTACCACCAAGATTCAGGAAACTTAAACAGGTTGCATTTAAAGCTTAACATTGTGTTTTAGGAGTATGGCACTACATTACTTTGTGCCTTTGTATCTGTGTGGATTGCAGTATAATGCCTGCTACACACATTCATTTATTTTTTTCATTCAATCCAATGGGATGAACAAAAAACTGAGAGATCACTGTACTAAACAAGTGATGTTAGTGCAGCGATCTCTCCCGCTGTGCTATTGTGTTCTGACAGGGGTACAACCCCCCCCGAACACACTAATCAGCCATTGGCTGCAACCGCTTATCAGATGCTGGTTTTCCAGCATGTCCATTCAACCAAAGCCAGTCCTTAGACCAGCTCCTGTCTGAGGGACAGCGGGCCATATATACCCAACTTAAGAGGGTGATCTGTTTGAAAAATTGAATTGGGAACAGTTACCAAAACCATTAGATCTTTAATTTTCCATTATAAAGGTCTTTGAAGTCTATTTCCCTGTGCTGCTTTATTTTTAATATACCCCCTTATGTTTTTCAGGTGACATAAAGCAGATCCTTGAAAATGAGCTTCAGGTTCCTGCATCCAAAATGGTGTTAAAAGGCTGGAAGTCTGGAGATGTAGAGGACAGTGTGAGTATGATGAGGATCTAGAACACCATTTCAATCTCTGTACCACCATCATCTTGTGTAAATCTCAGCTCCATTTACAAACCTGCACATTCAAATGCAGGTAATGGCCAGAAGTTTTGTTACAGCATAGATGTTATAAAGGTACTCCTTTTAGCTAAAAGTTTGGTGATAAAGCAGTGGTAAACTGTGGCTGCTTCAAAAAAAAAAAAACACCTGTAAGACAATGGCATAACGTGCTAGTATGCATCGCATACAAGCACATTATGAAATAGTTACCTTGGAATGAAGCCTCCCAGTGGAGCGCTGTCACAGCTGAGAGGGGTGACATCTTCCCCCAGCCTTTCTTCAGGGTTCGCTCTCTTCGGCTATGTGATTGGCCAGAGCCGCAATGACGTCACTCCCACACCTGCGCGCTGGAGCCCTCGATTCTGTCAAAAAGCTTTCAAGGTTTGGCAAGGTACGCCGGACCTTCAGAGCGCATGCGCTGGTGACGTAACTGGCTGCATCCAGGGTGAATATCTCCTAAACAGTGCACGTTTAGGAGATATTCATTTTACCTACAGGTATGCCTTATTATAGGCTTACCTGTAGGTAAAAATCACCAAGCAGGCTTTACTACCGCTTTAACATGGTTCAAATTAAACTTTGAAAATGCAGACTTTCTAAAAATGAAATTGTCATTCTTGGCACGTGTAAGTTTAGACAACAAAAGGAATTGCATAGAATTTTACTTCTTTCCAAACCTTTTTTATTGCATTCTAGGAACCCTCCCAAACAAGGGATTTGTTTAATGATTTTTCTGGACTTCTGGGTGTTTATAACCTCTTGAGGTTTCCCTGAGAGTCCCATACCTGTTCTGCATGAGAGGAGGCCACTGCAGTGTATGGAGGACTTTCTGCTGGTCAGCATGGTCTGCTTGTGCTGTGGAAGATGAAGACTCGGAAGGTTGGAGCAGTTGAGATTTGCATAGTCCGGAATGGTGCAAAGCAAATAATGCTAGGAACAGGATGCAATTGATTTCTACTGCTAGTATAACATAATTAAAATGAAATTCGGCCTGAGCTCTAGAGTGACTAGCCACTAGTAGTGTGTGTAGGCTTCCTGCAGCTTATCCGAGATGTAGCCGTCAACTCCAGAATCCAATGAAAATCTTTTTTTCCTTAGTTAATCGACGGACACAGCTCCTCCTTAATCTTGACCAGTGGTTATATCGCCTATAGGTGCATGCCCTGCTTTTCCATTGGTTTTACTGGTCTTCGGCTGGCGGCCATGTTTGTGTAGCCTGATGATGTCACGGCGGCCATTTTGGTCTACTGAGACACTGGAGATCTGAAGCCTCGTAAAGATGGCGGGGCTCCTCCTCTTCCTCTTTCTCCTCTTCCTCTTTCTCCTCTTCCTGCCCGGGATATATGAAGTGAGATGGCGTCCATGGTGTTGCTTGGGGCTGAATGGTGGCGCTCCACCGGTGGTAGGGTGAGTCCTTGGAGGTCCCTGTGATCTCTCTCCCTGCTGACAGGTACCCAGAGCACTGGGGGGATCCCTTAGTAGTGCCAAAAGATCTTTTGTACTGCAGGGTCTTCCCTTTTCCTGATGGAGCCTCAGGGTCACAACTCCCCCTCTGACCCCCTCATGGAGGGAGCAGGTCCCTCAGAACCCCAGCTTCCCATGGCTGCGCTGACGGCGGTCCTAGAGTCATTTATATCCCGGGTGGAAGTAGCGTGTGGGCAAGGGCCCAGGAGAAAGCGCCCCCGGCTTCCTCTGCTCAGTCGGTCTCATCCGATTCTGAGCCTGATGCCGCTGGGCATGTGGCCCGTCCAAGGGGGCCTAATATCACGTTTCCTGACCCATCCGATAGTGAGGATGAATCCTCCGCGGTGACAGCAGCGAGTGAAAAATCGCTGGTGACGCACTTATTACTGCGGTATGTGAGACTTGAAAAATGGAGGATGTGGTTGGTGCGGGCACGGATGTGGCTGTGGCTTTTGGTACGCATAAGTTACCTTGTGCACCAAAGGTATTTCCTTATCTGTCTTATTTTGATAGGTTTACCTATAAAGAATGGGAACAACCAAAGTCACCTTTTTTGGTCCCCAAACGTTTTGCAGTACGTTAACCCTTTGAGGAATCGCTTATAAAAAAAGTTGACCAGTCCACCTGTGGTGGACCCTCCTGTTTCCAGGTTGAATAAAGCAACCATGATTCCAGTAGAGGATTCTCCGTCCTTTAAAGACCCGGCCGATAGGAAAGCGGAGTATGTGGCGCTTAGCATGTTCACTATGGCAGGTTCAGCAATGTGACCGATCCTAGCTTCGGCCCTGGTGTCTCAGACATGAACTGAATGGGCCAAGCTTTTGCGCCAAGGTCTGGGGAATGAGCAGGTTCCTGCTGCTTATGTTGATCTTGCGGACCAGTTGGTCCAAGGACTGCTGTTTGTATGTGATGCATCTTTGGATGCGATTCCCCTGCTGTCAAAACTTTGTTTCAGCGGTAGTGATTAGATGTGTGCTGTGGCTTAAGAACTGGTCGGCAGACCAAGCCTCTAAGAAAGCGCTCATTAATCTGCCCTTTCAAGGTGATTGCCTGTTTGGGGCTACCCTGGATGACCTCATTAAGGGTGTCATGGGGGAAAGAATACCTTCCTGACACAGTCTAAGAAAGGGAAGGGGCCCCATAAACGTGGGCCTTCCTTCTCAGCCCATAAGAAATTCTTTCGGTCTCCCGAGACTGCAGACAAGGGAAACAGGTCTTTCAAGTCTTCCGCTGGGGATTCCAAGCAATCTTGGTCTGGTAAGCCTAGAGCGGGCTTCCCCAGTCCCGCAGACAAGACCCCTTCAACATGAAGGTCTGCCCTCACCCACTACTGGGGTGGGGGGGACATCTTTGCTGGCTTCCGGCCTCGTGGACTTCCTTCGTGAGTGTCAAGGGGATCCACGAGATGATTCTTTTCGGGGTTCCCAGAGAGTGGGGCAAGGTTTGTCCATTTCAGATTGTTTAGTCCCTGAATCTCCTTGTGCGGATACAAATCCTGCAAGGGTTCAGGCGACGTCCGGACTACCTAAGGTCCGCCCTCTCCCTGTCCAGGGAATTGGATTACCTAAGTCTGATTTGCATTCTGACCAGGGGGGTCCTTCCTCTGGGCAAACTTCAGGAACCACAGGCTGTAGTTCACCGGCTGCTGTCTTACAGACAGCTTTCTCTTCCGTCTTCCATACAGGTTCTAGGTCAGGTGGTATCAACCCTCAAGACAGTTCTGCTTGTGCAGACCTGCATGCAGCTCCTTCAACAGGTTCGGCTCCACAGGAGGATACCGAGGTTCGTGGCGAGGTCACGGGTGCCTCTGGTAGACACTGCAGTCATCGTAGTGCCACTGCGGGGTCAACACCTTCCTCCTCTTCTGCTGTGCCTGCAAAGGATGGAGGGCGAAAGTCTTCTGTTCATTCTGGTGGCTGTAAACGTCCCTTGGGGGCTGCACCTCAGAGAGGATCAGTTGTCCCAAGGGCTGGGCTTCCATCCTGCTTTACAGTCACAGGTTTTAATGGCTTACCTATTGAAAGCCAGGTACTGAAGGCTAGAGGTTTGTCTGGATCAGCGATCCCTACTATGTTGAAAGTCAGGAAGTCGACTCCTAGCAAGATATACCATCGTACGTGGAAAGTGTTCATTTCTTGTGTGATTGGCGCTCATCCTTGCTCCTTTTTTTTTAAAACTCGGATCTTGGTGTTTCTTTAACCGGGGCGTTGAGCAAAAATTGGCCTTGAGCACAATCAAGGGCCAGGTGTCTGCCTTGGCAATCTTCTTTCAGCGACCCCTAGCCACTTACTCTTTAGTTCGTACCTTCATTCAAAGAGTCCGGCATGTAGCTCCGCCTTTACGGTCTCTTTTGCCTCCATGGGATTTGAACTTGGTACTCAGTCCTCCAGAAATCTCCATTTGAAAATATTTGGGAGATTCCCTTATCTACGTTGTCCCAGAAGGTGGCATTCTTGGTGGCTATTACATCTGGCCGTAGGGTGTCTGAGTTGGTGGCATTATCTCGTCGTACTCCCTATTTAGTGGTCCACAGAGTCAAGGTGGCTCTTCGTCCCTGTCCTTCGTTCCTACCTAAAGTGGTCTCGGACTTCCATTTGAATGAGGAGATTGTGCTACCGTCCTTGTGTCCCAAGCTGGCTCATCCTAAGGAATTTGCTTTGCATACCTTGGATGTGGTTCCTGTGATTTGGGTGTATCTGGCAGCCACAGAGTCCTTTCGGAGGTCAGACTCACTTTTTGTGGTTACACAAGGACCAAGGAAAGGGCTGGCCGCAACTTCGGCTACCATCTCCAGATGGATCAGACAGACGGTGACTCAGGCCTATTCTATTAAAGGTTGGCTTCCTCCTTTCCCTGTCACGGCGTATTTTACTTGGGCACTTAGTACTTCTTGGGCCTTCCGTCATCAAGCGTCAATATCACAGGTGTGCAAGGCGGCCACTTTGTTGTCGTTGCATACTTTCACCAAATTCTACAAAGTAGATATTCCTGCATCTGCGGATGCTTCTTTTGGCCACAAAGTTTTGCAGGCTGCTGTTTAAGAGGGGCTGTTCCCTCTTGAGGGCTGTTTTTCATTCAAAATTTTTATTTGTTCAGATGGGGCTCCTGTGACCCGATTAAGGCTCCTGTGTCCTGGTTAGGGCTCTTGTGGTTAGCCTTGGGTTATTTTCCCCACCCCTCATTTTGTTTTGACACTGCTGTGGGAATATCCCACTGGTCAACATTAAGGAGGCGCTGTGTCCATCGATGAACTAAGGAGAAAATGGGATTTTTGTACTCACCATAAAATCCATTTCTCCGAGTTCGACGGACACAGCACCCACCCCTCTATGGAGTTTTATGTTTTATGTTCTATGTTCTGTCTAGTCCTACTCCTGCAGACGCGATATAACCACTGGTCAAGATTAAGGAGGCGCTGTGTCCATTGAAGAAATGTATTTTACGGTGAGTACAAAAATCCCATTATTTGCTACATGAAGCATGATTGCTGTGAGCAAGGTTGTATGCCAAAATGCGTCAGTGTTTTTTAATCTTGATCTTCGTGTAGCAAATAAAGATTTTCATGGGATTCTGGAGTTGCTGGCTACATCTCTTTTGGAGCTGCATATTAAATGGCTGGAGGCCATTTGAACCAGAGCACCCAGTGAAGGACTCCACCCTTAATTTAAGAGGTGTGTTGCCTGTTGTGAGCGCTGCATTTGTGCTTTGCTTTCTTGCAGTTTATCTCTTCTCCAGGACAAACTGTGTGTCTCTGTGTGAATATTTTATAGCATAAGGTAAAAAATATAATTTTTTTTTTTTCAAAATTGTCGGTCTTTTTTTGTCTATAGCTCAGACACCGAAACACCGCAGCTTGCTGTTTCCACTGACTCGCCTGAGAGACGATCCGACGGTGCATCTGGCTGGTCACAGAGACAATAAAAGACTAGATTGTCTTTGATCGCCTCTATTGCCTTGGAGGACCGGAGCAAAGTCATGAAGTCACTTCCAGTCCAGGGTGGAAGTAAACAATTTTTTTTTTAAATTTTAATTAAAGGTCCTTTCACTCATCGGGAATCTATCCTTAGATCCTCGCTGAGCCGGTGGATGACAGGACCGTGTCTGCACTCCGTGCAGAAACGGACCTGTCAGAGCTCCACTCTCCTCTATGGGGGATCGGATGAACACAGACTGTCTGTCCGTGTTCATCCGATCCGTTCTGCCAGACGGATGGAAAATAGGGTTTCCATCCGTCTGTCTTTAGCGGATCGGATGCCAGCGGACATATCACCGCTGACATCCGTCGCTCATTATAGGAGAATGGAGCGTCCGTTCAGGGCCGCCTGAAAAACTGACAGGTCCGTGCGTGTGAAAGGGGCCTTAAGGGGTATCGCTGCTGTACCGGTCCAGGGATTTGAAATCCCCCGCGGCTTTCTGTTTCTCTTCGCCCGTGGTGACAGGACGGGCTACGCGGGTTCTGATTGGTCAGCGCCACCCATATGATGGCGCCGACCAATTTTAATGCTCCTACACCGTACCCTCTTACGAGGTACGTGTTGGAGATTAAACTGTGGAGGATTTCTAAGCCCCGGTCCTTGAGGCAGCGATACAATGTCTCCTAGCGGGTGATCGCCGCACTCTAGGCCAGCGGGACTGGGGTGGGTCAGGAGGAGGTCCTGTGTAATTTCAACTTACAACTTACAAATGTTTCTCTAAAGCTGAACTTACCCTTTAAGGGGCATGAAATTGTACACTTTAAATACACATTAACATAACAAAATCATGGTATTTATTTTTAAATACCATATTTTTATTATTTATAAATGGTTATTAATTTTACAGAAATGTACAATTTCAAGCCCCTTAAACTCCCACCTAGAGGGTTTTGGTTTGGTATATACTATTCTGACAGCGAGGAGCTTTTCCCCCACCGACAGGCTATGATAATCAATCAGTGTTGCTGACTATAGCCGACAGCACTGATTGTTTGGAAAAAACCCGACAGGCTGGTTGTAGATGGATCATATATGGCCGGCTTTAGTGTGTGGACAATTTTCTACCATTGGACACCTAATGGACACTGTAGTCCTTTCAAATGTCCATATTTTTCAAATTTATATTGTGTGGAAGGAATTACTTAAACCACTTCTTTGCCTCAGCTGTAAATTTTGAGGATACATTGCTCCACAGTGCCACACTGCCTGCAGCCATAGAGGACAGCTGCAGCTGGTTTTAAAGTTCATTTTACCATTCTTTACGAATATGCAGACACTTAGGTGTTTATTTAGTAAAGACAAATAGACTGTGCACTTCGCAAACAGGCGAGCCATTTTCATCCGATCTCCCCATAGAGGAGAGCGAGAATCTGACAGGTCTGTCTCTGCACGGTGAGTGGAGATGGACCTGTCATCCTCCTGCTCAGTGGGGATCAGCAGCGCGATCCCCTGTTGAGCAAAACAGAGTCCGCTGAGCGGATCGCCAGCATGAAAGGACCTAGTGTAGTTTAACTGCAAACACACAGTGGGGGAGATTTACTGAAGCTGAAGCACACATAATCTGCAGCTGTGTTGTTGTTCAATTAAGCTATTAACTATGCAGAGCTGCATCAATTTTAGTACCCCCCCTCACCCCACTGTGTGTTTGCAGTTAAAGTGGACATAAACTCGAAGAAAAAAAATGTAATTAATAATTCTGCCTAGTAGAGTATAGGATGTCATGCCATCTGTGCTCAGTCTTGCCACAAATAAGTAATAAAAAAACCGACTGAGAAATAGGAAACATTTCTCCCCCTGCTGTGTGAGTGACAGGGGATTTCCTTCTCATGCACAGAGCAGAGGAAGCTTCACACTCACCCCTCATTTCTCCTCCAGCTCTCCCAGGATTGGCTGCTCCACACCTCTGCATGATTGGGCATGCTGAAGTCATGTGGTGTCTTTCCTGAGTTTTGACTAGGTGTTTCTCAAAACTCAGGAATAGGAGAGTATGAGAATGCAAATATCCACCAACCATTTATTCCTTTGTGGTCAATAAACCAACTATGCTTTTTCCTCCCTATTATTTAAAGTGATTGTAAAGTTTTTTTTTTTGTTATTTTTTTAACCACTTAAGGACCGGAAGGATTTCCAGCTTTAGGACCGGAGCCCTTTTTGCGATTTGGCGCTGCGTCGCTTTAACTGAAAATTGCACGGTCGTGCGACGTTGTACCCAAACGAAATTTGCGTCCTTTTTTTCCCACAAATAGAGCTTTCTTTTGGTGGTATTTGATCCCCTCTGCGTCATTTCTGATCGCCGCTATAATCAAAAGAAGAGCGACAATTTTTCAAAAAAACCCAAATTTCTTACTTTTTGCTAAAATACAAATCCAAAAAAAAAATATAAAAAAACATTTTTTTTCACCGTTTTTGGCCGA
>BLSH010471031.1:323958-337147 GCA_018402905.1 Glandirana rugosa
CTGTCGGAGTCTGGACGTTTCTCTGTCGGAGTCTGGACGTTTCTCTGCTGTCTCTTTGCAGGTCTGAGGCTGTCTCTTTGCAGGTCTGAGGCTGTCTCTTTGCAGGTCTGAGGCTGTCCCTTTGCAGGTCTGAGGCTGTCCCTTTGCAGGTCTGAGGCTGTCCCTTTGCAGGTCTGAGGCTGTCCCTTTGCAGGTCTGAGGCTGTCCCTTTGCTGGTCGGAGGCTGCCCCTTTGCTGGTCAGAGGCTGCCCCTTTGCTGAGGCTTTCCCTTTGCAGGTCTGAGGCTTTCTCTATGCAGGTCTGAGGTAGAGCTGCACGATTCTGGCCAAAATGAGAATCACGATTTTTTTGCTTAGAATAAAGATCACGATTCTCGCGGCGTAATATATTACATATACAAAAAAATTGGGCTAACAGCACTGTTTAGTTTTTTGAAAGGGTGATTTTTCCAAAAAAATTGCGTTTAAAAGTGTGCTGCACATACAACGTGTGACATAAAATATTGCAACAACCTCCATCTTATTCTCTAGGGTCTCTGCTAAAAAAAAATATAATGTTTGGGGGTTCTAAGTCATTTTCTAGCACAAAATAATGGATTTTTATTTGTAAACAGCAAGTGTCAGGAAAGATTTAGTCTTTAAATGGTTAAACCAAACATCGATACAAGGGGAGTTAATTCGGAGTGCATTACTTTGTATCTCTTTTAGCGTCTTTTATCAATGGTGATTCAGAACTTGGCTCTCTGCCCAGACCATTAACTGCACTGAAAACCGCGGTAATGCCCAATGGAGATCGCAGGGGGGGAGGGGGGGGTGGTGGGGCGGTGGATCGAGATCGCAATTTTAATACGATTAATCGTGCAGCTCTAGTCTGAGGCTGTCTCTTAGCAGGTCTGAGGCTGCCCCTTTGCAGGTCTGAGGCTGCCCCTTTGCAGGTCTGAGGCTGCCCCTTTGCAGGTCTGAGGCTGCCCCTTTGCAGGTCTGAGGCTGCCCCTTTGCAGGTCTGAGGCTGTCTTAGCTGCACTTGGATGTTTCTCAGAACATCATGTCACTGACCACCTATGTGAACGATTGTGGATACACACTATTCGATCTCCTTCAGATTTACAACAACCATATAATATGAGGTCAAACCTTGGGAGTTTCAATTTGTATGCAATCAGGCCTTGTACTAAATGGTTTTGGTAAATCTGAAGGAAATCTGATAACAAAAGTTGGATAGTGTGTATACACACTATGTATTAACCCCTTCCCTGCCAATGACATTTATACAGTAATCAGTGGACCTTTAAATTTCTGATTGCTGTATAAATGTCATTGGTGTCAAAAAAGTGTCAAACATGTCCGCTGCAATATCGCAGTCCTGATAAAAATCGCAGATCATCGCCATTACTAGTAAAAAAAAAAAAAAAAAATTTTAATAAAAACGCCATAAATCAATTCCCATAGTTTTTGTAGACGCGATAACTTTTGCGCAAACTAATCAATATACGCTGATTTCTATTTTTTTTTTTTACCAAAAATATGTAGAATACATATCGGCCAAACCCGATGAATAATGATTTTTTAAATATTTTTTGGATATGTATTATAGCAAAAAGTAAAAAATATTCTTTTTTCAAAATCGTCGCTCTTTGTTTATAGCGCAAAAAATAAAAACTACAGAGGTGATCAAATACCACCAAAAGAAAGCTCTATTTGTGGGGAAAAAAATGCTAAAAATTTTGTTTGGGTACATTGTCGTACGACCGCGCAATTGTCATTCAAAATGTGACAGCGCTGAAAGCCGAAAATTGGTCTGGGCAGGAGGGGGGTTTAAGTGCCCAGTAAGCAAGAGGTTAATATTCTCCAAGAAGAGAACTTTACTGTAAGGGTCTTTTCACACATACATTCATCAGTTCCGTCACATCAAAAAAGATATAATAAAATATTTACTAAAATGTGAGGGGTGTACTCACTTTTGTGTGATTCTGTACATGTAAAACTTATGTAGGGAGATTTGTTTCCTCTCTGTGTATCATCTGAGGCTGTTCACTTCACTGGTTATGTGAGGGTTTACATCCACTTTAAGCCCTGAAAAGGGCGAAACATGTCTGAGGAGTTCTCTACAAGTGGAGAATAAGAGCTGAAGCCATTTTTTACCCATCTCATACATATTTATGCAATGGGGAGTCTGTGTCTGTGTGCAGACGGTCACTATTTTGTAAGTCTACTAGAGCCTGGCAAGCTGATCTTGTCTGTCTTGCACCAGTCTATTCACATGCTGATCCGACTGACACAGGTTTGGGGGGCATTCGAGCGGTATTATTTTCACTGTTTTGGGTAACACTGTGATTTGCTGTCATGGTGGTCACATGATCAGGAGCCAGTCCTAGCACCTACCAGTTGCTTGTGCTCGGAGGACACACTGAGTGCGCTTTCAGCACAGAAACATCGGCTGCCCGGTGATGTATATGTGCAGCGTGTGGGTGTTAAAGTCACTGAACGTGTTACGCGGGTGGCATTGGGTTAAAATGTATTCTCAGGTTGGCATGTAATTGTCAATTTGTACTGATGTGTTTTTTTTTTTCTATTTTCAGACTGTCCTAAGGACTCTTCACTTGCCAAAAAACAATAACCTTTATGTCCTCACTCCTGAGTTACCTCTGCCATCTTTGCCCGGCCAATCCAGGTAATCTCTTCTAGGTTGTCCGCCTTCACATTATATTGATTTGTTAAATATGGTTGTCTGCTTTGCTCTCCAATGGAAATTCAGTTCTACACATTGATGCTTTCAGATGACACAAATGTGCCCACGCCGGAGAATTAGTCTATTCAAACGCCATGTAATCTTCCAGATTCTGTTTAGATTTTGTAGGAAACTAGAGTAGTACGGGGAAATTTTCATAGATGTTAGAGCACGCATATTCAGATATTGTATTTAAAGTATTTTTTTAGTTTTGGTTACAGTGGGGAAGGGTTAATGCCCCTTTCGGTTTACTGTTTTTGCTGTCTGCGACTTGGAGACACATCAGGAAGTAAGAGGAAACTTCTTAAAGCGGAGTTCCACCCTAAAGTGGAACTCCCGCTGGTTGGATTCCTCCCCCCCTCAGGTGTCACATTTGGCACCTTTCGGGGGGGAGGGGGAAGAGGACACCTGTCTTTAGACAGGTGTCCTTTTCCACACTTCCGGGAGTTCTGGCCGGCGGACGCGGCAGATGACGTCAGAAGCCGGCTCCCTCCTCCCTGCTCGCTCTGCTACTGCCCGCCTGGCCAGTAGCAGAGCGTGGCAGAGCTCGCGCATGCGCGGTAAGGTGCCCGGCGTGAAGCTGTACTGCTTACACGTCCGGGTTCCCTTACCCGCGATGGAAGCGGCTGCACCCGTCCCCCGATCCGAAGATCGGCGGCGGGTGCCGACATCGCTGGAGTCCAGGACAGGTAAGTGTCCTAATATTAAAAGTCAGCAGCTACTGTATGTGTAGCTGCTGACTTTTAATTTTTTTTTTTAGCCCGGACCTCCGCTTTAACTTTAGAAGAATTATTTTCAACAGCTGTTCTGATAACTGTAAACTTTTGGATTTACCACCACTTACTGTTCTGATTACCAGGACATACACTCACCGGCCACTTTATTAGGTACACCTGTTAAATCGCTTAACACAAATTGCTAATCAGCCAATCACGTGGCAGCAACTCAGTGTATTTAGGCATCTGGGGGTGGTGAAGACGACTTGCTGAAGTTGAAACCGAGCATCAGAATGGGGAAGAAAGGGGATTTAAGTGAATTTGAACGTGACAAAGGGTGTTGGTGCCAGATGGGCTGCTCTGAGTATCTCATAAATTGCTGATTTACTGGGATTTTCACACACAACCATCTGTAGAGTTTACAGAGAATGGTAGGAAAAAGAGAATATATCCAGTTGTGTGGAGGAAAATGCCTTATTGATGGGCAGCCTGGTTTGAGATGATAGGCAAGAGTAAAGGCCCGTACATGCGGAACAACGGTTGTGCAATTAGCTTGTACGATCATCCGTCCGTTTGTACGTGCGATTACAACAGCCATTGTACAACAGAAGTAGGATGAGCAGACTAGAAAACTTTGGTTGTACAAGGCGTCATATGACTGTTGTACAGTGTGTATAGAGAAGTTGCTCCAACAAAGTTTTACGTGCAAAACACGCATGCTCTGAAGTCAAGATTGCCTAGAAGTGTCCATTCTGGGAAACATACGTTCCTAATTCACAAATCACATTCACCTGAACTTCCTCTTTATACGCTCGTAACACGTCACTACATTCGGCTTGGTTGTACGATCGCTTAGTGCATGTCAGTACGCAAGACACAACAGCCAACATCCGACTTGGTCTAGAGTTGGACGTTCAGTCATACGACCGTCGCATCCTTGTGTACGAGGCTTAACTCAAATAACCACTCGTTACAACCAAGGTATGCAGAATACCATCTCTGAACGCACTACACATCCAAACTTGAAGCAGATGGTCTACAGCAGTAGAAGACCACACCGGGTGCCACTCCTGTAAACTAAGAGCAGTAAAGTGAGGCTACAATTTGCACAGGCTCACCAAAATTGGACAATAGAAGACTGAATAAACTGTGCCTGGTCGGATGAGTCTCGATTTTCAGCTGCGACATTCAGATTGTGGGGTCAGAATTTGGCGTACAACAACATGAAAGCATGGATCCATCCTGCCTTGTATTAACGGTTCAGGCTGGTGGTGGTGGTGGTGTAATGGTATGGGGGATAATTTCTTGGCACACTTTGGGCCCCTTCGTACCAATTGAGCATCGTTAAAACGCCACGGCCTACCTGAGTATTGTTGCTGACCATGTCCATCCCTTTATGACTACAGTGTCCCCATCTTCTGATGGCTCCTTCCAGCAGGATAATGCACCATGTCCCAAAGCTCAAATCATCTCACCACTGGTTTCTTGAGCATGACAATGAGGTAACTGCACTCCAATGGCCTCCACACTCACCAGATCTCAATCCAATAGAGCACCTTTGGGATGTGGTGAACGGGAGATTCGCATCATGGATGTGCAGCCGACAAATCTGCAGCAACTGCATGATTCTATCATGTCACTATGGACCAAAATCTTTGAGGAATGTTTCCAACACCTTGTTGTATCTATGCCATGAAGAATGAAGGCAGTTCTGAAGGCAAAAGGGGGTCCAACACAGTTCTAGCAAGGTGTACCTAATAAAGTGGCCTGTGAGTGTATATAGAGGGTATATCTAGCTAGTATGGAGAAACGGGTTCTAATCCTTCCTTAGTCGTTCCCTACTCTATCCAAAAAACTAAACATAAATACATACCCTTTAAATTCTACAGTATTGCATAGGTGATTATAGTATAAAGCCACTGTCTTTTTATAAAACTGTGATTAGCGGTGATCCCAAGCATGGCGGCTGATCACAGTTCGTATTCGGATTATAAAGCAGAGATAATCGTGGGGGAGAATATTATCTCCACACATGGAGAACTGTCATTCACTGACACAGAAATGGCCAGTTTATGAAGCTGCGATCTCCGCACTTCACTGGCGATCTGGGTCAGAATTCACCTTCCCCGATTCACCAGCTTAATAAATTGGCATAGAGAGGTGAACGATCTTCTCTGTGAATGCCGGAGAACTGTGCAGTGGATTTTTTCCACTGCTTTATAAACAGACACCTATAGGGGTTGCAAATCCTTGTGGTTTTTCACCTTAATGCATTCTATGTATTAAGGTGAAAAACCCTCTGCGCTGCAGCTCCCCCCAGAGCCGCCCTTTTTCTTACCTGAACCCGATCGTTGCAGCGATGAGCACACGCACACCCGCTACAGCCACTGTCTTGGGTCCTCATTGGACAGATTAATAGCAGCAGGAACCATTGGCTCCTGCTGCTGTCAATCAAATCCAGTGACATGGGGGCGGGGCCAAGTCCTGCTGTCTGTGTCAATGGATGTAGCAGCAGGACTCGGGAGCACGCCGCATGAAAAGCGTCTCTCCGTGGGGGCACCCAATGAAGAGGAGGAGCCAGGAGCGCCACTGGGAACCCCAGAAGTGGAGGATCGGGGCCTCTCTGTGCAAAACCCTTGCACAGAGCAGGTAAGTGTGACATGTTTGTTACAATCAGGTCCATAAATATTGGGACATTGACACAATTCTAAGCTTTTTGGTTCTGTACACCACCACAATGGATTTGAAATGAAACGAACAAGATGTGCTTTAACTGCAGACTTTCAGCTTTAATTTGAAGGTATTTACATCCAAATCAGGTGAACGGTGTAGGAATTACAACAGTTTGTATATGTGCCTCCCACTTTTTAAGGGACCAAAAGTAATGGGACAATTGGCTGCTCAGCTGTTCCATGGCCAGGTGTGTGTTATTCCCTCATTATCCCATTTACAAGGAGCAGATAAAAGGTCCAGAGTTAATTTCAAGTGTGCTATTTACATTTGGAATCTGTTGCTGTCAACTCTCAATATGAGATCCAAAGAGCTTTCACTATCAGTGAAGCAAGCCATCATTAGGCTGAAAAAACAAAACACACCCATCAGGGAGATGGCAAAAACATTAGGTGTGGCCAAATCAACTGTTTGGAACATCCTTAAAAAGAAAGAACGCCGGTGAGCTCAGCAACACCAAAAGACCCGGAAGACCGCGGAAAACAACTGTGGTGGATGACGAAGAATTCTTTCCCTGGTGAAGAAAACACCCTTCACAACAGTTGGCCAGATCAAGAACACTCTCCAGGAGGTAGGTGTATGTGTGTCAAAGTCAACAATCAAGAGAAGACTTCACCAGAGTGAATACAGAGGGTTCACCACAAGATGTAAACCATTGGTGAGCCTGAAAAACAGGAAGGCCAGATTAGAGTTTGCCAAACAACATCTAAAAAAGCCTTCACAGTTCTGGAACAACATCCTATGGACAGATGAGACCAAGATCAACTTGTACCAGAGTGATGGGAAGAGAAGAGTATGGAGAAGGAAAGGAACTGCTCATGATCCAAAGCATACCACCTCATCAGTGAAGCATGGTGGTGGTATTGTCATGGCGTGGGCATGTATGGCTGCCAATGGAACTGGTTCTCTTGTATTTATTGATGTTGTGACTGCTGACAAAAGCAGCAGGATGAATTCTGAAGTGTTTCAGACAATATTATCTGCTCATATTCAGCCAAATGCTTCAGAACTCATTGGACGGCGCTTCACAGTGCAGATGGACAACGACCCGAAGCATACTGCAAAAGCAACCAAAGCGTTTTTTAAGGGAAAGAAGTGGAATGTTACGCAATGGCCAAGTCAATCACCTGACCTGAATCCGATCGAGCATGCATTTCACTTGCTGAAGACAAAACTGAAGGGAAAATGCCCCAAGAACAAGCAGGAACTGAAGACAGTTGCAGTAGAGGCCTGGCAGAGCATCACCAGGGAATGAAACCCAGCGTCTGGTGATGTCTATGCATTCCAGACTTCAGGCTGTAATTGACTACAAAGGATTTGCAACCAAGTATTAAAAAGTGAAACTTTGATTTATGATTGTTAATCTGTCCCATTACTTTTGGTCACTTAAAAAGTGGGAGGCACATATACAAACTGTTGTAATTCTTACACCGTTCACCTGATTTGGATGTAAATGCCCTCAAATTAAAGCTGAAAGCCTGCAGTTAAAGCACATCTTGTTTGTTTCATTTCAAATCCATTGTGGTGGTGTATAGAGCCAAAAAGATTAGAATTGTGTCGATGTCCCAATATTTATGGACCTGACTGTATATTACAAAAAAACCCTTTACAATCACTTTAAAAGTATCTGCATAAACCAAAGAGCTTTTTTGTAAAAATAAAATAAAAATGAGAAAAGAAAACAAATTTGAAACCATTGACTGGAGTGACCAATTGGATTTCCTCTTTACTCTCTTATTTCCCCAGAGAATAACAGATGAATCTGATTGGCCGCTATGGACGTTAACATCATTTCTGTTTCCTCATATTTTGTTGTTCTTTTATATATAACTCTGTAAGGCTTTATAGCTTAATATATGAAGACAGCTGTGACTCTCTTCTCCCAGACGCTGAGCCATCAGATGACACTGTGATCACACTGCACACACACAGGTCACAAGTATCAATGTGTCACCGAGCAGTAACATTGTGTGCTATTTATTAGCTTGTCATCACGCATTCATCTCCGTTCCCATTGTTTTCAGTCTGTCATTTGCTTCAGTAGTTTTCATTCCATTTTATTGCATTACTTTGCCAAAGCACATCTTGTGATTTCTATTTTTTTTCAATTATAAAGTGTGATTTTACAATTGCGGGAACAAAGCGTCACTTGTGAGAAGGAGCATTGGTTTGGAATAAAAACTGAAAACGTAATGTCATCTCAGTCACATTTCAACTTTTTGGTGTTAAAGAGTAACTCCACTTTTATTGAGAAAAAAATGTTCCCCTCTGGGTGATCTATGTACATTACAAGGATTTTAACAAACTTTGTTGCAGATTCCTACCTTTTATTATTCTGAAGAAAGAGTTGTTTATGTCCATGTGCAGAGTTTGTATGGGAGTAATTTTATAATTCTCAATCAGCTGCTGCACTTGCAGGGTTCTAATGAGGAAAGGGGCAAGGTCTGCATTCCTTTAGACGTGATTTCCCTTTTTGAGTATCTCACCAAAATAGACATTTTTGTTGCAGAGGATGCCCACAATTTGGTCTGCATCTTAGTGCAAGTGTACATATTTGTCAGCACACTATGGATCCTTGTCCAAAGTATTCTTTATTGAAGAGATCACAGCACAGAAAAGTGCAACGTTTCGAAGCCGCGCAGGGCCCCTTCACCAGGCATGTGACAAAGACTCTATCTTAGTGCAGGCTTCTAGGAAAAACAGTGAGCCAATCACACAAGCAGGGAATTACATTTTCAGGGTCGTTCTGTACACCATCTGTGTACAGAACATCTCCAGGTAGCCATATTGCATTTTACAGAAAACTACAGCTCTGCAGATTGAAAAGGAAAGGTCATTTTTAATAACATTCAATTACAATATGACTTGTGCCACAGTTGTATACACTATATTATTATTATTTTTTATTTACAAATTTTCCCTCCACAAAAGTGGGCGTTACTCTTTAACCCCTTCCCGCCCAGCCTATTGTAAAATGACGGCCGGATAGGAGCACGTCATATGACATCCTGGAACCGCTTCTTTGCCGGTCTTCAGATCCCCGGCACCAGCACGTTTACTATATGCAGCTGTCTGTGATCCCTTGCGGCTTCACAGCGCGACTTCCCACTACACATGTACAAGCCACGCTGCGCTTTGTGAATGGTCCAGGTGCCTTCTGGGACTTGTGACGTGTCCCAGAAGGTTGTGGGCCAGGGGAACATCTTCCTGTAGAACGCCGCAGCGAACGATCCACCCGGAAGTGGGAGCGGTTACCTGTCAAATCAACGTATCCGCTCCCCCCTAAACAAGTGTCAATAATAGAAGAGTAGGGGGGGAGGAGGGCATAAAGTGCAACTTCCCCTTTAGAGTCAACTTCCGCTTTAAAGTGAAAGTAAACCGCCAAATAAAATTAACTATATTTTGGCCCCCAGGAGACTTTTACCTTAATGTTTGCACAGCATTATTAGCACATTATGGCATACTTGCCCAGCAAAACCCCTTCCAGCATTCTAGTATCCGCATTCCCATCACAGACACTTCCATCCCCACCTGGAGTCCATATTCGTCTGTCTTGCGCACAAGAGTTACATTGTCCTGGCACAGAATTATGTGAGTAGTACATGCACAGTGCAATGGGGGTTATGTACTAAAACTTGAGCATGCAGAATCTGGTGCAGCTCTGCATAAAAATCTGTCAGCTTCCAGGTTTTATTGTCAAAGCTTAAAGTGGTTGTAAACCTAAATGTAAAAGTTGTACTTATAGGTAAGCCTAGAATAAGGCTTACTTGTAGGTACTGTTATAGGTACTGTAAATATCTCCTAAACGTGCTTCGTTTAGGAGATATTTACTTTGTACTGCGTACCGGCACATGCGCTGTGAAGAAACGGCCCTCCATGCCGTTTCTTCACTAGTGAGTGCCGTGAGTGGCGGCTCCTGTGCGCATGCGTGGGAGTGAGGTCACGCAACTCCGGCCAGTCACAGAGCTGGAGTCCGCGGCCCCCGGAAGGAAGAAGGGCCGACATGGATGCGGCCTCCAGCGGGGACAACGCCGGCTTAGTTTGCAGGTAAGGGTCACATAATGTGCTCATATGCGATGCATACGAGCACATTATGTGACCCTTACCTGCAAACGCATTGCTAGTGCACATTATGCTTTTACTTTGCAGTTAACTAATAAGGAAGTAAAACCCGTCAGGGTTTATTTCTCCTTTTAACTGAACAAGCTGAAGTTAGAAGCTGATTGGTTACTATGCACCGCTTCACCAGATTTTGAGTGCTTCAGTTTTAGTGACCCTCCCCCCAATGTGTCCTGTTACTGAAAAGTGTGCTGGCTGGCAAATAGAAGCATCCATGACAGAAGAGACATAAACTGTCAAATCACATTAATCCAAGGGTTATCTTGCATTTTAAAAATAAATAAAAACTCTTCAATAATTAAAGCAGAATATCAAGTCAGCAGAAATCTATATTTTATACTTCATCCTCACCAGGTCTTCGGATTTAGGGGGGCAGAGGGAGGCAGGCAGGCACTGCAGTAAGTCACTGAAATGAAACTGGCTCTATGGAAGTTGTATGCACCACATAGGACACTGCAGCTGTGATTGATACCCCTAAAGCCCATGGAGGAGTGTTTAAGACAGTCAGTGGGTCTTGTGTGAGACTCGGTGCCTGCAGACAGGAGGTCTGCTTACTCCAATGGCCAGCAATCCATTTTTGGAAACACACAGTGGGGAGAGGAGAAAAGTAAAGAGCATCAGTTTCTGGCAAGTAACAAAGGAAGGGACAAAAGGGAGATAATAGGTGAATCTGGAATCAGAAACAGAAGGTTTCCTAGCACACTTACTAGCTAGCTTTCAAAGACAAACTGACCCTGTCTAACAATTCATGTTAAAAACTGAGGTTTTAGTTGCACACAATTGCAAATGTATGTTGAAGCCGCAGTGCCTCACCAAGGCTCCTCTGTAAAGTGCGGTCCTAACCCTTAAAGTGACACTAAAGTCTCGTCTTTTTTTTTTTTTGTTGTTGTTAAAAATAACAAACATCTTATACTTGCCTGCTCTGTGCAGTGGTTTTTCACAGCTGAGCCCAGATCTTCCTCTTCTGGAGTTCCTCTTCGGTGCTCCTGGCCCCTCCCTCCTGTTGAGTGCCCCCACAGCAAGCAGCTTGCTATGGGGGCACCCGAACCGAGCCACAGCTCTGTGTGTCCATTCAGACACAGAGCCACGGCTTGGCACCGCCCCCTCTCTCCTAATTGGCTCACTGACTTTGGTGGCAGCGGGAGCCAATGGCGATCGCTGCTGTCTCAGCCAATGAGGAGGGAGAGCTGACAGCTGAGTCTCTCGTGTAACATCGCTGGATAAAGATGGGGCTCAAATAAGTATTAGGGGGGCTGAGGGGAGCTGCTGCTCACAGAAGGCTTTTTTATCTTAATGCATATAATGCATTAAAATAAAAAACCTTCTGACTTTACGAACACTTTAAATTAGAGAGTCTCCAAGGTGGAGAATGTACAGTATAGTAGTGAATAAATAAATAAAGTTGCAGAGACACTGTAAAAGCCTGGCAAGAGCACAATGGCAGCTGAACGCTTCTGAAGTAAGGCTTCTTTTTAGCTCTGTTTCTAATACAGCAAAACACATTGGAGTGCAACAACGTTCTGCCAAACACGGAATTGAAATATCACGTACTGTATATATATGTAAAGTATGTATAGTTTGGGAAAGTAACAGATGACCTTGAAATTAATTATGCCCTATTTTGACCACTAGAGGGGGCCCATTCATTACATTTATCAGTGTTTCCCATTACACACTGTAAAATCAGAGCGTTGTGCGCTTTCACGTCTTAAATGTGATTTGCATGTAGCCTGAATGAAGCTGGCTCAAAAAAACGATGTCTGTTACTAAATTATTGAGCTGCGTGTGAGCTGTATCATACTGTAGTAGTATCAGCATCATACAGCATGGCTGCGGTCAGTTCCACAGCTGTGCAGGCGTCTTCTCGTCTGCTACCAAAACTGAGATGGCCTGAATGCTGCCCAGCCATTCAGGAGAAGCCTTGCCTATATTGGTGAATATAAGGCTTCCTCTGATTAACCAAAGTGGATGGATGATGTTGTGATATACACCCCATAATATCAGAGGAAGCCTTGTATTTATTGCTAAAAGTACAAAACCTTTCCTTAAAGGGGCTGTAAAGTCAGAAGGTTTTTAAGCACTTCAATACTGGGCATCCCCCCCTTCCCACCCAGACCAATTTTGAACGACAAATAACATTTTTATAATTTTTTCCCCACAAATAGAGCTTTCTTTTGGTGGTATTTGATCACCACTGGGGTTTTTATTTTTTGCGCTTCAAATAAAAAAAGACCGAAAATTGTGCCATAAATCTTCCTGCCACAAAACTTTGTAAATAAGTGCGTTTTCTCCATCACTGATGGGCACTGATGAGGCAGTACTGATTGGCACTGATGAGGCGGCACTGATGATGAGTCACTTATATGCAGCACTGATAAGAGACACTAATGGGCACTGATAGGTGGCACTGATAGGCAGCAATGATAGGTGGCACTTGTGGGCACTGTTAGGCAGCACTGAAAAGGAGGCACTGGCAGGCATCAGAGATGGGCACTGAGTGCCATCCCTATTGGCCATGTAGTGCCTTGCCTGGTGGTCCTGGGTAGGCTTCCAGGGGGTCCTGGCTAGGCACCCCTGGTGGTCCTGGGTGGTGATCCTCGGAGGGTCTGAGCTGATAAACAATCAGCGAAGACCCCCCCCCCCCAATCAGGAGAGCCGCCAATCGGCGCTCCTCTGCTCGCATCTGCAGATGCGCCTAGAGGAAAAGTCGATACACGGCTCTTCCTCTTTACACTGTAATGAGCCGTGATTGGTCATGACTGATCACGTGGTAAAGAGCTTCCGTCGCAGGCTCTTTACTGAGATCTGTAATACGATGTGTCATACTGACACACCGCACCACTGATTGCTGCGATATGCACCCCTGGGTTATCCTGCCGGATGTCATATGACGTCCG
>BLSH010471031.1:337157-354608 GCA_018402905.1 Glandirana rugosa
GGGTCTGAGCTGATAAACAATCAGACCCCCCCCCCCCCCCCAATCAGGAGAGCCGCCAATCGGCGCTCCTCTGCTTGCATCTGCAGATGCGCGTAGAGGAAAAGTCGATACACGGCTCTTCCTCTTTACACTGTGATGAGCCGGGATTGGTCATGACTGATCACGCGGTAAAGCGCTTCCGTCGCAGGCTCTTTACTGAGATCGGTAATACGATGTGTCATATTGACACACCGCACCACTGATTGCTGCGATATGCACCCCTGGGTTATCCTGCCGGATGTCATATGACGTCCGGTCAGGATAACTGAACCACTGCCCGGCCGTCATTTTGCTATAAGCCGGGCGGGATGTGGTTAATCTTAAAGCATTCTGTGCATTAAGATAAAAAGCCTTCTGTGTGTAGTGGATCCCCCTCAGCCCCCCTAATACTTACCTGAGCCCATTCCTGTCCAGCAATGTACAGGAGTCCCCGGCCGTCTGGGACGCGCCCTCCTGATTGTCTGAGACACAGCTGTGGCGCCATTGCCACCCGCTGCTGTCAATCAAAGTCAGTTAGCCACATATTGCAACATCTATATTTTTCCATGCTTCAAGAACGATCTCTTTTACAGCCAGGATGCTGGGTGGAGAATGATGCTCAACTTCTCTCCTCAGAATTACCCCATACACCCCATAGGTGTTCCCTGATTGGGTTCAGATCAGGAAATGCAACAGTGGCCTTAGATGTGTGTTTTGTATTATTGTCATGTTGGAAAAGTGCACAACGACCAAGGGCAAGGAGTGATGGTAGCATCTTCCCTTTCAATATAGAGCAGTACATCTGTGATTGTATGATGCTATCAATAAAAATGCAGCTCCCTGATACCAGCAGCACTCATGCAGCCCCAAAGGACGACACTGCCACCACCATGATTCTGTGTAGGCACCATGGAATTTCTCTGTACTTCTCACCTTTGCAATGTCACACAGTTTTGAAGCCATCAGCTCCAAAAACAGTTTTTGGTCTCTCGTCCCTCCAGAGTACAGAGTCCCAGTAGTCATCTTCTTTTTCGGCATGGGCCCTGGCAAATTCTAGGCAGGCTTTTTTGTGCATGGGCTATAGGAAAGGCTTCCTTTGTGGACGACACCCATGCATGCCATTCCTCTGCAGTGTACGCTGTATTGTGTCACAGGAAATCACCCCAGTTTGGCTTTCTACTTATTTGGCTAGCTGCAGTGAACTTGCATGGCGATTTTCTTCAACCCTTCTCATCAGAAGACGCTCCTGTCGAGGTGTTAACTTCCCTGGACAGCCTGGATGTCTCTATGAAATGGTTGCAGTTCCATCCTGGTTACATTTTTGTGTCACTTTTGCTACCGTATTCTGACTGATAAGTAAAGCTTTGCTGACCTTCTTGTAGCCTTCATCTTTCTTGTGTAAAGAAATGATTTTCTTTCTCAGGCCTTGTGACATTTCTTTTCCATGTGGTGCCATTGCTGACCGCATGAAATGGGAAGGGGTTTTCTTTGTTAAGCACTTCAGCCCGGGGGGATTTCCCCCTGAATGACCAGAGCACTTTTTGCGTTTCGGCACTGCGTCGCTTTCACTGACAATTGCGCGGTCGTGCGACGTACCCAAACTAAATTTGCGTCCTTTTTTTTCCCCCAAGTCAAGCTTTCATTAGGTATTTGATCACCTCTGCGTTATTTCTGATCACCGCTATAAACAAAAAAAAGCGACAATTTTGAAAAAAAACAATATTTCTTTCTTTTTGCTAAAAATACATATCCAAAAAAAAAACAAAAAAACTATTTTTGTGTTTGCCCGATTTATATTCTTCGTCGTAAAAAAATTGCAATCGGCGTACATTGACAGGTTTGCGCAAAAGTTGCCTTGTTTACGAATGATGAGAATTAATTTATGGGGTGTTTATTATTATTATTATTATTATTATTATTTTTTTACTAGTAGTGGTGGCAATCTGCTTTTTAGCGGCACTGCTACATTGCGGCGGACATGTTGGGCCATTTTGACTCTTTTTTTTTTTTTTGGGACCATTGGCAGTTATGCAGCGATCAGTGCTATGAAAATGCCACTGATTACTGTGCAAATGTCCCTGGCAGGGAAGGGGTTAACCTGGAGGGGGCGCTCTAAGGGTTAACTGTGTTCCCTGTGTGTGTTACGAACTGTATGGGGGCTTGGCTGGCTGAGGGAGGGGAGTGATCGCAGCTCCCATATACAGGACGCCTGTGATCACAGCCCTTCCCCCTGTCAGAACGGAGATCCGTGTTTACATACACGGACCTCCGTTCTATCACTGCAGGGGAGCGATTGCGGGTAGCTGGCGGACATTGAGTCCACCCTACCCGCTCCCCTGGAACACTGTGAGCGCGTGAGCTGATCGAGCCACTTTGCCGCCGTCGGACGACGGCGGGCGGTCGGCAAGTGGTTAAGTAACCCCCTTTTATAATCAACTGCTGGACACCTGTTTAATGAATAATTACACTCACTTGTAGTTGAGTTCTTGTTAGAATTGTGTCTAAAATTTAGCTTTTCTCCTAAGACTATCATTGGGGTGTATTCATTTTTGCAACATGGTCTTGAATTAATTTGTTAGGAAAAATACTTTTTTGTGTGCGCAATTTAACAAATCTTGGTTGCAATCAATGGCCCGCATTTGTGGGAGTATTTTGTATTGCCCTATAGAAAATGATGATTCTGAAAGCAAAGTAAAGGTTTTCTCACAAATCTGTTGGGGTGTACTTATTTATGCTGAGCACTGTATATGTGGAAGCCGGTACACAATAATTGGAGGAAGCCAGTGATTAGATGGATGCCTATGAATGTGATAAGGATGTTGAATTGAAGGCCCCAAAACCATATGGATTTAGAAGGGCTGTGGAAAATGTTTCTAATCTAATATAAAAAAATATATATATAAAAAAGTAACTAAATCCTCCTATAGAAATCTTTCATACATGCACAGTTGCACTTTATAAATGAGAGAGCTTGTGTGATCATTCATGTCGTGTGCAGATACAATGTATGACAGTCGGTGCAATGCTTTGTTGCAGAATAATTGAAGTCTGCATCCCGGATCCTCTCGGAGATTAGAGCCCCATGTTTGCTTTGCCCCTGTCAGGCGGATCTTGGCGTGATTCTGTATTCTCCAGATTTGCATAGACGCCAGCTTTTTAAGTGGCTGCTGTTTGCAGCAAATGTGAGATCTCCTCCAGCATTAGCTACAACAAACATTCCATCTACATATTGATTTCTTATTTTCTGTTAATGTAAATAAGCTGTAATTACTGTAAATGTGATCCTCGCCTGACATGAGCCGCTATAAATCTGCAAGCTTAGAAAAAAAACGGGAAGTTTAATTGACAGTTTTGGCAGTGTTTAATTTGAATTCCCGAGGCAGTATATGAAAATAGCAAATGACACTGCAGTGCTGCAGATGAGGCGCGCGCTGTGCAAGTGTTCATGGACACCGAGCAAATGAACATGCTTTGAACTAAAGAAGAGCCTGCTAACAGATAGCACGGGCCATGAGCTTCCATAATGGCCTAATGAATTGAAATGATGTGGTCGAAGATCGATTCTTAATATTATACCTATGATTTACTTTAATAATAATAATTATAAAATAAGGTCCCATTTTGTTTGGTATTTTAGTGTTCAAATGATACATTGACCACTTAACCAGGCCATTTATTGTGATACGGAACTGCGTTACTTTAAGACCCCCTTTCACACCGGAGCATTTTTCAGGTGCAAAAAATAGCGCCTGTAAAACTCTACCCCCATTCTCCCCAGTGTGAAAGCCAGAGTGCTTCACACTGGGGCGGTGCGATTGCAGGACGGGAAGAAAAGTCCTGCAAGCCGCATCTTTGGTGTACACCGCCCCCTTCATTGAATGTAATGGATGGCGCTCCTGAAGTGGCTCTACACCACCTCGGAAGCCCCTTCTTGGGGGTTAAAAGTGCCCCACTCCCGCCTGCTAGCGCCGCTATAATAGCAGTAAATGCGTCGCTAATTAGCAACGTTTTACCATTACTGCCTCTCCCCGCCCCAGTGTGGAAGTAGCCTAACTGACAATCAACAGTCATGCAGCGTTGTACTCAAATAAAATGTATGTCCTTTTTTCCCTCAAATCGCGCTTTCTTTTGGCAGTATTTGATCACCTCTGCGGTTTTTATTTTTTGCGCTACAAAAAAAGAGCGACAATTTTGGAAAAAAAAAAAAATATTTTTTACTTTCTGCTACAAAACACATCCAATAAAAAAAATGTAAAAATTTAAATTTCGTTTAGGCCAATATGTATTCTGCAACATATTTTTGGTTAAAAAAAATCCCAACATGCGTATATTGATTGGTTTGCGCAAATGTTATGGGATATTTTTATGGTATTTTTATAGTTTTTTTTTTTTTTACTAGTAGTGGCAGCGATCAGCAACTTATAGCAGGACTTGGGGCAGTCCTAAAGCTGTTAAAGTATATTTAAGCCCAAGTACAAAAATGTAATAGATTGCTGCATTCATATTGAAAGCAAAAGTACCGCTCAAAACTTTAACCGATCTTTAACCAATTGACCTCTGGAAGATTTTACCCCTTTCATGACCAGGCCATTTTTTGCTATTTAGCACTGCACTATTTTAATTGGAAATTGCTTGGTCATGCAACACTATGTGATAAAAATCTAATTTGCGTACAAATAGAAATTTCTTTTGGTGGTATTTGTTCACCACTAGGGTTTTTTATTACATAAATAATAAAAGACTGAAAATGTAAAAAAATATATAAATATGGGAAAAAGAATCCGCTTAGAGAGTACAGCATTGGGGGCACAGTGTTAGCCAGCACTACATAAGAAAAAGATTTGGGGGTGCTTATTTCAGATGATTGCAAAATGAGCAAACAGAGTGACCAGGCAGTGGGAAAAGCAAATAGAATTCTGGGATGTATCAGTAGAGGGGTCACCAGGAGGAAGGAGGTTCTGATTCCTCTATAGAGATCTTTAGTGAGACCTCACTTAGAATACTGTGTCCAGTTCTGGAGACCTCACTTACAAAAAGATATTGATAAGATAGAACGAGTTCAGAGATGGGTAACAAAAATGGTGAAAGGTCTGGGGGATAAAACATATCAAGAGCGACTTCAGGAACTCAATATGTACAGTCTGGAGGAAAGAAGGGAGAGGGGAGACATAAATAAATAAATAAAAAGGGGCAGACTCGATGGACCACTCAGTCTTTTTCTGCCGTCACTTTTCTATGTTTCTATGTATGTGTGTGTGTATGTGTGTATATATATATATATATATATATATATATATATATATATATATATACATACATACATACACACACAGGTGTTGGTCATATAATTAGAATATCATCAAAAAGCAGAGCTTACAATCTAGGAGGGAGGGTTAAATGATACAAGAGGGCAATAACTGTGGGGGATGGGTTGATTGAGAATAAAAAAGTGCACTTGTTAGGTGGCAGCAGGATAGGCTTCCCTGAAGAGAAAAGTTTTCAGGGATCGCCTAAAGGTGGATAGATTTGGGGATAGTCTGACAGGTTGGGGTAGGGAGTTTCAGAGGATGGGAGCGGCTCGGGAGAAGTCTTGGAGGCGAGTATGAGAGGAGGTGTTGAGGGAGCTGGAGAGCAGGAGGTCTTGAGAGGAGCGAAGAGGACGATTAGGTTGGTATTTTGAGACTAGGCTAGTGATGTAGCTGGGAGCAGGTTGTGGATGGCTTTGTAGCTTATTGTTAGTATTTTGAACTTAATTCGTTGGGCGAGTGGCAGCCAATGGAGGGATTGGCAGAGAGGGGTGGCAGATGCTGAACGGTTTGTAAGGTGGATGAGTCTGGCAGCAGCATTCATGATGGACTGAAGGGGGGATAGTCTATTTAAAGGTAAACCAGTAAGGAGGGAGTTGCAGTAGTCGAGGCGAGAGATGACCAGGGAGTGAATCAGGAGCTTTGTGGTCTCATTGCTTAGGAAAGAACGTATTTTAGAGATGTTGCAGAGATTGAGGCGGTAAGCCTTAGAAAGTGATTGGATGTGGGGCTAAAAGGAGAGTTCAGAATCCAGGATAACACGAAGCACCCTAACATGTGGGATGGGTAGATGGTTGTGCCATTGCTCTTGACAGAGAAGTCAGGGGAAATGGCATTTGGGGGAGGAAATATTATGAGTTCGGTTTTGGACAAGTTGAGTTTGAGGAAGTGGTGTGACATCCAGGCAGATATGTCTCTTAATAAGTTAGTGATGCGTGAGGAGACTGATGGAGTGAGTTGGGGGGTGGAGAGGTAGATTTGGGTATCGTCAGCATAGAAATGATATTGAAAGCCGTGGGAGGCTATCAGCTGGCCCAGGGAAGAGGTGTATATTGAAAATAAGAGAGGTCCAAGAACAGAACCTTGGGGGACCCCGACAGAGAAAGGAAGAGGAGAGGAGGAGGTAGAATTGTATGTGACACTGAAGGTGCGATGGGATAGGTAGGATGAGAGCCACTGAAGAGCACAGTCACGGAGACCAAGGGAGTAAAGTTTTTTGAGGAGAAGGGGGTGGTCGACAGTATCAAAGGCAGCCTAAAGGTCCAGGAGCAGGAGTACAGAATAGTGTCCATTGGTTTTAGCGGTTAGTAGGTCGTTTGTGAGTTTAAGAAGGGCAGTTTCTATGGAGTGTTGAGGACGGAATCCAGATTGGAGGGGGTCAAGAAGGTTATTCTTAACAAGGTGGTCACTCAGTTGGTTGTAGACCAGGCATTCGAGGAGTTTGGAGGAAAATGGGAGCAAGGAGATAGGCCGTAGATTGTTAAGATCGGTAGGGTCCAGGGATGGCTTTTTGAGTATGGGGGTGACCAATGCATGTTTTAGAGCATTGGGGAAGATGCCAGAAGAGAGGGAGAGATTGAAGATGTGAGTTAGAGAGTGTAGGTTAGAGTCAGAGGGCGATCGTAGTATTTTAGAGGGAATAGGGTCCAATGGACAGGTGGTTAGGTGGGCATTAGAAAGGAGTTTAGCAACCTCGTTTATAGTAGCAGGTTTGAATAAGGATAGTGTCGATTGTGCTTGTTGACATGGGGTGTTAAATGGAGAAGATGCCTGTAGAGTGGAGATTTCATCACAAATTGTATCAATCTTGCTTTTGAAGTGGTTAGTTAACTCAAAACACCTGCAAAGACCCTTAAATGGTCTCTCAGTCTAGTTCTGTAGGCTACACAATCATGGGGAAGACTGCTGACTTGACAGTTGTCCAAAAGACGACCATTGACACCTTGCACGAGGAGGGCAAGACACAAAAGGTCATTGCTAAAGAGGCTGGCTGTTCACAGAGCTCTGTGTCCAAGCACATTTATATGGAGGGGAAGGGAAGGAAAAGATGTGGTAGAAAAAAGTGTACAAGCAATAGGGATAACCGCACCCTGGAGAGGATTGTGAAACAAAACCCATTCAAAAATGTGGGGGAAATTCACAAAGAGTGGACTGCAGCTGGACTCAGTGCTTCAAGAACCACTATGCACAGACGTTTGCAAGACATGGGTTTCAGCTGTCGCATTCCTTGTGTCAAGCCACTCTTGCACAACAGACAGCGTCAGAAGCGTCTCGCCTGGGCTAAAGACAAAAAGGACTGGACTGCTGCTGAGTGGTCCAAAGTTATGTTCTCTGATGAAAGTAAATTTTGTATTTCCTTTGGAAATCAGGGTCCCAGAGTCTGGAGGAAGAGAGGAGAGGCACACAATCCACGTTGCTTGAGGTCCAGTGTAAAGTTTCCACAGTCAGTGATGGTTTGGGGTGCCATGTCATCTGCTGGTGTTGGTCCACTGTGTTTTCTGAGATCCAAGGTCAATGCAGCCGTATACCAGGAAGTTTTAGAGCACTTCATGCTTCCTGCTGCTGACCAACTTTATGGAGATGCAGATTTCATTTTCCAACAGGACTTCCAACAGGACTTGGCACCTGTACACAAGTGCCAAAGCTACCAGTACCTGGTTTAAGGACCATGGTATCCCTGTTCTTAATTGGCCAGCAAACTCGCCTGACCTTAACCCCATAGAAAATCTATGGGGTATTGTGAAGAGGAAGACACGATATGCCAGACCCAACAATGCAGAAGAGCTGAACGCCACTATCAGAGCAACCTGGGCACTCATAACACCTGAGCAGTGCCACAGACTGATTGACTCCATGCCACGCTGCAGTAATTCAGGCAAACGGAGTCCCAACTATTGAGTGCTGTACATGCTCATACTTTTCATGTTCATAGTTTTCAGTTGGCCAAGATTTCTAAAAATCCTTTCTCTGTATTGGTCTTAAGTAATCTAATTTTCGGGGCCAAAGTAACAAAGGCTACCATCAGTAATACTCTACACCGCCAGGGACTCAAATCCTGCAGTGCCAGACGTGTCCCCCTGCTTAAGCCAGTACATGTCCAGGCCCGTTTGAAGTTTGCTAGAGAGCATTTGGATGATCCAGAAGAGGATTGGGAGAATTTCATATGGTCAGATGAAACCAAAATAGAACTTTTTGGTAAAAACTCAAATTGTCGTGTTTGGAGGAGAAAGAATGCTGAGTTGCATCCAAAGAACACCATATCTACTGTGAAGCATGGGGTGGAAACATCATGCTTTGGAGCTGATTTTCTGCAAAAGCACCAGGACGACCGATCCGCGTAAAGGAAAGAATGAATGGGGCCATGTATCATGAGATTTTGAGTAAAAATCTCCTTCCATCAGCAAGGGCATTGAAGATGAAACGTGGCTGGGTCTTTCAGCATGACAATGATCCCAAACACACCGCCCGGGCAACGAAGGAGCATTTCAAGGCCCTGAAGTGGCCTAGCCAGTCTCCAGATCTCAACCCCATAGAAAATCTTTGGAGGGAGTTGAATATCCGTTTTGCCGAGCAACAGCCCAAAACATCACTGTTCTAGAGGAGATCTGCATGGAGGAATGGGCCAAACTACCAGCAACCGTGTGTAAAAACCTTGTGGAGACTTACAGAAAACGTTTGATCTCTGTCATTGCCAACAAAGGGTATATAACAAAGTATTAAGATGAACTTTTTTTTATTGACCAAATACTTATTTTCCACTATAATTTGCAAATAAATTCTTTAACAATCAGACAATGTGATTTTCTGGATTTTTTTTTCCCTCATTCTGTCTCTCATAGTTGATGTGTACCTATGATGAAAATTACAGTCCTCTCTCATCTTTTTAAGTGGGAGAACTTGCACAATTGGTGGCTGACTAAATACTTTTTAGCCCCACTGTATATATATTCTACATTTGTTATAAAACCTATTCAATTAAAAAAAAAAATGAATTTCTTCATAAATTTAGGTCAAAAGCTATTCATGTATACCTTTTCTCTATTTACACAGGAAAAGGAGGGTTATACCGTCCACAACAGTATTGTTAGTAGCACATCACAGGACGTACTAACAGAGGCCGGAGTCAGGAGAAGACTAAATAAGCTTAAAACAAATAAATCACAAGGAACCAGATGGCTTAGACCCGAGAGTCCTCAAACAACTTAGTCAGGTTATAGCCAGACCTCTATTCTTAATTTTTGTGAACAGCATACTGACAGGATTGGTACCAGTTCATTGGAGAAAAGCCAATGTGCTACCAATATTCAAAAAAGGGCAGAGACGTATTCCTGGAAACTACAGGCCAGTCAGCCTAACATCAATAGTAGGTAAATTATTGGAGGAGATAAGGGACAATATTCAGGAATATGCTGAAGAAAACCTTATCATTAGTAGTAATCAGCATAGGTTTATGAAGGACGGTTCCTGCCATCTAACATTCTATGAACAAGTGAGCTGCCATCTAGATAAAGGGGGCTGTGGATTTGGTGAATCTGGATTTTGCGAAAGCATTTGATACAGTTCCCCATAAACGCTTGAGGTCTGCAGGCATGGACCATAAGGTTTGTTCTTGGATAGAAAACTGGTTACAGGGCGTGTCCAAAGGTTGGTGATAAATAACGTGTACTCAGACTGGTCTTGAGTGGTAAGTGGAGTACCCCAAGGATCTGTCTTGGGACAAATTCTGTTTAATTTATTCATAAATGATATAGAGGGTGGGATAAATGGCTCAGTCTGTTTTTGCAGATGACACAAAAATAAGCTGGGCAAGAAGTTCTCATCAGCATATAGAAATTTTGCAGGAAGACCTGAATAAAATAATGGGGTGGGCAACTTCATGGCCAATGAGGTTTAATGTGGAGAAATGTAAGGTAATACACTTGAAGCAAATGCAAACTACTCACTAGAGGAAGAACCTCGGGCAAGCAAGGATGGAGAAAGATCTGTAGTAGATGACAGACTGCAATGTCAAGCTGCAGCTACCAAGGCCGGCAGAATTTTAGCATGCACAAAAAAAGGATTTACTCCAGAGATAAAACTATAATCCTGCCACTTTATAAAACCCTGGTCAGGCCCCATCTGGAGTATTCTGTCCATTTCTGGTCACCAATCCTCAGAAGGGATGTGCTGGAGAGAGTCCAGAGAAGGGCAGCAAAATTAATATGGGGACTGGAGGACCTTCATTACGAGGAACGATTACAAGCACTAAATTTATTCTCGCTGCAAAAAAGACGTTTGAGAGGGGACATGATAGCGATTTACAAATATCTCAATGGTCATAACAGTGAAGGAAAAAAACTATTCAGTCTTAGGGAGTGTAAGAGGACACGGGGCCACACAATGAGACTGGAGGAGAAGCGGTTTAATGTTAGGTTACATAGGGGGTTTTTCACTGTCAGGGCGATAAGGATGTGAAACGCTCTTTCACAATCAATGGTGTTAGTGGGGAGTTATGGATATTTTTAAAAGGATATGGGAAATAAGTATAGACACTGACACACGTACACCTACACAGGTTAGACTGGATGGACTATTGTCTTTATTCAACCTTACCTACTATATAACTATGTCTTGGGTTAAAAAAATCCCAATAAGTGTATATTGATTGATTAGTGAAAATGTTATAGCGCCTATAAACTATGGTGTACATATCCTTGAATTTACGCAGCTATGGACGCTATACTGTAATGGTGGTGATCAGCGATTTTTAGTCTGCCTTTGATAGGGTGGAGGCCAATCTGGACACTATCTGGGAGGGTCACTATCTGACACTGACATTGCTAGTGACATTAATACAGTGATCAATGATTATACTGTACTAAGGACACTGACAGGGAAGGGGTTAACATCTAAGGGCAATCAAGGGTTAACTGTGTACCTAACAATGTGTAATATGTACTGCTTTTCTTTACCATCTGACTGTTTTTTTTCTCCCTGAAACAACTGATTGCTGTTCCCTGTACACAGAGTTGTGTTTTTGTGAACACAGAACTCTGTGTGTGATTGGACACAGGAGATCAGGTGACTTCAGACAAAATCATTGGCTGAAGTCAGCTGCCAAACCCGTGCTGTGTCCAGCCTGCTGACAGGTTCTGATTCCCCGAACTGAACCTGAACCTAGCTCAAAAATCTAGTCATCCAGTGGAAAAAATGGAGCTGGCAATGGGGGAGATTGACTGATACTGGAGCACTCAGAATCAGGTGCAGCTGTACATAACCGCTTCTAACTTCAGCTTGTTCAGTTAAGCTTTTGGCAATAAAACCTGGAAGCTGATTGGCTACTATACCAGATTCTGTGTGCACCAGTTTGTTATTTACCCCCACAGTGTATATCAACTGAGTAATGCTCATCCAATTGTCAGCTTCAGCCCAATCTCTCCTCCCATGTGCCATGCCCCTTTAACACATTTCACCCTCTGTCAGGCTTAATTGCCCTCTCCAGTTGACTAGAATGTTGCATTTGTTTTCTTTTTCAGACCCTTTCCCTTTATTTTTTCCTGTGATCCTGCCAGTAACACGCTTCCTGCCTTAGGGTGACCACGTTTACTCACTGTACTGTACCTATGGTATTTACTACTACTATTGCTGTAGCCAGTTTGTGGGACCTTTTTGATTCACTTTAAAATAAATGTATCATAAACCAGAATGATTCAAACTGAGCTGTTGTTGGCTAAAAATTCATAATCCGATATTGCCTTCAGTGAAAACCGAACATCAAAGTGAAGTTTGGATTTGTAATTTGATTTGGAGATATAAGCTGGTGAATTTATATTTACATCTTATCCTTTCCTGTAAAGACAAGTTTGGCCCTGTCCCTCGCACCTCCTGAACCTCACTGTTGTTTATTGAGGCCACAGTTTAGACCAGGTTTTCCCAACTTTTTCAACACAGGAACCCCTGCTAAAAGTGATGGTCAATGGGAAGAATGTCCCTTACACTTGTGGTCATTGGGAAGAATTACCCCCTTAGGGCTCATACACGCGGGCGTTTTTTACAGCCAATTTTTTTTAGCGTTTTTTGCAGCTCTCCATGTTATTCAATGGCCCTATAAAAATGCCAAAGTTTTTGAGCTGTAGATGGCGTTGGTGTTAGTGAGCTGAAAGTAGAACACACGCCCAGCGCATTCCGAAAGCTGTAATGTTTTGGCATTTTTGACGCAGACGCAGCAAAACGCTCACTAACGCCGTACCGATGTGCACCAGCGGTTTTAGGTAAAAAAAAAATAGCAGAGGAATGTTTTTTTTTTTTTTTTTTTACTCCTATTGACGCCGATGCTCACTAACGCCCATTAACGCCGATGCAAAATGCTGAAAAAGATGCTGATTTTTCCCTGATGTCTGGCCCGACGTTTTGCTTATTTTTTTTTCATATGCCCGTGTGTGAGGCCTTATAGATAGATAAAAAAAAAACAATGGTGTCAGTGGTACCTTATCTGAGAGGCAGAGATTGCTCCTTGCTCAAGGAACCCCCAGCAACCTCTGGAGGAAACCCTAGGGTTCAGAAATCCTGGTTTAGATCTTTACATGACTTGTGAACCTTATACTGACAGTCCGCTTTTAAACTTTCCTTGGAGAAATACTCATTTAAAAAAAAAAAAAACTATAAGGTGGGAACTCTTCTTTCCGGCAGGGTCCAGCGTTATGCCCGTACATCACTGCACATGTGCCGCTGACGTCAGCGGCTGCATGCAAGTGGAATATCTCCTAAACCGTACAGGGTGTATGTGTATATATATATATATATATATATATATATGTGTATATATATGTGTGTGTGTGTGTATATATATATATATATATATATATATATGTGTATGTGTGTGTATATATATATATATATATATATATATATATATATATATATATATATAGATATATCTATCTATCTTTATAGATAGATAGAGATATTACCGTAAACATAGTTTTTTAAATTTATTTTTCTCATTCAGTTTAGATACTGTATAGATCTGTTATATATAGAAAGAAAGAGGGTCTTTAATGGACTTTAACAGGGCCCCAAAGATTGATGCACTGTACAACAATTGTTTAAAATAAACTGGGAGGGTTCCTCCCCAAATTACACTTTATTGGTATAAACATTAAAAGCTAGACAAAGTTCATCTAAAATACTAAAAAGAGACAAAAGCAGTAAAGCCCACTTTGTAATGCCAATCAATATAGACATACATTACAACATTGTGGTAAGTATATATGCAAAAGCAAAAACTCTTATTAAAGTATGTTGTCCAGTCCAAATATGGCGCTTATTCCTCAACATGTTTCAAAGGAATCTTTGTCTGCTTCCTCAGGAGGATAATAGCTACTAAAACATAAGCAGTTGTAAGTCACTCCAAAACATTTCCATGCGGTAAGGCCCATGTTAGACGAAAAGGCACAGAGGGGCCCCGGTGAACCACCACGTTGCCCGGAGTCAGGTATTCCCCGGTGCAGATTCGGAGGGAACAAGAGGACCCGGTGAGCGCTTAGGTAGTCAATCAGCACTGAAGTGTAGTGGAAGGCGTGTAACTTGATAATTGCCCAAAAAGACCGGATTAAACTTGGTAGTTAAATAAACAAGGGACTAAACCCATACATGCCTGCTGAACATCCACTGTGACTTCCAATCATTGTTCCCAGTATGAGTCAAAACCTTAGAATGTCAAGATAGCATGAGGTGGTCCTATTCCCTGGTGGCGCAGGCTGCCCCACTGCTCCCATGCCCACAGTCGGGTTCCCCCTATATGCCCCCCTTGGAGCACGCCACCGCACTTCAGTCTGCTATCTGATTGTATTTCAGATTCAGATTAAATTTTTTCAGGCTTCAGCAGGACAATCAACTTTTATTCAACGGTAGACGGCTTGCCTACTGAGAAAATTGCGCAGAGTGTATGGCCAGAGAGACTGGACCATGTACAAAAGTGTTGCTTCTCCAGCAAGATCATGCTATGCTAGAGACTGAAAATCCATCTTAATTCACTTCATACGTCTGGTATCTCATCAGTATCCTCCTGATATGTTGTTAGACCCCCCCAAATGTGAAAATGCAGCCTTAAAATTAATAAGTGATCACACATGAGGAGAAGAATTTAAGTATCCTTACCTTATTCCCCTGCACTGTGCTGAATCATCTTTTCAAAAGATTTGGCATCCTCAGGTTTTCTAGAATCTGCCTGCCTAGGTGCTGTAATACATTTCTATTTAGGATGTGTAAATTCTTGGTAGGTTTAATACTATTTTTTTTTTACATGGAAGGGTCTGAAGAATAAATTGGTTCCCTTAATTTTGTAAGGTTTCCCTGGATTCATAGAGTCAAGCTCTTTTGGTGCCTGTTCAGTTTATCTTTGAAAGACCCAGAAATCTCCAGAATCCAGGCCATTTGTTATGCAAATATTGACCACACATGATGGCTGATTTTTAGCCTGACTCATTGCCTTACTGTTGGCCAATATAAACTGTAGGTTTCCTCACTGACAAATAGGTGGGAGAAGGTGGGCCAAATGTCGACCATGAAAGTCATGGCTTCTGCTTGCACAATTGAGTGCTTAGGTTTTGGAGGATACCTGGGTGCTGCGAAGAAATCTCAAGCATGCAGGCAGATACCTGAAAGGACCAATAGTCCTAATAATTCAGTAGGTGGAAGTGGGTGGATGAAAGTTTGAATTTTACATGGAAAGTCAAAATTTGAACATAACTGCGGCTACCTATCTTTATGAACCTATGTATAGTTTAGATGTGCTGCATCAGCTGAAGGTAACCTCTGGTTATGAATTTATTTCATCATATGTGTTGTTTTAATTGCTTTTGTTCGTTACAGGTTTACTTTAAAATAGGGTTACCATGCCTGTAAGAGCAATGTTTAACTTATGTTAATTATACAATCCAATTATACTGGAATTTATATATTACTTCTGAGACTAGTTAATGCAATATTTGTGCTCCTGCATAACCTGTGTGTAGTGACATTGTGACATGTGTTGTAACACGTCAGGGTGGCCCTGTGTGGTCCAAGTCCCTGCGGTAAAACAAATTAGACTTAATAATGTCAGTGTTGCCTATGTGTCTGAGAAGTAGCTGGCGCAAAGGGCATGATGTCTATATGTGGTCAGTACTGTAGCAGATCTGCTGATTGGGCCGGTCTGTGCCCGGACTTGCCTATATGGCAGCCGTGGCCCTCTCGAGAGGTGAGGTAGCTCTGAAGAGACATGCTACTACTTGTCCTCGCTGACTTCCTGTCTCTATTTCCATCCCTCCAGCTCTCAGCAGGAGTCATTAAAACAGAACTTCATGCTGATCATCACTCACCGCGAAGTCCAGAGGGAGTACAACCTGCAGTTCTCAGGGAGCTGCACAATACAAGAGGTGAGTGAGCATTTTCATAAAGCTGGATTCTAACAAAAGTCTCATTAACAATCATAAATGCTTGACAGTGCTGTACCCTTACAGCTAATGTTGTGTTTTATTTTCCCTCCCTTCCTTTTCTGGAGTTGTGTATTTCCCAGGTTCTGTAAAACCTGAAAAGTTTAATCCAGCAAAAACTAAAGTGTACTAATTAGCACAGCCAAAAACAAAATTAAATAATGTGTGTCTGAAAAAGTAAAGAACGTGGTGCTGCTCAAACCAAAAAAGAGATTTCACCACACTTCACCATATATTAGCATTAAATCATACATAGCATAGCTCAATACCCACTAACATCAAAATAATTATTCAGTCATACGGAGAGATCCATGGGAAGCACTTTTGCATAAACCTATCACAGACGCTACTCGTCGAGAGCGCAGTCTAATCAATCATATATTTATGGCGACCAAGCAAACTATAGCGCGGTCATGGAAGACACCACTTCTTAGCTTTGAAGAGGCTAAGAACCGGGTTCACAGCACACTCATTAACGAAAGATTGACAGTGATCCTTGAGGACAAGTATGACAAATTCCAACGGACTTGGCAGCGCTGGTTAGATTTCCCGCCTTCTCAAAGGACCTCCTGATTTTTAGAACTGTAAGAGTTCCATGTAGTACAGCTCCAAAACCCCTGGGGTACCAGTCTTCCTCTCTTCTCTATTCCCTCCCTCGCTTTTTCTCTCTTCGTTTCTATTTTCTTTGCCGATTGCCCTTCTGTGCTTCCCTCCCTCATCGATGAGCTCTTGTAGGCTCTGGATGAACAGTATTGGCCATGTCCGTCTATGTTCCTATCCCCTCCCCATATTTTTTTTTTCTTTTTTGGCCAGGCCTCTCACTCATATCTTCCATTTGAGCCTCAGAATCGTGAAGACATCAGTGGTTCAGACTGCATGATATTGCCTCGATTTTGTTCTTTTGCCATTTTCCATGTACAAATGACCCTTATGTCTTAGATGCTCAACTTATTCTCACAAATTCATGTCTCGTATGTGCTGCCTTATCCATGATCTGCTGCACTTTCAGATTGTTGCTGCTCTCATTTTGCTTTTGGGGAGCAATACTTGTACAAAGTGTACTGCTATTTTATGGGTACACTTTGTTTTTTGCACTGCCTTATTTATCGTAATAAAATCACAGTAAAATAAAATAATTATTCATTGTGACTATCTAAATTATAAATAAGCGATCAATCACATATAACAGTGTAAACAGTAGAAAGAGTCGGCAACACTGAGATCCTGGAAGTGTAGTTTATTGGTACATCAGAGTGACAATAAAACCATAGCGATGCTGCATTTCGGCAGAAGCCTTAGTTGTAGCTAATTTCAAACAGATATGGCAAGATATATACACACAGTTGTATGCAAAAGTTTAGGAACCCCTGATAATTTCCATGATTGTCATTTATTAATATTTGGGTGTTTGGATCAGCAATTTCATTTTGAACTATCAAATAACTGAAGGACACAGTAATATTTCAGTAGTGAAATGAGGTTTATTGGATTAACAGAAAATGCGCAATATGCATCAAAACGAAATTAGACAGGTGCAAAAATTTGGGCACTCCAACAGAAAAATCACATCAGTATTTAGTGGAGCCTCCTTTAGCAGAAATAGCAGCCTCTAGACTCTTCCTATAGCCTGTAATGAGTGTCTGGATTCTGGATGAATGTATTTTGGACCATTC
>BLSH010471031.1:354618-364642 GCA_018402905.1 Glandirana rugosa
TTATATATATATATATATATATATATATATATATATATATATATATAGAACGGTATAGACAAACTTTAATCGATGTTGATTCCGAAGACGGCTTTACGTCGTAGCGATACCAAAATAACAGTGAGACTACATGGTTATTTGATGTGAAGGTCCTAGAGTCACAACGGCTGAGAAAGATGACAAATGTGACAATATACACTAACTAGCGAATAAATATTAAATCTATCAGTGTTACTTATTAATAAAATAAAATGACACTAAAATAATGCTATTTATTCCGTCACGTTTTTTGTTTCACATGGGTATTTTATCGTCATGTGAAACATGTTCATAACGAGGGGTTTTCGTTTTACTCTCGTCGTTGTTAATTTCAAACAGATATGGCAAGATATATATATATATATATATATATATATATATATATATATATATATTGTCATTTATTAATATTTGGGTGTTTGGATCAGCGATTTCATTTTGAACTATCAAATAACTGAAGGACACAGTAATATTTCAGTAGTGAAATGAGGTTTATTGGATTACTGGAAATTGCGCAATATGCATCAAAACGAAATTAGACAGGTGCAAAAATTTGGGCACCCCAACAGAAAAATCACATCAATATTTAGTGGAGCCTCCTTTAGCAGAAATGGCAGCCTCTAGACTCTTCCTATAGCCTGTAATGAGTGTCTGGATTCTGGATGAATGTATTTTGGACCATTCCTCCTTACAAAACATTTCCAGTTCAGTTAGGTTTGATGGTTGCCGAGCATGGACAGCCCACTTCAAATCACCCCACAGATGTTCAATGATATTCAGGTCTGGGGACTGGGATGGCCATTCCAGAACATGGTACTTGTTCCTCTACATAAATGCCCAAGTAGATTTTGAGCAGTGTTTTGGGTCGTTGTCTTGTTGAAATATCCAGCCCTGGCGTAACTTCAACTTTGCGACCGATTCCTCAACATTATTCTCAAGAATCTGCTGATATTGAGTGGAATCCATGCCACCCTCAACTTTAACCAGATTCCCAGTACCGGCGCTGGTCACACAGCCCCACAGCATGATGGAACCTCCACCAAAATTTAATGTGGGTAGTAAGTGTTTTTCTTGGAACGCTGTGTTCTTTTACTGCCATGCATAACGCCCCTTGTTATGACCAAATAACTCATCAGTCCATAGCAATATTATTCCAAAATGAAGCTGGCTTGTCCAAATGTGCGTTTGCATACCTCAAATGACTCCGTTTGTGGTGTGTGTGCAGAAATGGCTTCTTTCCCATCACTCTCCCATACAGCTTCTCCCTGTGCAAAGTGCGCTAAATTGTTGAACGATGCACAGTGACTTCATCTGCAGCAAGTTGATGTTGTAGGTCTTTGGAGGTGGTCTGTGGGCTGTTTTTGGCCGCTCTCCCCATCCTTCGCCTTTGCCTCTCCAATATGTCATGGACCTACCACTTCTGGCCTTAACAAGAATTGTGCCTGTGGTCTTCCATTTCCTCACTATGTTCCTCACAGTGGACACTGACAGCTTATATCTCTGCGATAACTTTTTGTAGCCTTCCCCTAAACCATAATGTAGAACAATCTTTGTTTTCAGGTCATTTGAGAGTTGTTTTGAGGCCCCCATGTTGCCACTCTTCAGAGGAGAGTCAAAGTGAACAACAAATTGCAATTGGCCACCTTAAATACCTTTTCTCATGATTGGATGCACCTGTCTATGAAGTTCAAGGCTTAATGAGCTCACCAAACCAATTGTGTGTTCCAATTAATCAGTGCTAAGTAGTTACAGGTATTCAAATCAACAAAATGACAAGGGTGCCCAAATTTATGCACCTGTCTAATTTAGTTTTGACGCATATTGCACATTTTCTGTTAATTCAATAAACCTCATTTCACTACTGAAATATTACTGGGTCCTTCAGTTATTTGATAGATCAAAATGAAGTTGCTGATCCAAACACCCAAATATTTATAAATGACAATCATGGAAATTATCAGGGGTTCCTAAACTTTTGCATACAAATATATATATATATATATATATATATATATATATTGCCATATCTGTTTTAACTAGCTACGACTAAGGCTTTTACCGAAACGCGTCAGCGCTATTTTATTGTCACTCTGATGTACCAATAAACTACACTTCAAAGATCTCAGTGTCATCGGCTCTTTCTACTCTATATGATGTTGGAGTGTGATGGGACGCGTCGAGCTCAGGCACCTGTGAGTGGATCTGGTGTATGCATTGGGTTGCCCCTGTAGAGAGCACTGTTATTTTTCTACATATGACAGTGTCCATATATGTAAATAAGTCCACAAGCAATATGTATAAATCCAAAATCGAAATCCGTGATCCTCCACCATGTGAAAACTTGCAACAAGATTAAATGCTACACCAACACCTTGTGCACTCAAGCCTCTCACCTTCCTGTTATAACCCCTTCTTTACCAGTAGGTCACAATACGCTGTGTTTCCCTTTAAGGGAACTGGGGATGCAGATCTGATGTCACTACTTCAGTGTATCCTATATCGCCATACCGGCCTCCAGTCTCGTGCTCATAGTACATAAGGGAATAGAACACACAATCTAGTGCTCTCCGTTTAAAAAAAAAAACAGATAATTGCACTTACATTGATGGCACTTCAGCAGTGCTAGCTAAAACGCATATATACGCATATATTACATGCATCGGCTGGCAAACACCAAGAGAGAGATGGCCGCAGGTGACGTCATGCTCAATGCTCCTCCCCCCATACTTGTTACGTCCAGGGGTGCAGACTTCGTCAGTAGTGTCATTGATCACTTATTTATAATTTTGATATTCACATGGACTAATTACTTTAATGTTCGTGGATATTGCGCTACGCCACATATGTGAGTTAGGTCTACATTACATATCTTTACTTGTGGGCTTCATTGATTTAACCCACCTAAAAGTAATTGTTTTAGGGGATATTCGAGGGTTAAAGCAGAATTGAAAAAGAGTGCTTACTGACCTATTGCATTATCAAACTAATACTTTCTCTGCAAAACAGTGGTTGCACTCACTATAAGTAGGTGTGCTGGCATGTCAATGGCTTTGCTTGCTTAGTGGGTGTTGCATTAATACTGAGGTTATCAGGACTGCTATTTGTACCAGTCCTCAGTTCACCACATGGTAGACCAGGGTAGATTTGAGTGCTCATCCGACATCCACAGGCAGCGTGGAATACACCAGAGATCAGTTGTAGCGTTAGGCAGAGAGCTGCCCAATTCCTGTGAGTCATGGCAACCAGGCAACAGGTTGCGGTGGGTAACTCTACCATTTGCCAAGCTAGGTTGTGTTGATGTGGACAGGGGACAAGCTCTCACATCTACCCCAGTCTATCAGAAGGTGAACTGAAGACCAAAACCACTAGTGGCACCACTGAAAATGATACTAGCTACTGTATTCTCCAGCTAGTCAGGCCATTGCCATACCTGAACACCCTCTGCTCTATGGGAGTTCAACTAATGTTTTAAAAAATAACACATTATTTTGATAGGTAGGTGTGCTCTCTTGTTTCTTTTATTTTTCGTTTTTCCTTTCTTTTATGAGTACTCCCTATAGTGAAAGAGAGCAGCAAGATTTAAATGTTTAGTGCTGGTGCCTCTGCTCCTTGAAATCTTCTGTCCACCAGGATACCCCTGAAGCTATGATCGTCTGGTGCTGCGGTGGTTAATACAAGTGGCTTCACCTGTGCCAGGCACTTGTCAAAAGTGTTGACTATTTCTGCTCCTTACATCTTCTTGCTTTATTCATAAAAGCTGTACTTCCGGTATTCAGGGCCGGGACAAGTGGTGGGCAGGAGAGGCGACTGCCCCGGGCACAGCAGTGTCCTATAGGGATGGGGGCACTGTGGGGTGATATTTTGGTTATAAGGCTGACAGGAGTGGTAACAGCGCCATCACCACTTCTGTCAGTCCTAGCACTGAAAAGAGGAAGAGAAAGCAGGGAAGAGGTGCAGGCTATGTTCCCTCCTTCCCTCTGCCTTCCTACCAATGTGGCGCTCCTATATTCAGAAGATGGCAGCAGTGTTCACAGGAATACATGAAATGTACTGGGAGGAGGCGGCGAGGAAACAAGGCCCACACTGCCAAGTGCTACAAGAGGTCGGGCGTAAGCCTTGGTTCACACTATAGCGATGAGGGAACCAGTGCGATTCCAGTGCCGTTTCCCGCATCGCACCTCTCCCGCAGGCAGTTCACACTGCCCTCTGCGAACTGCTGTGGGTGTCAACACAATGTTAATGACATCCCCTGATCGGTTCACAGATCGCAGTGCAAACTGTGGATTCGGACAGGAATCTGATTGCATGGGTGTTCCGATTCCAGTGCTGGGAAAAAACAGCCCCTGCTCCTTTTTTGTGTGAATCCAATGCGAGTTCAGCCATACAAGTGTATGGCTGAACTCGCATTGCACAGACATCACAACAATGTGGGTGCAAATCATATGCGATGTCTGTGTTCACATATCTGTGAACCCGGGCTAAAGGAGGGAGCCGGGAGGAGACAGAGGCAAAGTTCTCTGTTTTCTTCCTGCCCGAGTAGCACTCCCGTATTCCCATGAACACAGCTGCCTAATTGTGAATGCAGGAGTGCTGTGAGATCGGGACAGTGCTGGGTTTACTACTCGACTTATACCCGCATCTTTCTTCTGTCATCTTGTGGGGGGCGCAGTTTGGAATCTTTGCCCTGGGCACTAGATGACCTTCTCCTGGCACTGCCTGTACTCATTCCCACGATGAAAAACACTATGAAGGCACAGGCAGAAGGAAAGATCTACTTCTTCCATTCATAAAGCGCCATTCATAAGAGCATTCGGCCTCTCATGGTTACTGGCGTTTAATGATGCTGGACGGTGCTTGTGTGCCCTCCACCTATATGTTAACGATGAAGCCTTATGCATCGGGGGCCAAACACCCAGTGTGCATGGGGCCTAAGAGCTTAAAAAACAAGATAGGCTGACTGCACTGGGCAGAGCTAAAGATTCTGATTCCCCCTTGGTGTAGAAGTTCCTATTGTTTATTTTCAGCTGTGGTAGAAATTATAGGATAGCAATATAAAGTCAAAATATGGTCAATTACTCTGTTTTCTTAATATTCACCTAATTATTATTATAAGCGTTACTGAACTAAAAGGTGTTTTTTTTATGTATTTGTCTGAAGTTCTACAAGTGACCTTGTTTATTATTTTATTTCTTGGATACTTGTGTAGGCACACAAAGTTAAAGGCTATGTTCACCTTTTTGGGATAATAAATGCACATATTTTTGCAGGAAAAAAATGCATTTATTATTGTTTCTTACAGGAGCCTGCAAAGCATTGCACCCCCGATTAGTGGATTGCGGGGGTAATATCAGGCTTCTCTGGCTTTGTGTCTGTACCTTCATAGGGGCTTTCAGTTACAGAGCTGAATGGACAATGAGGGTGATCATCAGCACCCTTTTAATCTTTTAGAACTAAAAGCCGCCTGCCGCATTGGCAGACAGGACTTGTAGTTTATTTATTCATACACTGCTGTGAATAAGCAGGCATTTATTTGGGGGGGTGGGGGGGATGCAGGGGGTGAGGACATGAGCTGGAACCTATTACACTCTAAATACTGATTTAACATGTTCCAAAGGTGAACTTCGCATTTAAAAATATTGGTGTACACTTTAAGGGCCGGTTCACACTACAGCGATGCGGGAACCCTGCGAATCCACTATGGGTTCCCCCATCGCTTGTCTCCGGGTGGCAGTTCACACTGCACTATGCAAACTGTGTGGAGTGTCAGTGAAAGCTAATGACACCCCCAAATCAGTTCGCATATCGCAGTGCAAACGCCAAACTCGCACAGGGATCGCATGCTGTGAACCCACCATGCGATCCAATTCTGACCAGAGATCGCATATGATTCACACTGCAGTGCGGTGTGAATCACATCCGATCTCTGAGATCCGAGCAGTGTGAACCGGCCTTCACTGCTTATTTTGGTAACAAGCTGAAAACTATTTGAAACAAGTGGGCATTGTTTACATTGACCCTTGGCCACCTTCATTTTATAATTTGCTTGCATAAATATTTGAAACCGACACTATATTGTCAAAAGTATTGTGACACCTGCCTTTGCACGCACATTAATTTTAATGGCATCCCAGTCTTAGTCCATAGGGTTCAATATTGAGTTGGTCCACCCTTTGCAGCTATAACAGCTTCAACTCTTCTGGGAAGGCTGTCCACAAGGTTTAGGAGTGTCTATGGGAATGTTTGACCATTCTTCCAGAAGCGCATTTGTGAAGTCAGGCACTGATGTTGGAGAGAAGGTCTGGCTCAAAGTCACCTCTAATTCATCCCAAAGGTGTTCTGCCGGGTTGAGGTCAGGACTCTGTCCAGGTAAGTCAAGTTCCTACACCCCAAGCTCGCTCTTCTATGTCTTTATGGACCTTGCTTTGTGCACGGATGCACAGTCATGTTGGAACAGGAAGAGGCCATCCCCAAACTGTTCCCACAAAGTTGGGAGCACTAAATTGTCCAAAATGGTATGCTTGGTATGCTGACGCCTTAAGAGTTCCCTTCACTGGAACTAAGGGGCCAAGCCCAACCCCTGAGAAACAACCCCACAGCATAATTCCCCCTCCACCAAATGATTAGGACCAGTGCACAAAGCAAGGTCCATAAAGACATAGATGAGCGAGTTTGGGGTGGAGGAACTTGACTGGCATGCACAGAGTCCTGACCTCAACCCAATAGAACACCTTTGGGATGAATTAGAGAGGAGACTGCGAGCCAGGCCTTCTCGTCCAGCATCAGTGCCTGACCTCACAAATGCACTTCTGGAAGAATGGTCAAACATTCCCATAGACACTCCTAAACCTTGTGGACAGCCTTCCCAGAAGAGTTGAAGCTGTTATAGCTGCAAAGGGTGCGCCAACTCAATATTGAACCCCCCGGACTAATGGCTCGTACACACGGGACGACGATCGTGCACACGACCGTGTTGAATCGTACGTTGACGGTCGTATGTAGCCCACTGACATGCACACGACGGTCGTACATACAACTTGCGGCCGGCCGAACGTGATGACGCGAACGAGCGTATAATGAGGAAGTAGCGTCACCTTTTGGGCTCCTTTCTAATTTCATGTTAGTTGAAAGTGGACTTGGCGCATGCGTGTTTAGCACAATACAACTTTGTTGAACACAGCTGCTCTACACACGACTCAACGGTCGTATGCGAGCTTGTTGACACGACCAAGTTTTCTAGTCTGCACATACAACTCCCACGAACGACCGTCGTATGTTCAACTGTTGAAAGCGCCGCCACAGACGATCGATTCTGCATGCAACGGTCGTGAGTACGACGTGTTGAACACGATCGTCGTCCCGTGTGTACGAGGCTTTAGACTAGGATGCCATTAAAGTTCATGTGAGTGTAAAGGCAGGCATCCTAATACCTTGGACAATATAGTGTGCGTTATAGCAAAATCCATTTCTTATGTTTTTGTAACAAATATGTCTCTTTCTGCACATGTAGTTCTAATTTTACCCACAAGAGGGCATCCCTTGACATTATTCCTCATATATAACTCCCGCCATCCTTTTCTGCAACTCCAAATTAGCTTCTGAAATATAAACAGAACCTAGTATAATGGCCGGGTTATTGTTTGATCTTGAGATAATTGGCACATTGCTGGAAGGAGACTTAATTTCACCCTTTTAAATTAAACAATGAGATTTAAAAAGATATAAAATATTCATTAATGTTTAGTGATTATAAAATAGAGGCACATATTTATTTTGCCATTATTACTGTTTCGAGGGGGAAATAACTGCAAATATATCTAAAATGGAGTTGGCCATTCTGACAAGTTGAAATGTTTAAGCAGTGTTAATGCAATCTACTCACATGCAATAGTCTATGCAGAAAGATTCAAAATGACGACATCAATTATTAAACATGGAAATTAATATTCCACCCGTGCCTCCGCACTCCCTGCTATTCTGTGAAACTGTCTCTGGGCAGCGATCTGTTTATATAGTGAAATATACATGGGCAAAATACAACGCAACAAATATAACCATCATTATTCCTGCCTCTTTCAAAATTGCATTTTACACCCTTTCAGGATCGCCATCTTTTGTACGACCGTTCAGATTTTTTTTTTTTTTTTCACCCTTCGGAATTGATGCATTCTTTCCCGGCATAGGGAACCCCCTGTATTAAAAAAATAAATAAATAAATAAAAATGGAGAAATATAACATTTTAAAACGTTCAGTCATTCAAAGTGATTGATTTGAAATAAAACGAAAAGAATAAATACAATTTTATTTATTGCGGTGGATATCTCCTACTTTTTTAGCTGGCGGTCTGAGATGAGTAGTTATGAAATCACCAAAAACCTAATGTAATCAAATCTTTGCAGAAATAGTCTAACTAGTCTCATTTGTAATTCTAGAATTTACATTTTTTTTTTAGCCTTTTTTTTCAAGGCGTAATATATTGCGATTTTGTTTCTCAAAATGTGATTCAGCGAAAAGTTTGAAATTTAAGCAATAGGCTTGTGTTGGTTAACCTAAATTTTTAAAGCTCCTGGCTTTTAAAATAAACTTTCTGCTATATTTTATTTGTGGGTTGTTAGTAAAATATATTATAATGTGATTAGATTTATTTATGGTTTGTTAGTAAAATATATTATAATGTGATTAGATTTATTTATGGTTTGTTAGTAAAATATATTGTAATATTCTTAGATTTTTCAAGGACTAAATTAGCAATACAATTTAAATAATATCCAAATAACCATAAAAACTTTTTGTTTTATTGTATTTTAATGTGTTTTGTTAGTAAAATATATTATAATATTCTTAGATTTTTCAAGGACTAAATTAGCAATGCAATTTAAATAATATCCAAATAACCTTAAAAACTTTTTGTTTTATTGTATTTTAATGTGTTTTGTTAGTAAAATATATTATAATGTGATTAGATTTATGTGTGGTTTGTTAGTAAAATATATTATAATATTCTTAGATTTTTCAAGGACTAAATTAGCAATACAATTTAAATAATAACTAAATAACCATAAAAAACTTTGTTTTATTTATTTTATTTTTTTGCTGAATAGACCAGCCATGCCAATCTGTTCTCCCTTGGTCCATGCTACTCCCTTTGTTAAAACGAAACTATAGGAATTTAAAGTAAATTTTACATCATTTTATTGCTTTGGTGTAATCAGTAGAAAAAGTAGTTGAAGTCATGCTACGTTGAAGTATCAGAAAACCTTCTTCAGAAACCTTCCAAGTGGAATAAAGAACTTTTTTTTCCCCCCATTTAGCTATAAATTTTACATTTATTCATTTTTATTAGTCGATTATGATTGTTATTTTGATGGTGGATCTGCAGTAGTTAAACAGCAGAAAACTGATAAGTTCAACTTCAAAAATTTCATAGAAGCAAAATGCAAAAAAAAAAAAAAAAAAAGTGTTAGCGATGTGATGCATAAAATACAAGAAAAAATTATTCTGTTTTTGGTATTTTTATGCTTTGAAATGTTTTCTGTTTTTGTTTTTTTTTTTGCTTTTTTGTCTTTTGTTTTCCAGTAAGGTACTAGAGCTAAGCAGAGCCGTTCTCGCTATTGCAACAAGTCTACTTCTATAATTCATTTGTTTTTATCAGGTCACTTTAAACAGTAACCTAAAAGCATACAGCATAGAACAGAAATACATTTTAATGCCCAAGACTGAGAAGTTGTAGTTAAGCCTACAAGATCTTCTTCATTCTCATTGGAGAGTCCTAAGATGAGAAGTATTGGGGGAGATTGTAGTTTGTTTTAACATCCAGTCATTTGTTGGGCAGGTTTAAAAAGCATGATGTTTATAGCCCGCTACGCGTTAGTGAGTTGCTTGTCCTGTCTCGTTGACTTTTTTTTTTTTTGTGATATTAAAAGGTTATTTTAAGGCATCATCTTTATTGCAGTACTTAATATCTTCATCTGAACAACGTTATCGCTC
>BLSH010471066.1:2215-13641 GCA_018402905.1 Glandirana rugosa
CTTGGGAAAATGTAGTGTCGGGGGGAAATGTAGTGTCGGGGAGGTAATGTAATGTCGGGGAGGTAATGTAATGTCAGGGGGAAATGTAGTGTCGGGGGGAAATGTAGTGTCTGGGAGGTAATGTAATGTCGGGGGTAAATATAGTGTCAGGGGGAAATGTAGTGTCTGGGAGGTAATGTAATGTCGGGGGGAAATGTAGTGTCGGGGGGAAATATAGTGTCAGGGAGAAATATAGTGACGGGGAGAAATATAGTGTCAGGGGGAAATGTAGTGTCGGGGAGAAATATAGTGACGGGGAGGGTAATGTAATGGAGGGGCTGTGATGTAAAGGGGGGCTGTGATGTAAAAGGGTTCTATGATGTAAAGGGGGTCTTACAAATGTAGCCATGTGCTTCCTTGAGAGTGGCTGGTAGTTGTGGTTCACCTGATAGCTGCCCTCAATCGCACCATATCTCACACATCCAGAGACCCTGACCAGGCCGGCTCTTGTTTTTGTTGTGTTATTTGGGGGAAATAACTTGGATGGGGATAAGGGGTGACTGCAGGGTGCCCAAAGAATTATATTACATGAAGTCCATATACAGTCCTGTATATGCACACTGACACTGCAGACCGTCCCTCTGCAGACTGTTACTCCTCACAACTCTCCAGCACTCAACTTGCTGACCGTTTCTCCTACAATTCTCTCTCCAGAACATGGTGAGGCCTACACTGTGTCAGCAGGACCTCAGGACCACCCATTACAGGCCAGGGATCACGGGTCCCTGAATGTGTAGCAAAGTACTTGAGTGCTAGCCAGGCCTTTGATGGACTACAACTCCCAGCCCATTCCTCTTCCAGGTCCCACGGACCTGTTTTTCCTCAGTGACTCTCCTTCCCCTGGCTGGCTCCCAAGGCTTCCACAGACTGTCCACTATTCCTCTCCCAGACTGCTCCAGCATTTTCTCCTCCAACTCCCAGGGTCTATCAGTCACCGACACCGGTGGATCACTTAAAAGTCTCTCTCTCTCTGTAGCAACTCAGCTGTTCTCCTGTTCCCTTGTGCGACTCCAGGAATCACCTCCACTCCTGGCTGCACCCTCACCCCCAGATGGGTGAGACCTCCTGGGTAGAGGCCTCCACGGTGCTTCCTGCTACATCTCCAACTTCCACCCGACACTCCCAGACTGCCCCAGCCCAGAGTATATGAGAAGGCCTGCCCCCTGCCAGTCCAGATTGAGGATTGGTCAGGGCTTCCCATGAGACTCCAAATGATGACACCTCTTGTCCCACCTTCATTCTGGAAAGTTCCAGTGCCTCCCAGTAGAAGGTAGGAGGGTTTAGTGACCTCATCTGTTGGACTGCCCCAGTCCTACCTGAGCCACTCCCCGAGCCCCGAACAAAACATTCAGGCCTGACTAAATTTTGCCCTTCCTATTAAAAACTCACTACAAAACGCACCTATAATATGAGGGCGCTGCACAAACAGTAGCAGAGGATCGAAATCCTGAAATGATGCAGCAAGGAGAGGGAATGTGGCTTGGCCAGTCCACACCCAATGGGAAATGTCCTAATTGGAGATAGTGTAGGAACCTTTACCTTCCACTATGCACTGTCCCTGCCAGACAGGGAACCTGTCCCTACACTGGCCAGACGGGGAACCTGTCCCTACACTGCCCAGACGGGGAACCTGTCCCTACACTGGCCAGACGGGGAACCTGTCCCTACACTGCCCAGACGGGGAACCTGTCCCTACACTGGCCAGACGGAGAACCTATCCCTACACTGCCCAGACGGGGAACCTGTCCCTACACTGCCCAGACGGGGAACCTGTCCGTACACTGCCCAGACAGGGAACCTGTCCCTACACTGCCCAGACGGGGAACCTGTCCCTACACTGCCCAGACGGGGAACCTGTCCCTACACTGCCCAGACGGGGAACCTATCCCTACACTGCCCAGACGGGGAACCTGTCCCTACACTGCCCAGACGGGGAACCTATCCCTACACTGCCCAGGCTGGGAACCTGTCCCTACATTGCCCAGACGTGGAACCTGTCCCTACACGGGCCAGACGGGGAACCTGTCCCTACACTGCCCAGATGGGGAACCTGTCCCTACACTGGCCAGAGGGGGAACCTGTCCCTACACTGGCCAGACGGGGAACCTGTCCCTACACTGCCCAGACGGGGAACCTGTCCCTACACTGCCCAGACGGGGAACCTGTCCCTACACTGGCCAGACGGGGAACCTGTCCCTACACTGGCCAGACGGGGAACCTATCCCTACACTGCCCAGACGGGGAACCTGTCCCTACACTGCCCAGACGGGGAACCTGTCCCTACACTGCCCAGACGGGGAACCTTTCCCTACACTGGCCAGACGGGGAAGCTGTCCCTACACTGGCCAGAGGGGGAACCTGTCCCTAAATGGCCAGACGGGGAACCTGTCCCTACACTGCCCAGACGGGGAACCTTTCCCTACACTGGCCAGATGGGGAAACTGTCCCTACACTGCCCAGACGAGGAACCTGTCCCTACACTGGCCAGACGGGGAACCTGTCCCTACACTGCCCAGACGGGGAACCTGTCCCTACACTGGCCAGAGGGGGAACCTGTCCCTACACTGGCCAGACGGGAAATCTGTCCCTACACTGGCCACACGCACAAAGTGTGCCAAACCCGGGAGGCAGGTTCTAAAATAGACTCTGCCCTGACCTAAGATGGGGCTGAGCTCACATTGGGCACATGCAATCATACAGCTATCCACCCTGGTGACCACAGGAAGTCAGAGGAACCAAAATCCTCACAACTTCTTTCTCCTTCTGCGTTGCCAAGTCGAGTGCCAACTACAGTGGGGAGTGCAGACTGCACCCGCCTACACATGTATACCAGCTGGCCTATACATTAAATGTTTGGGCGGGTTTCGTCTTTGAAATCTAGCAAGGCTTCCTTCAGGGCTTTCAAAACACCCTTGGTCAGAGTGGCCGCCTGGCACCTACACTGACCGTGGACTTGTACGGCCACAAGCACTTCCATGCGCATGTGTGCGCCTAATCGCAGTTCTATGAGCAGCAACATACACTATATGACCAAAAGTATTGGGACACCTACCTTTACACGCACATGAACTTTAATGGCATACCAGTCTTAGTCCATAGGTTTCAATATTGAGTTGGCCCTCCCTTTGCAGCTATAACAGCTTCAACTCTTCTGGGAAGGCCTTCCACAAGGTTTAGGAGTGTCTATGGGAATGTTTGACCATTCTTCCAGAAGAGCATTTGCGAGGTCAGGCACTGATGTTGGACGAGAAGGCCTGGCTCACAGTCTCCACTCTAATTCATCCTAAAGGTGTTCTGTGTGGTTGAGGTCAGGCCAGTCAAGCTCCTCCACCCCAAACAAACTCACTCATCCATGTCTTTCTAATTCATCCCAAAGGTGTTCTATCAGGTTGAGGTGCAGGCCAATCAAGTTCCTCCACCCCAGACTCGCCCATCCATGTCTTTATGGACCTTGCTTTGTGCAGTGGTGGGCAGTCATGTTGGAACAGGAAGGGGCCATCCCCAAACTCTTCCTACAAAGTTGGGAGCATGAAATTGTCCAAAATGTCTTAGTATGCTGACACCTTAAGATTTCCCTTCACTGGAACTAAGGGGCCAAGCCCAACCCCTGAAAAACAACCCCCCACCATAATCCCCCCCCCTCCACCAAATGATTGGGACCAGTGCACAAAGCAAGGTCCATAAAGAAATGGATGAGCGAGTTTGGGGTGGAGGAACTTGACTGGCCTCAATCCGATAGAACACCTTTGAGATAAGACTGCGAGCCAGGCCTTCTCATCCAACATCAGTGCCTGACCTCTGGAAGAATGGTCAAACATTCCCATAGACACTCCTAAACCTTGTGGACGGCCTTCCCAGAAGAGTTGAAGCTGTTATAGCCGCAAAGGGTGGGCCAACTCAATATCGAACCCTACGGACTAAGACTGGGATGCCATTAAAGTTCATGTGCGTGTAAAGGCAGGTGTCCCAATACTTTTGATAATATAGTGTATTTCCAAGCCAGCTAGCTAACAGGTATTCCCTGACACTAACATTTTCCAAAGATTTGGAAAGTTAAGACAGAATATTTCATGTGGACCGCTTGGTATAAATATAACCAATGCACGTTGATGTATTGTTATAGGAACATGGGGGGGTCATTATGCTCTTTGGGAATGTAGGGGTGTTTGTATGTGCTGGGCGCCATATTTGCAGCAATGATGAGTTTTTATGGGGGCCGGTTGTTTATTCAGTGCCCTACCTTCTTCCTTCCTCACCATAGGCCTGACCATGGAACAGAAGGTCCTACACCAGGGTTTCTCAACCAGGGTTCCTCCAGAGGTTGCTAGAGGTTCCTTGAGCAGTGGTCAACCTCTACCTCTCAGATAAATTCCCAATGATACCATTGATCTTTTTAGCTATCTGTAAGGGGGGAATTCTTCCCAATGTCCACAAGTGTAATGAGCATTCTTCCCATTGACCACAAGTGTGAGGAGCATTCTTCCCAATGACCACAAGTGTGAGGAGCATTCTTCCCAATGACCACAAGTGTGAGGAGCATTCTTCCCAATGACCACAAGTGTGAGGAGCATTCTTCCCATTGACCACAAGTGTGAGGAGCATTCTTCCCAATGACCACAAGTGTGAGGAGCATTCTTCCCAATGACCACAAAAAGGGGCAGACTCGATGGACTACTCAGTCTTTTTCTGCCGTCACTTTTCTATGTTTCTATGTTTCTAAGTGTGAGGAGCATTCTTCCCAATGACCACAAGTGTGAGGAGCATTCTTCCCAATGACCACAAGTGTAAGGAACATTCTTCCCAATGACCACAAGTGTGAGGAGCATTCTTCCCATTGACCACAAGGGTAAGGAGCGTTCTTCCCATTGACCACAAGTGTAAGGAGCATTCTTCCCATTGACCACAAGGGTAAGGAGCATTCTTCCCAATGACCACAAGTGTGAGGAGCATTCTTCCCAATGACCACAAGTGTAGGGAGCATTCTTCCCAATGACCACAAGTGTAGGGATCATTCTTCCCATTGACCACAAGTGTGAGGAGCATTCTTCCCATTGACCACAAGTGTAAGGAGCATTCTTCCCATTGACCATCACACTAATGTATCATGAGTTGTAGATTTTTAATTTTTAGCAAGGGTTCCTCTGTGTTGAAAAGGTTGAGAAAGGCTGCCCTACACGCTCCCTGCCAATGTACGGTGTAGGGCGATGGGTGATTTGCTGCCGTTGTTGGAGAATAGGGTGTAAATAAATAAATAGAAGACATGGCCACAGGCCCAGAGCATTATTCATCGTAGGAAACCCTGAGATGACTTATCCTTCAGTTTCACAATGGTTTAATATGAGCCTGACGGAGAAGTCATATGACCCGCTAAGCTGATGTGTGGCTAATGTTCCATCAGTTCAGCACCAGAAAGTGTTGAAATTCAGCGTTCTTCATGGTGGACCACAGACACCACACGTAACTTTATTAACCCGCGCTAACAGAGCAAAGCAAACATTTTGTCTGGCCGGTGGATGACCACATGGGTGCCGAGGGGTCATCTGCCATCCAAGTGAGATGTGTGACTGTAAACCATAAAACTCGATTATTCACAACAACTATGACATAAAAATGCCTCCAATGGAGGTGAAAGTGACATTATTAAAGTACTCACTTTTGTTGCCAGCGGTTTAGACATTAATGGCTGTGTGTTGAGTTATTTTGAGGGGACAGTAAATTTACACTGTTATACAAGCTGTACACTCACTACTTTACATTGTAGCAAAGTGTCAGCTCTTCAGTGTTGTCACATGAAAAGATAGAAGAAAGGTCAGGGGTGTACTTACTTTTGTGAAACACTGTATTAAACTGTATATATATATATACACGTAAGTATTTATTAAAAAAAACAATATATAAAATATTTTATATTGTACATATCATATGAAATTTATTTTATTATTTATTTATTATTTCATACACACTGCTGAGGGGTCGTCTGCCATCCAAGTGAGCTGCGTGACTGTAAACCATAAAACTAGATTACTCTATGACATAAAAGTGCCTCTAATGGAGGTGAAAATGACATTATTAAATGCTATGTCAATTTCTATTAAATATATAAAATATTTAATACTGTATGCATCATATTATATATTATTTTATTTTAATATTTGTTACTATTATTATTTATTTTAATATTTATTTACAGAGAGAGAGATATGTATTTAATTATTTTAATTATTATAATTATTATTTTATTTTAAAAATCAATATGTAAAATATTTAATATTGTAAAGATCATATTGCATAATATTTATTTTAATATTTGTTACTATTATTATTTATTTATTTTAACATTTACTTAATGTTATATATGTACTGCTGAGGGGTCATCTGCCATCCAAGTGACATGCGTGACTGTTAACCATAAAACTAGATTACTCTCAACTATGACATAAAAATGCCTCTAATGGAGGTGAAAGTGACATTATTAAATGCTATGTAAAATTTTAGTAAATATATAAAATATTTAATATTGTATACACCATATTATGTAATATTTTATTTTAATATTTCTTACATTTATTATGTATTAATCTTAATATATATATATATTGGACATTCACATCAGTCCCTGCCCTCAAGGAGCTTGCAATCGAGGTTCCTAACTCACATTCATACATATACTATATTCCCAAAAGTATTGGGACATCTGCCTTTACACGCACATGAACTTTAATGGCATCCCAGTCTTAGCCCATAGGGTTCAATATTGAGTTGGCCCACCCTTGGCAGCTATAACAGCTTCACCTCTTCTGGGAAGACTGCCCACAAGGTTTAGGAGTGTCTATGGGAATGATTGACCATTCTTCCAGAGGTCAGGCACTGATGTTTGACGAGAAGGCCTGGCTCACAGTCTCCCCTCTAATTCATCCCAAAGGTGTTCTGTGTGGTTGAACTCGGGTTAATCAAGCTCCTCCACCCCAAACAAACTCACTCATCCATGTCTTTATGGACCTTGCTTTTATAGCTGTTATAGCTGCAAAGGGTGGGCCAACTCAATATTGAACCCTACAGACTAAGACTGGGATGCCATTAAAGTCCATGTGCGCGTAAAGGCAGGCGTCCCAATACTTTTGGCACTATAGTGTATATTCTGGTGGAAGGGACTCAGGGAGTGCTAACCATCCATGGGTTAGGGGGAACAATACTTGTCTTGCCCCCCGGGCGCTGGCAACCCACACTGCTCCACAGATCTAATGCTTGGTGATGCCCTTTACATGCCTATTATTTTCAGTTCAGGGGAACGGTTCAATAACAATGATTTTGTATGATGGTTTGTACTTTCCCTCAATAGACGGGACTGAGGACAGACGTCACACCCATCAGTGCAGACACAGCACGTCTTGCCCCGCAGAGCTTACAGTCGTGCTCTTTCTGGTGGCACAATGGAAGTGAAGGAGACGTCAAGTCACAAGTTTGTGGCCCTGGTGTGACAGTCTGAGGTCCCCGTCCGTCATGTAATTATTTCTCAGCTGGCTGTCCTCACCTCTGGGGCTTCTGATCAATGCTCTATGCCTTGTGTGGCTCCCGTCACTGAGACTGGTGACTTTTACGGCACATTAAAGACTCTATAAAGTGACTGAGGCCATGACCCGCAGCCCAGGAAACACCTCTGTGCCCTCAGGACATCAGCAAGCCAGACTAGGGGGACACGACTATTAAATGACTCCCTTATTAACCACTGTGCCGCAATTACATGGGTAGATTAAGCCAGGAACTTGAAAGTCTATCCCATCCGATTGATACTTATGGTAAATATTGGAGGGAATTTCATTTCTGACCACTAAGAAAAAAGATCCATCTAATCTTTAACCACTTGAGTACAATTTATTTTAGGCCCTGATGTATGGCCCCCTAAACACGTTGGCTGCCCTGATAAAGGGGACAATGTACGGTCCTCTAAACACGTTGGCTGACCTGATAAAGGGGACAATGTATGGTCCCCTAAACACGTTGGCTGCCCTGATAAAGGGGACAATGTACAGTCCTCTAAACACATTGGCTGTCCTGATAAAGGGGACAATGTACGGTCCCCTAACCATGTTGGCTGCCCTGATGAGGGGACAATTATTGGGCCTCTAAACACGTTGGCTGCCCTGATGAAGGGGACAATGTACGGTCCCCTAAACACGTTGGCTGCCCTGATGAAAGGGACAACGTATGGTCCCCAAAACACATTACCTGCCCTGATGAAAGGGACAATGTACAGTCTCCTAAACACGTTGGTTGTCCTGATGAAGGGCACAATGTATGGTCCCCTAACCATGTTGGCTGCCCTGATGAGTGGGACAATGTTTGGTCCCCTAAACACGTTGGCTGCCCTGATGAAGGGGACGATGTTTGGTCCCCTAAACACATTGGCTGCCCTGATGAAGGAGCCAACGTTTGGCCCCCTAAACACATTGGCTGCCCTGATGAATGGGGCAATGTACGGTCCCCTAAACACATTAGCTGCCCTGATGAAAGGGACAATGTACAGTCTCCTAAACACGTTGGCTGCCCTGATGAAGGGGACAATGTACAGTCTCCTAAACACGTTGGCTGCCCTGATGAAGGGGACAATGTATGGTCTCCTAAACACGTTGGCTGTCCTGATGAAGGGGACAATGTATGGTCTCCTAAACACGTTGGCTGTCCTGATGAAGGGGACAATGTATGGTCTCCAAAACACGTTGGCTGTCCTGATAAAGGGGACAATGTACAGTCTCCTAAACACGTTGGATGCCCTGATGAAGGGGAAAATGCATGGTCCCCTAAACACGTTGGCTGTGGCACCTGCCATATGTTTGGAATAGAACCTCATTTCAGAAACTCTTGGTGTGGAGCTTTGATTTTTACACTCAAATATAATTTCTAGATATTTTCATTTTCAGGTCATTGTGGAACAAATGACTGGGGATGGTATGAAGTATAACGAGATAATGCTTCTACAAGGTGGTGTGAAATGCATGGGGGTTCCACTCAAGTGTAGTGCTTACCAATGAATTCAGCCCAGCCAGGAAATCCTGTTTTAGGTCTCTTGGCCCACTTTTATTTAAAAAGAAAGTAAAAGTTCCACAAAATGAATAGTTGCCCTTGTGGGGTTTCCACCATCACTTCAAATACAAAAAAAATAACCTTGGCCTCCTGGCTCCTCTGGCAGCACCACTACTCAGGACTCAAGCATAGACTCTTGTTTGGTCCCTGGTCACCCCCATGCTCTTGTGCAGTTCTTCACCTTTCCCTCAGCTCTCCCATCTCTCTCTCTCTCTCTCTTACATTGCTGCTTCTCTGGCCCTCAGAGTTAGGACCTCTGTTTGTTCCCTCACACACTTCACTTGTACTGTACAGACATATATGCCCTTGGCTGTTCCCTTGCAACCACAAGTACTCCTCGGAGGAAGGTGGAGTCCTGAACTACTATTAGGCCCTTGAATATAAGTGGTGTGCACACCTGCGCACGCAGCCTGCTGGTCTCTGGTAAGACCTGGACACAGGGTTAGAGAGTTAGAAGACTCTTTGAAGCCCCTGAACTCCAGAACCCAATCTGGGAATTACAAAACCCTGAGAAAACTGGAAGACAAATTTTATCCACTTAGAACAGCCATTCTGGAGCCCCTCAATCTGTATTTGTGAGAACCCTGTGTACCCTTTACCCCATTTTTTCATAGTGGCAGGGCCCAGTATTGTCAGAGTAGAAACAAGTGCCCGAGTCTATAGATGTCCTATCACGTACCTTTAATTGGAGGCTGAAGTGATGAGAGAGCTTCTCCTTGCTGTACTGGTCTGAGCACCCCTGAGTGTGGAAACAAGGGCACAAAGAAGCACGGGTACCGGTAATCAGGTAGCGGATTGTAGCCAGCAGCAGTGCAGGCACACCGAAGGAGGACCAAGGATGGTGACCCACAGGAAGGCACCCAGGAACTGGACCTTGGAAGCCTGGTGCAGAGACTGCAAGGGCGCAGTCAGAGGCAGATGTAGGTACCAGTTGAGATCAAGGACATGGTCAGATGGCAAGGCAGGCTCAGCACTGAAGGACATGGTAAGTAGACAAGCTAGAGTCATACCCAAGGAGCAGGAGTAAGCATAGTCAAGCAGCAGGCCAAGGTCAGAGTCCAGAATCCACAAAGCAAGGTCAGGAACAGGCAGGGTCAGCAACGGGAGACCAGACAACAGAAGCAGGAACACAGGTCACTGCCTGGTAGCTGAAGCACATCCAGTGATTAGCACACATCAGGTCCTCCTTTAAGCTTGGCACCATTCCCCAGATTAGATGTGCGCGGACATGCGCAGCGATGCGCACGCGGATGCGTCAACATGTCAGTTCACATTGCTTACTGGCTAAAGTCCATCTGTGTGCTGGCACATGGGCACAAGCATAAGTATGAGCATTAGCCACACAAATATTAGCTGTATGAGTATTGGTCTCCTGACTTGTCCTCTGCCAGTGAATGATCTTATATGGTGTGGTGCCTTCTGTAGCATCACCTTGGCAGTGTTTGTGTTTGTGTGGAGCTGTACAAGTTCATACAGGTGCTCCAGAACATGATACTCTAGTTGGCGGCATTAGGAGGAATGACAGGATTTTCTTGGTTCTGCTGATTAAACAGTTTATTGATGTACAGTAACCAATAAACAACATCCAACATGTAAATTGGGCAAATGATGGGGTATTCGTGTACGGGCAAGCCGTTGGGAATGACAGCAAACGTCATGAGCCTATCAACACAGATAAGCCTGGCACTCCAATCTAGAAGGTTAACACAATAATTATCTGTTATGTATTCACAGAAACTCCAAAGAAATGGCCTCCAGCACATGAAGAGAACTCATCGGGGTACCAGTCAGGATTTCATGTTTCTTCAATACGACCGGTTGGTGTACAAATATTTATTCTTAAAAACAGATTTTCAGGAATGTATCCATCTCATTTTTTTCCAACCTCATGTGACACCATTCATATGACTCATTCTTCTCCCTCCTTCTATCTTCTCCCTCCTTCTATCTTCTCCCTCCTTCTATCTTCTCCCTCCTTCTATCTTCTACCTCCTTCTATCTTCTCCCTTCTTCTATCTTCTACCTTCTTCTATCTTCTCCCTTCTTCTATCTTCTACCTCCTTCTATCTTCTCCCTTCTTCTATCTTCTACCTCCTTCTATCTTCTCCCTCCTTCTATCTTCTACCTCCTTCTATCTTCTCCCTCCTTCTATCTTCTACCTCCTTCTATCTTCTACCTCCTTCTATCTTCTACCTTCTTCTATCTTCTCCGTCCTTCTATCTTCTACCTTCTTCTATCTTCTCCCTCCTTCTATCTTCTCCCTCCTTCTATCTTCTCCCTCCTTCTATCTTCTACCTTCTTCTATC
>BLSH010471109.1:15967-27766 GCA_018402905.1 Glandirana rugosa
ATCTTAGAGTTCAGGTGAGATACTGTATATACCTCATACTCGTTCACATGGGGGGGGGGGGCTGGTATCTGGGTGCCCCTTTACTGTTTAAAGAGGACTTGAGATTCTAATAAGCCCTCCACCTGCAGGCCCCTTCAACCACTAAGCTTGGATTGTGGGAAAGGGGCCTTTGTCCTTATCAGCATGGAGACAAAGTTCTTTGCCACCCCACAAACACTTATTTGGGGGGTCCTCCTTTAACCATCTCAGCTCTGTAAGGTTTTACCCCCTTCATGACCAGGGCATTTTTTGCTGGTAATTGCACAGTCATGAAACGCTGTACCCAAATTAAATTTATATCATTTTTTTCACACAAATAGATCTTTTTTATGGTATTTTTGATGTATTTGATCACCACTGGTTTTTTTTATTTTTTATTATATAAGCAAAAAAGGCCGAAAATTTTGAAAAAAAATAAAATAATATTTTTTCTCTTTCTACTATAAAACATATCCAACAAATTTTAGTTAAAAAATCTAATTTCGTCATAAATGTTGCCCAAAATGTATTGTGGTACATGTCTTAAAACATGGTTAGAAAAAAAATCCCAATAAGTGTATATTAATTGGCTTGCGTGAAAGTTAAAGCATCTAAAAACTATGATATATATTGGAATTTCTATTTCATTTTTTGTATTAATAATGGCAGTGATCAGTGACTTATAATGGGACAGTGATAGTGTGGTGGGCAATCTGACACTAACTGACACTGAGGGGGAGCTGACTGACACTGATATCACCAGTGACACTAATACTGTGATCAGTGCTAATACTATACACTGTCACTGTACTAATGACCCTGGCTGGGAAGGGGTTAACATCTTGGTTAACCAAGGGGTTCAATGTGTGCCTAACTATGGGTAATGCGTGCTGCTTTTTATTAATAATCCCTTTGATCTTCCCCTCCGTACAGAGCCTCTGGGCTGTGATTAGACGATCGGCAAGTCCGGCCATGAATCATTGGCCAATAGAGCTTGGCTCAGGTAAGTTCGGATCCTGGTCCCAACCCACCTGCCTGATCCCGCCAGGGAGCCGACACGGCAAACCGCTAAGTTCAGGCTGTGAGACATTTGCCGGTCGGCTTCCTGGCGGGATCAAGCAGGTGGGTTGGGACCAGGATCCCGAACTTACCTGAGCCGGGCTCTAATGGCCAGGACTTGCTGACAAACTCCCTGTCAGGATTCAGCAGCTAGGGAGACCAGTCTATTAGATTGTAAGCTCTTCTGAGCAGCGCCCTCTTAATCCTCTTGTATTTTAACTGTATTGTCTCTCTTTATATTGTAAAACGCTGCGTAAACTGTTGGCGCTATATAAATCCTGTATGATAATAATAATATTATATGTAGCTACATGGAAACTGAGACCAACAATCTATATATCCTTTAAGTGAGATTTGCTTTGTGCCCATTCACACTGGGGCGACTTGCGCTCCCGACTTGAGTCGCCTCAAGTCGCTTGACATTTGAAATCCCATTGAAATGAATGGGAGCCGCCTTGGGCCCCTTTCACACTTGTGCGACGCGATTTTAACCACGATTTTGCTGCGATTTTGGATCACGACTTTGTTGCAACTTTGGCACAATGAAAACCTATTACAAAGTCGTATAGAAATCGCATCTATATTATTCAGGTGCGATTTGCATGCGACTTTGGGGGTTTAACATTGACGTCGATGGACCTCAAGTTGCATCAAAGTTGGGCCAAAGTAATGCAGGGCCTACTTTGAAGTCGTGCAGATATGAACGGCACTCATTGGAAATAATGGGGGGCGACTTGTCAGGAGACTTTGCATTCCCAAGTCGCAGGACAAGTCTCACAAGTGTGAAAGGGGCCTTAATGTACACTACTGGAGTCGACTTCTATCCCACTTGTGCAGGGGAGGGCTGGCCCAGGGGGTAGGGTGGCAATTGCCCCCTAGGTCATCCTAACTTACATTTAAAATGGCCGATGGCTGCTGCCCGCTCACACTTTTTTTTTCTTGTGGAGGAAGGAAGTAGGGCCCAGAGGCGCAGCCACCAACCAACTGCAGGCAAAGGGGGGGGGCGCCCAGGGCCGGCCCTACCATGGATCCCACTAGGCCCATTGTGTGGGCATGGATGGTGAGCTGATTCGGTGGTTCAATGGGCCACTTGACTGGACTTGCCCCCCAGGCCTACGGCTGCCAGCCCTCCCCTGCACTTGTGCCCAGGGCTGGTGCAAAGATTTTTGACACCCTAGGCGAAACCTCATTTTGCCGCCCCCCTTTGGCTCTGCCCCTGACTCCACCCCCTTTGCCCTGTCAATTTAAACAATGGAGGTGGCGGAGGCAGAGATTTTTTGCAGAGCCTCTCTACCCATTTCTATAGCCGTGGTCCACGGGCCCGCACCTGTGCTACCTGGATCCGCCTCATTTTACCGCCCTGGGGTGCTGCCAGCCGCGGCTCTCCAGTGACATGAGTGATTGATGCAGAGCAGTGATGGATCAACAGCAGATGGGCGCCCCTGGTGGTAGTGGCGCCCTAGGCGGCCGCCTACTCCGCCTAGTGGTAGAGCAGGCCCTGCTTGTGCCCATAGGATTGAATAGAAGTCGCCTCCAAGTCGGATCCCCCTTCTAAATGGAAGCGACTTTACAGTGAAAAGAAAATAATTTATCCAGGGCAACCCCCTCCCTCCCTTCTCGCCTGGCATGAAGTCGTGTTGTAAGTCGCTGAAAGTCGCCTAGCAAAGCCTGCCTATGTCGGATCACCCCTATGTAAACGCAAGTCGTGAAACACACAGACAAGCAGTGAACATAACTATTGAACCTAACAACTGACTATATACAATATAGGGATGCAAGGAAGGGGAGAAACAAGACTGGGTAGTAGAGCAGAAAGCAGGAGCAAGGCAGAGGGGTGCAGGGAGGGTCAGGAACAAGGCTCTGCCAGCATGGAGGGAAATCAGAAAAGTGACGCGCTGGGGAAAGGGAGGAGCAGCCTTAAATAGCCACCTGGCAGCTGAACAAAGGTGTAACTGATCATTACAGCCTGCTGGCTTCTGGGAGACACCTGCTGGTGGACAGTGGAACTGCAGCAATGAGCCAAAAGCAGCACAGTGCCACCAGCAGGGGAACTCAGTCCTAACCCTCCTATTAGGGTTGTCATCCCTTTAATCCAGGACTCATATGAATTACACAGGTTGTTCTGAGGCTAATTTAATGCAGATAAGGCTCCAAGTGAGTTTAATTACCACCTTAATCAGCCACAGAACCTGAGTAATTAATATATGTCCTGGATTAAAGGGAAGATGTGGCAACCCTAACTCCTACTGTGTGCGATCACAGCGGGCGTCAGCTCGGGGGGGTCGCATGCATCCAATTGCTGTGCCCGTATGGGCCACCCGTCCACAGTACATTGTGGGCGGCCAGTCTGGAAGTAGTTAAAACTCAATAGAATTTTCGGGGGGGGGGACCTCACACCAGTTGGCGTCCCCAGTAGGGTTGCCACCTCATCCCTTTAAACCCGAACACATATGAATTACACAGGTTCTGTGGCTGATTAAGGTGCTAATTAAACTCACTTGGTGCCTTGTCTGCATTAAATTAGCCACAGAACCTGTGTAATTCATATGTGTTCGGGTTTAAAGGGATGAGGTGGCAACCCTAGTGCCCAACAACCATTGACAGTGGGAAGCCGCCATGTGTAATGGTGGAAATAAACGTTCAGGCGCTCAACCCTTGGGCTCATCCCTACTTATTAGCCTGACCTCTTTTTTTTTTTTTTTTTAACATTTGGCTCCCATTGACTTCAGTGGGGTTCGGATTCGGCCCCCGGACCTGTTTGCTGAGTTGTGTTCGGCTCCCAAATACTCAGCAGTGCACCCCGGCAGCCTGTCCCTTTAAATCCATCCAAAGTAATGGCGGCTCCCAGCAGGTTGGCTTTTTTTGCTGCAGTTTTTCCTGTTCTGAGCTCATTAGAAAACAATTGAGGCACCTGGGGGAGGAACCAGAATGGACCTGAAGCCAAAGCAGCCCGGTTAGGGCTCAGATGAGTAATTTTCTCTCTGTTACCAGGAAGTAAAAAAAGAAAAAAAAAATGTTTTGACAAATTCCTTTAAGTGACAGAGAGACAAGAGAGGGAAAGGGACGTTGGTCGCAGGACACTGCGGACGCCATGGACATGGTAAGACTTAAAATAATGGGGATTATATGGGTTAGGGGGGGTGAGGATAACAATGGAGGGTTCAGCATGGGGTACCAACACCAGGGGTGGAGGGCGATGCACCCTAAATTGTGGGCGACAATGGACAATGGCCTCACAGGGAAATCAGCTTTTACACCCCCCCCCCCGGAAGGATTTGCCCTTAGAAATTGTATTTCTGGGAATTCCAGTGACACAAATTGGAGGAAATTCCTACAGATGGTGCGAGGCGGACCCAATGCTGTTCCATATTTTGCTATTTATCCCTTGGGCTACTTTCACACTGCGGCACGGCCGCGGTAAAACCCAGTTCGTTCTAGCGGAGTATCACCGGCGCTGCTGCGCCGCTTTTCAGTCGAAAGCGCAGCGCTTTAACCCCCCACAAGGCGGTGTGCAGCCGCTTCGGAAGTGCTTGCCGTTGATTTCAGTGGCAGGGGCCGTAGAAGAGTGGTACGCTCCCCTCACCGCCCCAAAGATGAGGCTTGCAGGTCTTTTGGCACCGTCCTGCAAGCGCACCGCCCCAGTGTGACGGCACTCAGGGCTTTCACATTGGGGGGGGGGGGGTTTAAGGCACTTTACATGCGCTATTTTTAGCTAAATAGCGCCTGTAAAGCACCTCAGTGAGAGTAGCCTTAGGCTCGGTTCAGACTGCTGTGACCTGAAAGTCCTGCGACTTTGCCTGGTGATTTGCTAACGACCCAGGTACAATTTGATGCGACTTTCAGGGAATGGCTGGGTAATCCTCCTGTAATGTCGCATCCAAATCACATCAATATAGATGAGGATCTGACTTGGAGGCGACTTCAATTAAAGTCTAGTCGCATAGAAGTCACCTTGAAGTAGCACAGGAACCTTTTCTAAAGTGGGAGCGACTTCAGTTGTGCTAATTTAGAGACGGCTCTCATTGACTAACATGGGATTTCACGTGAATTGGGGGATCCCAAGTCGCAGCAGTGTGAACCGAGACTTCACATGTAGGCCCCATTCACATCTGCATGTCGTGGGAACTTCTTGCGTTCTTGCTTGCTTTTTTCATGTGTTGCACTAAGACCCCTTTCACACTGGGGCGCTTTACAGGTGCTATTGCGCTAAAAATAGCGCCTGTAAAGCATCTCCCCATTTAACAGTGTGTTCTTTCACACTGGGGCGGCTCAGGATGGTGCACTTGTAGGAGTAAAATGAAACTCCCGCAAGCATGATTTTTCAGGAATGTGGGGAGCGGGTATTACCCGCTCCTCTACCACCCCTGTCATTGGATTGAATGGGCAGCGCTCCCGAAGCGGCTGTACACCACTCCGGGAGCGCCAGCACTTTTAACCCCTTGTGGGGGGGTTAAAAGTGCAGTGCTGCCGCCCGAATAGCAGCACCATAACGCTGCTATTACAGCGGTAGATCGCCGCTAAATTAGCGGCAGTTTACCGCTGACGATCGGGCGGTCCCAGTGTGAAAGGGACCTTAGAGAAGCACATTTACTTGAATGGATTGTCCTACACGCAACAAATGCCCCAAAGAAGCTCCTGTACTTTTTTCTGAAGAGGATCATGGTGTATTTATTTATTTATTTTTATTTATTTTTTTGTACTTTTTTTTTCCTGAAGCGGATCATGGTTTATTTATTTATTTATTGTACTTTTTTCTGAAGAGGATCATGGTGTATTTATTTATTTATTTTTATTTATTTTTTGTACTTTTTTTTTTTTCTGAAGAGGATCATGGTGTATTTATTTCTTTATTTGTATCTATTTTTTTGTACTTTTTTTTTATGAAGAGGATCATGGTGTATTTATTTATTTATTTTTTGTACTTTTTTTTCTGAAGAGGATCATGGTTTATTAATTTTTATTTTTTGTACATTTTTTTTTTATGAAGAGGATCATGGTGTATTTATTTATTTTTTGTACTTTTTTTCTGAAGAGGATCATGGTGTATTTATTTATTTTATTTTTTGTACTTTTTTTCTGAAGAGGACCATGGTGTATTTATTTATTTATGTATTTTACTTTTTTCTGAAGAGGATCGTGGTGTATTTATTTATTTATTTGTATCTATTTTTTTGTACTTTTTTTTTTCTGAAGAGGATCATGGTGTATGTATTTATTTATTTATTGTACTTTTTTTTTTATGAAGAGGATCATGGTGTATCTATTTATTTATTTTTATTTTTGTACTTTTTATGCAGAGGATCATGGTGTATTTATTTATTGTACTTTTTTTTTTCCTGAAGAGGATCATGGTGTATTTATTTATTTTTTGTACTTTTTTTTTTTTTTTTGTCTTTGAAGAGGAGCATGGTGTGTGTGTGTGTATATATATATATATAATATTTTTTTTTTTTTTTTTTACCTGCACTTTTTGGTGTGTTTGCAGCAAAACAAGACACACAGCAATTGCGTGGCCCCCCACCCATGCTTGGGGCAACATTTAACATTAAGTTAAAATGGCAATGCATGATGCGCATTTGAAGCACATCTTGTTTGTGTGTTTGGAATTGCAGGCATGTGAATGGGGTCCAAGCCCTGAATCCCATCGCTTTGACTGTGAGAGCCTCTGATTATAGTAGTTGATTACTGGTACCTGCACTCAGGGCTGTTTTTAACACGGGGCAAAAGGGGCAGCTGCCCCAGGCCCAGTCATTTTTTGTGGGGCCCAAAGCAGCTGCCCCTCGAGCCCGCAATGCCTTCAAATAGTTACGTGAATTCGGGAGGGCCCAAGAAAATGTTTGCCTGGGGTCCAGTCAATATTGAAGATGGCCCTGCCTCCACTCCAGGACCTCCCACTGGTCGCAGACGCAGGATAAGGATAGATAGAAAGAGCCGGCACTCTGGAATCTATCAAGTTCTTTATTTGATTGCCACCAAGTACAAGGTGACATGTGGTGGGTGTATTGGTCTGGTGGCACAGGGTTATCCGGCACCTCATCCCTTGTAATAAAGGTGACATGTTGGCAGTTACGTTGTACTTGGTGGTAATGGAATAAAGAATTTGGATGGATTCCAGAGTTCAGGCTCTTTCTATCTATCCTTAACCTGGTCCACACCTTTGCCTCCGTTTCCAACACACAAAAAAAGGTGCATGCTCCTTTTTCAAAGTGCGGCCTGTGGGGAAATCGCATGCTCCTTTTTTCAAAGTGCGGCCTGCAGGGAAATCGCAGGCTCCTTTTTCAAAGTGCGGCCTGCGGGGAAATCGCATGCTCCTTTTTTCAAAGTGCGGCCTGCAGAAAAATCGCATGCTCCTTTTTCAAAGTGCGGCCTGCGGGGAAATCGCATGCTCCTTTTTCAAAGTGCGGCCTGCGGGGAAATCGCATGCTCCTTTTTCAAATTGCGGCCTGCGTGGAAATCGCATGCTCCTTTTTCAAAGTGCGGCCTGCGGGGAAATCGCATGCTCCTTTTTCAAAGTGCGGCCTGCGGGGAAATCGCATGCTCCTTTTTCAAAGTGCGGCCTGCGTGGAAATCGCATGCTCCTTTTTCAAAGTGCGGCCTGCGTGGAAATCGCATGCTCCTTTTTCAAAGTGCGGCCTGCGGGGAAATCGCATGCTCCTTTTTCAAAGTGCGGCCTGCGGGGAAATCGCATGCTCCTTTTTCAAAGTGCGGCCTGCGTGGAAATCGCATGCTCCTTTTTCAAAGTGCGGCCTGCGTGGAAATCGCATGCTCCTTTTTCAAAGTGCGGCCTGCGGGGAAATCGCATGCTCCTTTTTCAAAGTGCGGCCTGCGGGGAAATCGCATGCTCCTTTTTCAAAGTGCAGCCTGCGGGGAAATCGCATGCTCCTTTTTCAAAGTGCAGCCTGCGGGGAAATCGCATGCTCCTTTTTCAAAGTGCGGCCTGCGGGGAAAGCGCATGCTCCTTTTTCAAAGTGCGGCCTGCAGGGAAATCGCATGCTCCTTTTTCAAAGTGCGGCCTGCAGGGAAATCGCATGCTCCTTTTTCAAAGTGCGGCCTGCAGGGAAATTGCGTGCTCCTTTTTACCATGTGGTTTCCCTGCGGTTCCTGCGCCGCAAACGTGCTGCATTTTTTACATGCATGAGGGTGGTGCCAATTTTCTCACAGCAGTGCTTTGTAACTGCGGGTGTGGGAATCGGTGCGACACCCGCATAGAGGTGAACCGAGCCATAGGCTTGGCTCCCACATGGGCAATCTGACTTCAGGGGCGACATTGCTAGGCGATTTGAAAGCTACTTTGGGCATTACCAGATCTGAAGCGACCTCCATGCCAGCCGACTTTGCCTGTGGCCAATCAGAGAAGAGAGGGAGGAGGGGTTGCCTTCAAAAATTATTTTCTTTTTCCTGTAAAGTCGCTTCTTCATAGACGGTGATCCGACTTGGAAGCGACTTCCATTGACTTCTATGGGCTCAAATCGCCTAGAAGTCGCTTTGAAGTAGTACAGGAACCTTTTCAGAAGGCGCGCTGAAGTCGGAGTAGTGCATATTAAGACGGCTCCTATTCGTTTCAATGGGATTTTTGATGTCAGGCGATTTGAAACGACTTGGGGCGACACAAGTCGGATTGCAAATCGCCTAGGTGTGAATGGGCCCTTAGTGTAGCCAGACAGTTAAGAGGCTTTCTAATGCGTCTTTTTTTTTTTCTGTATTAAGAAACGCATAGGTTATATGGCTTCCAATGGCATAGTTCACACCGGTGCAGTCACTTCCAGGGCATTCCGGTTCAGGGGAAAAAAAGTAGAACGTGCTGCATTTTTTTTTTTCTGCACTGAACTGTAGTGGAATGCGATAAAACGCATAAAAAACACACCGGAACAGACCGAAAAGCATCAAAACCCTACCGGAATGCACATGTCCAACCACTTCAGCCCTGGAAGGGTTTCCCATGTTAGGACCAGCGCATGTTTTGCGATTCGGCGCTGCGTCGCTTTAACTGACAATTGCGCGGTCGTGCGACGTTGTACCCAAACAAAATTTGCGTCCTTTTTTCCCCACAAATAGAGCTTTCTTTTGGTGGTATTTGATCCCCTCTGCATCATTTCTGATCGTCGCTATAAACAAAAAGAGTGACAATTTTTAAAAAAAAAAAACAATATTTCTTACTTTTTGCTAAAATACAAATCCAAAAAAAAAAAAATATATAAAAAAATTAATTTATTCATCGGTTTTGGTCGATTTTATATTCTTCCTCATATTTTTGGTAAAAAAAAAATCAATCTGCGTTTATTGATTGGTGTGCACAAAAGTTGCCGCGTTTACGAATGATGAGAATTAATTTATGGGGTTTTAATTTTTAATTTTTTTTTACTAGTAATGTCGGCGATCCGCGATTTTTATCTGGACTGCGATATTGCGGCGGACATGTCGGACCATTTTGACGCTTTTTTTGGGACCATTGGCATTTATACAGCGATGAAAATGCACTGATTACTGTGTAAATGTCACTGGCAGGGAAGGGGTTAACCTGCAGGGGGCACTCTAAGGGGTTAACTGTGTTCCCTCAGTGTGTTCTAACTGTACGGGGGCTGGGCTGGCTGGGGGAGGGGAGTGATCGCGGCTCCCATATACAGGAAGCCTGTGATCACATCCCTTCCCCTCCTGTCAGAATGGAGATCCGTGTGTTTACATAGACGGACCCCCGTTCTCTCACTCTGGGGGAGTCATCGTGGGTAGCCAGCAGACATCGGCGCTGAAGGTCCAGCATGGTATGCCGGATCTTCAGAGAGAATGCGCCGGTGACGCATGGAATGCGATGTAAAATTCGATTCGAATTTCAATTTCGAATTTTGGAAATTCGGACGATTTTTGTTTTCGTTATTCGGAACGTTCCGTAAACTTTGTTTATACTGTAATTCGGATATATCCAAATCTCAGAATAATGAAAAATTCATCTGAATATTCGAAACGAGCCGCACATGTCTAATATCTTCAAAACCATGTAAGTTTAGGAGCTATTCACAGTACCTACAGGTACTAAGCACGTGATCTGCCCTGCCGCAGTATACGTACGGTGGGCGGTCCGCAAGTGGTTAATAGAGCAAGCTGATTGGCTATCGCCAGATTTAGCACTCTCTGTTCACACCATAGAAATGCAGTCCGGATGCTTTTCTGCATGCGTGTTTTTGACGCATTTTTGGTGCATTACAGTGCGTTTTTAATGCATTTTTGGTGCGTTTTTGATGCAATCCAGTGCGTCCCCCCCCCCTTTTTTTCTTAAAGCGGTTGTATCCCCAAAAAGTAATTTTTACCTACAGGTAAGCCTATAATAAGGCCTAGAATGAGGCTTACCTGTAGGTAAAAATAATATCTCCTGTGAGGTTTAAGAGATATTCTCACTGCAAGCGCCGCTGACGTCAGCAGGTGCATGCGCAGCGATGTCCCGGCGAAGGCCCGGCGCCGGACCCTGCTGGAAAGTCCGCCATAAAAGTCGGGCTCCCGCGCGTGCGCGACGTCTCGCAGCTCCGGCCACTCACAGCACTGGAGCCGCGAACCCGGAAGGATCCACGGAGGGAAGATGGCAGCTCCCTCCTCGGGGACCGGGCGGACCTGTGAGAACTTTGTTCTGAGGTAAGTACTTCATAATGAGCTAGTATGCGATGCATACTAGCTCATTATGCCTTTTGCCTTGTGTTTTTTTTTTTTTTTTTTTTTTTTTTTTTTTTTTTAGGAGAGGAGACAATCGCTTTAACCTAAAATAAGGACACGTGAGCTGCAGTGCATTACAGTGCGTTTTTGGTGCGTTTTACCGCGTTCCAGTACAGTTCAGTCAGAAAAAATGCAACATGTTTCTGGAACTGACCGCCCTGGTGTGAACTATGCCATTGAAATCCATATAACCTATTTTCCATGATGCAGAACAAAAACGCACTGGACCGCATGTGGAGTGAACTGGTCCTAAGTAAATCAACCCCACAGCCGGGAGTGCGTTCAAAATCCTGTTCTACTAGCGGCCGTTTATAACGCACTGGCAGAGAAGCAGTTAATCACCATGAAGTGTCCCCAATAGCAATGCTACATTGCAGCCTCCATTGATATCGAGCAGGGGGTCACCTGTGCAATGTTTTGTATAATGAATGCTGTAATGTAGCAATTGTTAACAAAGTATATCCTCTAATGATTACTTTGTAACAATCACTCGTCACACTCACAGCAAACCTGATCTCAGCGTTCCTGGAAGATGCCAAGGTGACTCCAGCCTGCCGATCAATACTAAAAGAATGTTCATCACAATGGGCTCCTTTCACACAGCTCCAACATAAGGATCTTTATTGGCAGCCATGTGACTGTCATTTTCAGTCTTATTAGAAATCACACTCTTTAGCCGCAGTGAGCTGCCACAATTTAAAAAAATAAAAATAAATCAGGCCCCCCTGCAGGTTTAACCCCTTGCCCACCGGGCACTTTTACCCCCCCCCCTTCCTGCCCAGGCCATACAACCTCGACACACTTTCCTCGGGTAACACTACTTGTAAGAAAATCATAACTAGCCGTCCGACCTCAGTGGAACCGTAGAAGGTCCTTGCGACTCTAGTCCAAACGACACTCACACTGCTCACTAACAATGTTTCATTAGTAATCTCCTATATGAAACAATTGTTAACGATGTAATGTCGTAAGTAATATGTTTTGTAACGTGTCCACTGGGGGACGAGCTATAGTTACCTCCGA
>BLSH010471109.1:32426-60246 GCA_018402905.1 Glandirana rugosa
TTATTGAGTTGTGTGTCGGTAATTACAGATTTGGCGACCGTTGTTTTCACTCATGTGGGGATTCACTTTTACAGGTTTAACCCGGGTTTCACAGTTATAAAACACACCGGTGGTAATAAAAGGTCGCGAGGGAATTGGGTGAAGCTCTGGTGAACTCCATACAGTGGAGGGTTAAGGGAGCGCTGGAAAATAATGGTGGCCACACAAAATATTGACACTTTGGGCCCAATTTGGACATTTTCACTTAGGGGTGTACTCACTTTTGTTGCCAGCGGTTTAGACATTAATGGCTGTGTGTTGAGTTATTTGGAGGGGACAGCAAATTTACACTGTTATACAAGCTGTACACTCACTACTTTACATTGTAGCAAAGTGTCATTTCTTCAGTGTTGTCACATGAAAAGATAGAATAAAATATTTACACAAATGTGAGGGGTGCACTGATCGATAATCATTATGTGCTGTTGGTCAGTTTTACCGTTTGAAAATAATGGGACATCTTCACCTCCACAAAAGACTCTAAAACCCTTGTATCCCATAATAACGGCAGACAATAATCCGCTTTGTTCTACAAACCTCAGGTTTGTTTTTTTCATAACAATTTCACAAAGCCATTGTGTTTAGCCAACACCGCTGCGGCCACCGAGGTGCCTCTATATAGAGGAGATGGCAGGACGCCGGTGCCAAACTAGCCGCCAGCGAAGAGGCGATTCACTGCGATATATCCTGAGGTGGAGAGGATCTCACAGGTCTGGATGTCTCCATCAAGCTTTTATCTTTTTTGTATCTTTTATGTATTCTGTAGCTTTATATTACTTTTGTAAAGCTCTTTATTGTTTGAGCTGGGAAGTGTTAGAACCTCTGTCAGGGTTTTATTGCTATAAGATTAACCACTTAACCTCCGACAGGTTTTACCCGCTTCATGACCAGACCATTTTTTGCTATTCATTGCTGTGCTACTTTAACTGGTAATTGTGCGGTCACGCAACGCTGTACCCAAATGAAATTGTATATAATTATTTCATGCAAATAGAGCTTTCTTTTCGTGGTATTTAATCACCACTGTGTTTTTTAATTATCTATTCATATTTATTTATTGCATTCATTTATATTTATTTATTATTTAAACGAAAAAACGACTGCTAAATTAAAAAAAAAAAAAAAAAAAAATTATTTTCTACTTTCTGGTATAAAACTTATCCAATAAAAATCTAATTTCTTCATAAATTTAGGCCAAAATATATTCTGCTATATGTCGCAAGTGCCGCAGTGATTAGGGGTTGATTCTGCTAATGCTGCATTGTTGGGGACACTAAACTATTGGGCACTACTGAGTTTAACTAATCATTTTTTTGTAGAATTCTCCTTTTTAACCGCTTGCCGTTTGCTACATATACAGGCGGTCCCTGGATTACAAACAAGATAGGGTCGGTAGGTTTGTTCTTAAGTTGAATTTGTTTGTAAGTGGGAACAGGGGCATTTTTTTAAGTGTAGCTTCAGCCAGAAAAAATATTTTTAAGCTTTTTGGATAGCATAGGGAAGGGGTAACACCCCTGTAATGTTTGTTTTGCTGTCTGTGTTTCTCTTCAGAAGATTTCACCTCTCTTCCCGTCCCAATGATGATTGGATTTTAAACATTTTGGGTGGTTGTGGAGACCATGATAGGTGATAAAGCATCAGGGGAGACATCTTGTTTCCATAATAACTCTTACAGGAGTGAATTTCCCTTCCTAGGGGGAGATTTCCTGTCACTTCCTGTTGTCTCCCACCTAGGGGACCGCCTGTATAGAGGCAAGGCGTCTCTTCTGCACAGGATCACTTACTTAGTATGTGATCCTGCACTTCCTGGTCTGGGGCGCGCATGTGTGCCACCGGCGGCCTGCTCCCACTGTCATTCGAGTGGGAGCTGATCTGGGGGTACCACCGATTCGTTGCCCGCCTGCACCCGCCAATCATTAGGCAGATCATTAGATCGGCACCCGCTGATCATTAGGCAGATCATTAGATCGGCACCCGCCGATCATTAGGCAGATCATTATTTCGGCACCCGCCGATCATTAGGCAGATCATCAGATCGGCACCCGCCGATCATTAGGCAGATCATCAGATCGGCACCCGCCGATCATTAGGCAGATCATCAGATCGGCACCCGCCGATCATTAGGCAGATCATTAGATCGGCACCCGCCGATCATTAGGCAGATCATCAGATCGGCACCCGCCGATCATTAGGCAGATCATTAGATCGGCACCCGCCGATCATTAGGCAGTGACAAACAAGGCAGACCTCCGTTCTGTCAATAGGGAAGGCATGGATCCTGTTTCTCTGCAAAGCAGGAACACGGATCAATGCCTTCCTCTAGTAAAAGCTCCTCCCCCACAGTACACAGGGTAGGTGCACATTGAACCCTTTGATCGCCCCTGATGTTAACCCCTTCCCAGCCAGTGTCATTAGTACAGTGACAGTGCATATTTTTAGCACTGATCGCTGTCTTAGTGTCACTGGTCCCCACAAAGGGTAAAAAGTGTAAGTTGGTCTCTGAATTTGTCCAGACAATACTGAAGTTCTGCTAAAAATCGCTGATCGCTGCCTAAACTGATGAAGAAATTATTTGATTTTTTTATTTGATATGTTTTTAATAGCAGAAAGTAAAAAAAATATAATTTTTTTTTTTCAAAATTGTTCCTCCCTTTTTTTTTTTTTTTTTTGTTTATAGCGCAAAGAATAAAAACGGCAAAGGTGATCAAATACCATCAAAAGAAAGCTCTATTTGTGGGGGGGTGGGGGGGTGGGAAGGACACTAATTTTATTTGGGTACAGTGTTGCTCGGCCGCACAATTTGTCTGCAATTGCCATATAGCAAAAAAAGGCCTGGTCATAAGGGGGTAAACGTTTCGGGGGTCAAGTGGTTAAGGGGGCGTGGCAGGGGGTGTGTCCTGTGCCTACATACTTTTACTAATAGGTGTCCCTCGTTCCCTCGAGGTAAATTACTGGGGACAATTAGTACAGTTCTGATTGTGATGAAGATACTGGTCCATACAGACATTATACTAGTAATTTATATGAGCAGGGGTAAATGGCACTGCCTTTATGCCTAATTGGTGACTATTCAATTCTTACCATATTGTGCGTGTGAATATTAATAAAAAAAAAATTATACTAAAAATTATTTAACCAAACATAACCAATTTGTTCCTGTGAATTCACAAAGTGCTGCGTGCTAAAACAAAAAAACCTGAATATATAATAGTCCTCGTTAAGTCTCTCAAAAATTCATATAAATGTCCATAAAAACGAGTTCATATATAATCAATATAAAACTGTGGTGAAAGTTCATATGTACATATAATAAACTATGATAAAAATTCCTATGCACGACAGTGCTGTGCCGAAAGTACCTTTTGGAATCTGCAAGGCACAGCTGATCAGCAGGTATACAGCCTAAATGATTGGCTGTAACCTGCTCACAAAACGTGTGCTATGTCCAATCACGCACTTCTGTGTCCAATCGCGTGTCTGTAAACCAAGACGTACACTGCGGCGTATGGTTCGCTGATTTGCCTTGCTGTGCTGCCCGCTAGCTGTAAATGCATTTTTAGGGGGCGGCAGCTTAAGAAAGGTGTGGGGCTTTGGCTCTTTTAGTGATAGGCAGGGCTGGATTAAGGGCATCATGGGCCTGGTGCTGAGGAAGTCGCATTCTCCTCCTCTGCCGGGGCTTGTGCTTGCACTTGATTGGTTGCTTGGATGCTTGGCGGTTATAATAATAATTTTCACAACAGTGGACACTGGGCAGTGGTGGGCAGAGTGGCAGTGCCGTGGTGACAGGCGGAAGTTCTTGGGCAGCTGGGCCTATATTAAGGTAGGGGCCTGGAGCTGCAGCTCCAATAGCCCCTATGTTAATCAGGCCCTGGTGGTAGGTGTTCTCAGTCAGGTCTTAAAGGAGTCTCACTTTTATTAATGTGATTTGTTCCCCAGAAGAACAAAGTACTTCGTTCCATCCTCCCAGTTTCTGTCTAAAGCTATCTGTGAGGTCAGACAGGGCAACCCTCCTCCCTCCATGGCCATCTGAAAACACAGCTAGCAAGGAGACGGCTTCTTGGTCAGGTGACGCTTTTCTCCTTCTCCCAGCACTTGCCAGCTGACATGCATGTTCTTCTGATGGGCTTTTCTTTGGTAAAAGTGCCATCTGTCAAAGTAGCCAACTCCTTGCTAACTATGTTGGCATAACGCATCATTTTTGCACATTTTTTCAGGAGCTACCATTAAAGCCTGGGGGATGCCCTGAACCTAGAAGTGGCACATCTATATGAAGTGTACAGTCTATTACAGCAGTGGTTCTCAACCTCGGTCCTCAAGTACCCCCCAGCAGGCCATGTTTTGGGAATTTTCTTTTAGATAAAATAGCTGTTTAAATTACCAAGCCATTGACTCTGATTTAAAGTAACTGTGCAAGATAAAGGAAAACCTGAAAACATGGCCTGTTGGGGATACTTGAGGACTGAGGTTGAGAACCACTGCATTACAGGATGGGGTGTCTCCTTTGTCTCCAATGTCTCCCTGGTGCCACCTTGACATGTGCGCTCCTGCAATCTGGTGCCCTGCTCATGGTATACAGGTGCTGTAGGGTCTGTAACTGCAATATCTGGCTGGCAAATGCACGGTGCATTCGCCAACATTTTGTTTGGCTGATGTATGATGCACTGTACAGTGATTAGATTTCTAAGCACAGTATTGCACGTGCAGATCTGCTGCTAAGCGGGTAGCACATGCCCTCCTGTATGAGGCCCAGGCCCCATAAGTTAAACAGGGGAGCCCAGACCAGCACCAGAGGGCGCCATTACTGGAACCAATCCCCCTGTGTCCCTCTGTGTTTTCGATGATTGAACAGGGAGACTCTGTACAGAGCACTTCCTGTTCACCCTGCAGCTGAGGCTGCAGAGAAAGGATTGAGGAATCTGCATCCTCAATCTTCTTCTGTGTTAAAAATGAGGCATTTGGTGTCTGTTAGCTAGGCTGTACGGTGCTCAGGCCTCATAAGTTCAACAAGGGGGGCCCAGACCAACAGGAGTGGGGGCAATTACTGGAACCAATCCCCCTAGTGGCCCTCCCTGTGTTTGCAATGCTTTGGTTTGTGAATGAACAGGAAGCATTTGCACAGTGTGCTTCCTGCTCATTCACCCTGCAGCGGAGGCTGCAGAGAAAGGATTGAGGAATCTGTGTCCTCAATCTCTTTCTCTGTCGCAAAATCAAGACCTTGGGTGTTTAGACCCCTAATATTTCACTGGGCCCCATGATTTCTAACAGTAGCCCCATGCACATGTGCCAGGCGGACACAGTATCAGTGACCCCCTACTGAGTATGTGTGGGGTATACACAGGGTAAGCGGCTGCTATGCATAGGATGAGCTGCTTTAGTAAAAAAAGGGAAGGGCATTGAAAAATTTAAGAATTTGAGGAACGTACAAAAAAAACGATTTTTGTGGAGCTCAATGTACAGAGTGGTTTTAGGGTTTACAAAAGTTAATGTATAACAGTGCTCTGCATTCACAATGATACAACATTTCCCCATATACTCAAGTGTTCTAATCCCATATATGTCTGTTTTCCCTTAAGGAGCAACCTTCAGACTTCAAATCGATCCGTGACAAATTTAAAGACCCCGGCTGTTCAAACACCCTGCCGGCCAACCCTTCTCGGCCACGGAGCGTGTCCAATGTGCGCGCTAACCCAGCCTTTTTTGGGGTCATTTCCGCTTTAGAGAATAAATCTAACTCTGTCCCGCCACCGATCGCCAGAAAACCTGACGTGCCAACAAAGCCAAGTCGGGGAGCACTTCAGAAACCATCCCCTGGGAACAAGTCGCAGCAAAACATGAAGCTGAGTATGGGATTTAAACAGACCCTCCATATTACAGACCCCCCACGGTCCAGCGGGGAAGGGGTGTGTTCACGAAGTCCACAATCATATAGACAGTCCTGGTCAGCATCGTCGAATGCAAACTTTCATTCAAGTCTGGACACCAATCATTCCAACAGCCAGGAATGCTACGAGGTTATTGATGACTCTTTTAAAACCCCAACCTCCGGGAAACCTCAAGTTTCCGTAAAACCCCAGATCTCAAATGTTTCAAACCCAAGGTCTTTCCAAGCACCGGAGACCAATCAACCTGACTCCCAAGATTGCTACGAAGTTGTTGATGACTCCATGAAGGCAAAACCAACACAACCACGTCCATACTTGGCTCAGCTACCTCATGCTTTGCACTTTTCAAAGAAAACTTCTTCTCTTCCAGTGAAGGAGACCCATCAGTTGGATGCACAAGATTGCTACGAAGTTGTTAACGATACCTTGAGAACACCTTCATCTTCCTTTACTTCCATGTCTTTTGCTGGGCCAGAGATGAGCCAGCCTGATGGCCAACAGTGCTATGAAGTAGTGGATTCCAATTTTCATACCCAGGCAAAACGTTTGCCTCCCATTGGTGGAAATCCTCAACTTCAAGACTCCACTCCATGCCCAGTGCCTCCCTATAGTCCAGAAATGTATGAGATTGTTGCGCAAGACACCTATGAAGCCATTGACAGCAGTCTTGACATACTTCTAGAGCCTCCACCACCCTTCAATGACGCTCCAAAATTTCAAAATAACCCTCCATCCATGAACACCATCCCTAAGCCCTTAAAATCCGTTGAACCCAAACATAAAATCTCTTCATCTGATCAAAGTCCAAACAAAAAGGACAAGTCACCCAAAGAGAACAGGTCACCCAAACCACCTGGTAGGTATTCTTCACACGTTTTTGTAGATGGGAGATGGGAGGTAGTGGTATGGAGAGAGCAGAATTGCAGCGGGTGTGGCCTTCTTTATTCTACGCTACTATATTGCACAGCATTGATGGTGAAATTCCAAGAGTAGCCATTGACCCTCCCCCATTGACTCCAATGCCTTTTGAAAAAATTGATAATCTCCAGATTTTAGCCAAAATAATTTAATGCAAATTCCCAATTTTGCTTGTCCCTACTGAAATTCCTTCCCAGTAAACAGTGTTCTTTCTGGTTTTGGATGGAGTGTGGAAGGATCAGAACCCCGTCTGGTTTTTGTAATACCCATGGCTTCATTAGAGAGATTTTCCCTCCCTTCCTGCCCTGCTGACAATGTTTTAGCAAACAGGAGTTGAGGGGAAATCCCCCAACAGCAACGCAGACAGATGCAATTCATTTTTTTTAATAGTGTATGGTATGCATCTCCAAACTATGGCCCCTGGGCCACATCCGACCCTCTACAAGATTTTATCTGGCCACAGCAACTGTTCATGGAAATACCCCAGCCGGCTGGTAGTGGATCTTGCCAGTCTGTGTATGGTGATATAGCAATAGAGGGATTGGCGTATTCACGGTCAGCCAGCTATATCCCTGCCACAGTTTCTGGTGCCCACCCCCTTTTCTCTTTACTGTGGTTGGTTGATAGGACTTCCAGGCTGCCGCCAGCATTTGCAGGAGGACTGGACTTCCTCCATCTAAATTTGCTCCACCTCCTGGGTTTTGCTCTGCTGGCCCCCATGGATGTATGGTGAACTCTGCCGGCCCCCGTGGATGTACAGGGGACTCTGTTGCCCCCCCCCCCCGTGAATGTATGGTGGGATTGTGCTGGTTCCCATATATATACACGAGGGGGGGGGGGCGTCTGCTGGCAAACATGGATGTACAGAGGGGCTCTGCTGGCAAACATCCATGTACAAGGGGGCTCTGCTAGCACCCATGGTTATAAGGAGGGAATCTGCTGGAACCCATGGATGTACATGGGGATTCTACTGGTACCCATGGATATAAGAGGGTGCTCTGCTGACACCCATGGATGTACAAGGGAGGCTCTGCTGACACCCATAGATGCACAAGGGGGGGCTCTGCTGACACCCATGGATGTAAGGGGGCTCTGCTGACACCCATAGATGTACAAGGGGGGGGTTCTGCTGGCACACATGGATGTACAGATGTTACTGGGGAGGGGGCACACCTGGATGTACATAGGGGCTTTGCCTGGCACCCCTGGATGTACGCGGGGGCTCTGCTTGGGCACACATGGATATAAAAGGAAATTCTGCTGGGCACACATGAATGTAAAAGGAGACTCTTTTGGGCACTCCCCCTTACTATGGACTCCCCTCTTACTATGGACCCCCCCCCTCCCCTTACATTGTGCTCACCCTTTACATACACAGTTGGCTGGATAAAATCTTGCAGCGGGCCAAGGTTTGGTGATCCCTAGTTTGGACCTATAAATGAATGGCAAGCATGATATCAGCTCTGCAAAAAACAAGTTGCTCTTAATATGGCTTATATGGGTAGGAGGCCTCATGTCTCTGCTTTAGATCTGCCCATGTTGCATTGCAGTGTGGTTTTAAAGATGGAGGGTCCTCTCCATTAGCAGTCAGTGTGTCAATACTACCGGTAAAACTTAAATCTCTGGTAAGGATTGGCACTACAGTTGTCCAGCATTGCTATACATGTACATCTAGTTCAGATGGAAGTCTAATAGTTGCTCATTGTCAGGATGTAAGACTGAACTGCTGGCTTTCTTGTAGATGCGAAAAGCAAACCAAAGTTGAGTATTCCTGGGGATAAGACGCCAAAGAAGAGACCTTTACCTCCCATTGCATCCCTTGGACTGCCTCCACCCAAAGAGCCCAGACCCCCACAGGTGGACCTCACTCGCTACTTGTCTGCAGCTTCACCATGTAATGCGGTGCGGGAGACCCCTGCAGGTGGGTAATGGGGTGATTTTGGGGTTTTTAATGTTGCCAAATAAAAGGGATGTTTTAGTTAAAAGTTTTAAAAGCCATATAACCCTCACATAACACCTACATTTCAGGTGCGTCAAACGAAAATGTGTGCAAAGTCTTAGCTTTTCATTCTAAAGCAGCAACAACCCAGGTAAAAGGCCTGTTGCTTGCCAGCATGCTGCAGAAAGGGGCACTATGTGAAAGCAGTGGCCTCTTTGCAGAGATCAACATGCCCCCTGCTAGGTCAGACTTCTAGCTCAGCCAACATGCAGAATGGGCCTTTGTGTAGAAGCAGTTGCCTCTTTGCAGAGATCCAACATGCCCCCTCCCCCCGCTAGGCCAGACTTCTAGCTCAGCCAACATGCTGCAGAATGGGCCTTTGTGTAGAAGCAGTGGCCTCTTTGCAGAGATCCAGCATGCCCCTTGCTAGGTCAGACTTCTAGTTTAGCCAACATGCTGCAGAATTGGACTCTGTGTAGAAGCAGTGGCCTCTTTGCAGAGATCCAGCATGCCCCTTGCTAGGTCAGACTTCTAGCTTCGCCAGCATGCTGCAGAATGGGACTCTGTGTAGAAGCAGTGGCCTCTTTGTAGAGATCCAACATGCCCCCACGCTAGGTCAGACCTATAGTTCTGCCAGCATCCTGTAGAGTGGGACATGGGTAGCAGCTGTGGTCTCTTTGCAGAGATCCAATCTCTTGGATTGCCTCCACCGAAAGAGCCCATCCCCTTTGGGTGGATGTCAGTCTGGAGAAAGTGGGCATTACTAGGCAGGATTCACTTGCATGTAGACCACCTTAGGTAATGCCCACCTGTGATATTGTGCCTCCATGATTGAAAGAACTGAAATCCAGTGAATAAGGCTGGATTCACACACATGTGGCCGCGGGTTCGCTCATGGGGTCAGATGCATCCCTGTTCACCAGTTCATGTGCAAATCAGGTCTGCATATTTGCCTGAATCTGCACTCAAATCGGACCCAAAGACGCATGGGACCTTTTTGAATGCAGACCACGGCCACCCCGGAGCTGTGTGTACCGGCTCCAATGAGAGTCGGTCACACTTGCCTGTCATGCGAATTGGATGTGGTGAAACCAGCATCCAATTCACCTATATTTGTACCCAGCCTGAAAGGGATGAGCCAGGGACAGCCAGGCTTGGGAGGAAAGAGCTAAATTATGTTGGGCGTCATCCATCCAGGAAATGAGGCAGTTTCTATCTTACTTGCTGCAGCTTCTTATGCATGTAGTGAGACGCCCACAGTGTGCAGTGAAATCGCTATGCTTCTGAGCTCATTCAGAATCACTCAGGAACGAGACCTTTTTACCTGCTTGTACCAGAAAGAAACGAAATGGTTCTGTGAAGGGCATTTGGCAGATCACCCCCCCCCCCCCACACTGAGGACATGGAATCTGATTATCTCAATATCCCAATCAGTACATAGAAGACAAACACAGCTTTGTGTCCTGTCCATTATTCGGGCGGCGATGTTGTGACTGTAAACTCAGCACCGCGGTGTCCACACAAAGCCGGGATTGTCACTCCCTGCGCTCACCCATGGAGACTTTTCATCTGGGAATGTGATGGCTGCCATGTCCTCCCCATCCTGCGGGGGGCGCGTTGGATCATAGGGACGGTTTCATTCCTTTTTCCCATCCGATGTCATTTATGCTGTAATATAATATAAAATAAATGCAGCGCCCAAATATGAAAGTGGATAAATTCCAATAAAATTCCTAACTAGTGTATGAAAAATAATAAAATCCATCTAAAGGAATGAATAAAAAAATGTGAATGGGAAACAACAACCTAGTGAAGCACTCCCAAATGAATAATAATCAAAATTCATCAATATAAAAATAAATCCGTATAAAAGATCTCACACTTTTGTGCACACTTTTTTTATATATATTTGTATATTTTCTACATTTTTTTTTTTTCTTTGCACAAATGATAATTTTAAGATTAAGATTGCTTTTGCACGTGAAGTTTATTTGGACACAATGTTGTTATGTATATTGATGGATTTGCATATTGAGACCTTTATACTGATTCATTTTTATATTGATGAATGATATGTGAAGCGCTGCGTAAATTGACAGCGCTATAGAAGTACCTGAAATAAAAAATAAATAAGAGAATTAATAGGGTCCTGCTCAGAAGAGCTTACAATCAAAAAAAAAAAATATATATATATATATGTATGTATGTGTGTATATATATATTACAAAAAATAGCTTACTTCAGCATAAAGGCCATAACATTTGCTTTGTATATTTTTTTTTTTTTTTTTTTTTTTCTGTCTAAAAACAAAGACATATTTTTATATTATTATTATTATTATTATCTTTATTCTCCATAACAAAGGCCCTAACCTCCACCTAAACACACCCTCGGGCTAAAAAAGGTGATCATTGTAAGCACCCCTGCCAGTGGTAAATGTTTACTCATCCCTGTAAATGATAAATCTGCAGGAGAGCTTGTTCTGTTGAAAAACAACAGACTTATTGGTTGGATCATCAGATGGCAATAAAAGAATGAAAGCCTAAGGCCCCTTTAACACGAGCGAATAGTTCGGGTCCGCCTGTCAATTTTTCAGGTGGACCCGAACGGACGCTCCATTGTCCTCTGTGGAGCAACGGATGTCAGGGGTGACATGTCCGCTGACACCCGATCCGCCAACTACAGACGGATGGAAACCCTATTTTCCATCCGTCTGGCGGATCGGATCGGATAAACACGGACAGACGGTCATCCGATCCTCCATAGAGGAGAATGGAGCTCTGACCGGTCAGTCTCTGCACTGAGTGCAGAGACGGTCCTGTCGTCCGCCGGCTCAGCGGGGATAAACGGATGGATCCCCGCTGAGCAGCGGAGCCCGTCAAAGTGTAAAAGAGTCCTTTAAAGGAAAACTAACGCAGCCATCATATTTATGTTTTTGTGCGCTCCAATATAATGTTTGCTATTTGGATTAATACCGCTTTTTAAGTGCATCCTGGGAACGCACGTGAAATTGGGCTCTTTCCTGACGCACAGAAGCCTGTTTCCCTTTAGCAGCCACGTGGGGGTACCATTAATTGTTAATGGCACACCCCACGCATCTGCTAACATGGGCTTTTTTTTGTGTGTAGCAAACCATGCAGTAGACATTGCACTGTCGAAAAATTTTGCTTTTTTTTTCGTTTCATTTATTTATTTATTTATTTTATTTATTGGATCATTCATTATGGTTGGCATTCGTTATTTCGATCATTCAAAAATCTCAGATGCATTTAAATTCATTACGTTCCATTTATATAGCGGCAGTATTTGTTATTTTGGATAATTCGTAACTTTGGATAAATTCGTATTTGTTGCGTTCACTAACAGCCAAATTTAAAATGAAATTTCAGTACCTGTAATTCAATAGTTTACAACTATTACTATAGTTTTTATTATTATTAATAAATAATAATACAACTATATGGGTAATAATTTAATGATATTAAACTAAAACACCGCGCTCATAACCTCAGTCCCCAACAAATGCAGCTGCTTCAATAAATTGCAAAAAGTTGCAAAATAAAATACAATAAAATAAGTGAAAGTCATTAATAATTCTCAGCAGTGCATAATCATATGTAGTGCAATGTGCAATGCTCAGATATATAAAATATTCCAAAGTAAGTATGAAAAACCATAAATCAAATACAAAAGTGCAATCTATAGTGCTGAGAATCCAGACATCCGCACTTTTGTATTTGATTTATGGTTTTTCATACTTACTTTGGAATATTTTATATATTGCACTATATATGGTTATGCACTGCTGAGAATTATTAATTACTTTCACTTGTTTTATAATAATTTAATTATAATAGAAAATATGAAAAACTAAATTATCTGCATGGTTTATTTTCGGATTTTTGCTCTTTCTGATTTTCGGGTTTTTGTTTTTATTTTCGGATTTTTGCTCTTTCTGATTTTCGGGTTTTTGTTTTTATTTTCGGATTTTTGCTCTTTCTGATTTTCGGGTTTTTGTTTTTATTTTGGAATTTTCGTCATTTTCTGATTTTCGTTCTTTTAGAAAATTTGTTTGCCGAAAAATTCGAAACATAGTTTTTAGTTTTATACGGATGCTTCGGAATGAATAAATGTGCCGAATTTTGACCAAAAACGGATTCAGAACTGAACGATTTGCAAATGTCTACCATGCAGCACCACGCGGTTTGGTGCAATATGATGGGAAAAAGTTCTTTCTCCTTTCTGTATTTCTCATACATAGGGCAGCCATTAAAAAGAATGGGCTGCCCTACATGCAACAGTCGGAGACCACAATGTTCTCTTTTCCCTTTGTCATGGTGAAGAATACAGCGTGGTCGGGGAATATATGGAGTAAGCTGCCCTCGCACTGTTAGCCCCAGCATTATCCAACCCCTACATAGACAGCAATGCACAGCGTGTGTCATTGTTTTATTCTTGCTTTTGTCAGAAATTACTTTCAAGTTTGAAGATTGTCATCGGAAACCTTCAAAATGCCCGGGGAAAAGAACTGACACTTTTGTGTTATTAAAGTAGAACAAGACACATATCCCCCCCCCCCCCCCCCCATATGACTTCCATTGCATGCGGAGTACATAATACAATGCAGCCCTCCCCTGACCCGTCTCAGTTAAAGTGCACCCTGCAAGAATTTTGTCTGCTCAAATATATTCCCGACCCGTCACAATGTACAGCGAAAGGTTATTTATTGTTTTTATCTTTAGAAAAGCTCCACCTTCTATCCTTTGAATCCAGGAATTGGCTCTGCTGAGCAAGAAATGTGACATACCTGGCATACTAAACACCCAGCACTTCTCTATAGCAGAATTATTTCTAATAATTAAATGAATAAAAGGGTATAGAAAAGTAACTGACTGTAAGATTTAAGGAATCCCCTTTTATTGGTGGTCAGTGGGAGAAGGGCCCCATTGCATTGGTGGTCGGTGGGAGAAGGGCCTCCCATTACATTGGTGGTCAGTGGGAGAAGGGCCCCATTACATTGGTGGTTGGTGGGAGAAGGGCCTCCCATTTCATTGGTGGTCAGTGGGAGAAGGGCCCCATTACATTGGTGGTTGGTGGGAGAAGGGCCTCCCATTTCATTGGTGGTCGGTGGGAGAAGGGTCTCCCATTTCATTGGTGGTCGGTGGGAGAAGGGCCTCCCATTACATTGGTGGTCGGTGGGAGAAGGGCCCAATTGCATTGGTGGTCAGTGGGAGAAGGGCCCCATTACATTGGTGGGAGAAGGGCCTCCCATTACATTGGTGGTTGGTGGGAAAAGGGCCCCATTACATTGGTGGTCTGTGGGAGAAGGGCCCCATTACATTGGTGGTTGGTAGGAGAAGAGCCCCATTACATTGGTGGTCAGTGGGAGAAGGGCCTCCCTTCACATTGGTGGTCGGAGGGAGACGGGCATCCCATTACAGTGGTGGTCAGTGGGAGAAGGGCCCCATTACATTAATGGTCAGTGGGAGAAGGGCCCCATTTCATTGGAGGTCAGTGGGAGAAGGGCCCAATTGCATTGGTGGTCAGTGGGAGAAAGGCCCCATTACATTGGTGGTTGGTGGGAGAAGGGCCTCCCATTACATTGGTGGTCAGTGGGAGAAGGGCCCCATTACATTGGTGGTTGGTGGGAGAAGGACCTCCCATTTCATTGGTGGTCGGTGGGAGAAGGGCCTCCCATTTCATTGGTGGTCGGTGGGAGAAGGGCCTCCCATTTCATTGGTGGTCGGTGGGAGAAGGGCCTCCCATTACAGTGGTGGTCAGTGGGAGAAGGGCCTCCCATTACATTGGTGGACGGTGGGAGACGGGCCTCCCATTACATTGACGGTCAGTGGGAGAAGGGCCCCATTACATTGGTGGTTGGTGGGAGACGGGCCTCCTATTACATTGGTGGTCAGTGGGAGATGGGTCTCCCATTACATTGGTGGTCGGTGGGAGACGGGCCTCCCATTACAGTGGTGGTCAGTGGGAGAAGGGCCCCATTACATTGATGGTCAGTGGGAGAAGGGCTCAATTGCATTGGTTGGCAGTGGGAGAAGGGCCCAATTGCATCGGTGGTCAGAGGGAGAAGGGCCCAATATCATTGGTGGTCAGTGGGAGAAGGGCCCCATTACATTGGTGGTCAGTCAGAAAAAAATATAACTAAAAAGGTTCCACAGAACCGTGGTTTAGAACGACCTGTCTAGCCTGAAATGTCATTAGTCTGCTGTAAGCAGGAGGAAGCATTTCCTCAATCTCCCTTCCCCCAGTAATCAGACTGCCACATTGTAACTTTGCAGCAGGTCACAAGGTGAGACTGCAACAGAAGCTGATCTGTCTGTCAGACATTTGTGAACAAATACAAGAAGTGCACAGGCATTAAGATTTAAATGATTTATGTCATTTCTGAGCTGGCATGTCTGTCCAGAAAGTAGATGGTGACCCTGGATGATGCCTAAATAAAGATGGCTGTGGGCGCTCTAGTAGGGACACTGTGGAACTGCATTCGTCGATGTCTGTAAGACAGATGGGAGCTGGGGTCATATGAAATCATTAAGCTGGTACTCTGGACTTAGAAGTGAGCAGAACAACTTGCACAGCTAATTATTTGTACTCCGTGGCCACACTGATAAGACTAATGCACTTCGGACACAACTTCTGTCAGACATCCCCTCCCTTCAGGTGTGCAGCATTTCTGAGACGGTACCATGGCGCCTGTACCGGTCTCCACCAACTCAGCAGTCCCATCACCTCATTCCCAGTGACAATGTTCCATGTTATTTTGGATGCAGTAAACATTCTTCTTCATAGCTCCATGCTTGTTCTCCTCCTGGGGCCCCTCTGTACATCTCTCTCGGTGACTCCAGGCTGGGTACCTAGGTGCTCTGTCCCACGAGGTTTGCCCCAGTATGTGGAGAACCGGTTGCTAGTGAAGGGACCAAGCATAACACCGCTCCAATACCACAGTATCTGTCACCTTTGCCATGTCACCCCCTTCCTGGCTGGTTGGTTGCTTTGCCATTTGACAAAACTACAGAAGTCTTTAGCAAGAAAAATATTCCTCCGCAGGACGGTTTCTCTGCTCCTTAGACTCCTGTCCTGTATCTTTTCTAGAAGAAGTTATAAGCCCTCTTTTTTGATACGCTGTACATGTACCCCTTTAGGGATTTAAGACCAGGCAGATTAGATGAACTAATAAAGATCTTTTACTAAAGTTGGTAAAAGAATGGTTCTCGGACATCTTCCGCACATTTTGCTTTACAAAGTTCTCCAAGTGTCCCATTAGATAGTCCTATCTGAATTAGGCAGCAAGTCCATAAGAGCCCTTTTAACGCAAAAGTCCATAACTGGCAGCAATCCACATGAGGCAGCAATAAACAACGTCCAGTTAAAGCAAGAGAAGTCCATATAGATCCACAGGTTCCATACCCTTAACCCAAAGGTTGGTTCAGGCTGACCGCTTAAGGCTGCATTTTTGGCATTCTTTCCCCTAACCAACCTCACCCAACCCTGTAGGGCACTAATGAGTCTCTATTGATGTGTCGAGACCTATAGGGGGAGGTAACTTTCTTCCTTTTTTTTTTTTTTTTTAATTTTTTTCTATTGATTTTCACTTTAGTTACAAAACAGAGCCTATTGGGCATACCCAGGCTCGGGTGAACACATCACAACAATCTAACTACAACCTCTATACTAACAATACTCATCGCTCCAGTAGGCACTTGAATTGTCGGAAAGTATAGGCTGCAGCCATCCTCAGGGCACTTCAGTCATCGTTCAGGAGAGAGACCCCTTTACATAGTTTATGGGGTGGGCATTGGTTTGTCATGCTCTTACACGTATCTCTACCCCCACTTTGCCCTGGACTAGTTGGAGGATTCAGGATCAGAATTAGTAGACAGGTCCTCCACCCAAATGTCCCAAACTTTATGAAATTTTTTTGGGCATCCTCTCGCCAAGTAGGTAGCCTTGTATAGCGGCAGGTTAACATTAATTAATTAATTTTTTCCAGGATGCCAGGGTTGGAGCTGACGGGAATTTCTAGTGTAGGAGGATGTCTTTCCTGGCATAGAACAGGAGCAACCCTATCAACATTCTAGAGGCCCGGGTGTGTGCCAGGGCGCCCACCAGACCCAGCAGGCAGACCCCCACCATCTGGGGAATTTGAATAGTGGTCACGGATTGTATGGCCGAAGCCACCCCCGCCCAGAAGGGTTGTATATTGGGGCATGTCCAAAAAATGTGGAGAAAGTCTGCCGAGTCCGCCACGCACCTCCAGCACCCAGCCAGGACAGCGGGATATATTCTGTGTAGACGTGCCTGTGTTAAATAGATCCTATGTAGGATTTTAAACTGGATCAGTCTATCTTTCACAGATACCATCTGAAGGAATGGGCCTTCCCACATTTCTTCCCAGTCCTCATTATCTAGCTCAGGGGCATCCAGCACCCATCTATCTCTGAGGGACTCTAGTCCACTGTGAACTGAGGGGGCCATAGTCTTGTAGATGCTAGAAAGGGGTTTAGTGAGAGTATCGTCCCTAATCGTGTCTTCTAGAGCTGAGGTATAGAAGGCTACGGGCTGGTGCTTGAACTGTGTGCGAAAGGCATGTCTCAGTTGGAGGAATCTAAAAAAGTAGGTATTGGAAAGGTCAAACTGTGATTTTAGGGCGTCGAAGGACTTCAACTCCCCCGCAGAGCAGAGCTGTTCAAGGTACTTAATGCCCTTCACTGCCCAAATCTGCGGGTCGGGTACGGTGGCAAATTCCGATAGTGTTGGATTGTGCCAAAGAGGAGTGTGCGGTGAGTGGTGGCCGGAAGGACCAGGTCTGAGAGCCTGAGCCGATGACCAGGCCCTCAGCACGCTCTCATGGCTGTGGTTGAGGCTTGGGGAGCCACAGTGTTCCTGTACAATAGATTTTTGAGGGCCTCAAAAGAGCCCACGTATGCGGCCTCCAGTGCCACCGCTGCATTCGTCCTATCCTGTAGGAGCCAGTTGTTGGCATGAGTGAGCAGGGCTGCCAGAAAATATTTGTGGAGGTCTGTACAAGCCAGTCCTCCCTGTAACCATGGGCGTTGTAGGACTGTCAGTTTAAACCTTGGTTGCAATGAGCCCCAAAGAAAGGCAATCAGGGTGGAGTTGATTGATTTGAATAATTTTTTGGGGATCCACTCCGGCGCATGCCAGAGCACATAGAGAAAGCCGGGTAGCAACTTCATTTTAAAGAGATTAATGCGTCCTATGAGGGACACGGGAAGGTTTGACCATGCTTTCAGTTTAGTTTTCATATTGTCCATTAATGGTACTAAATTAAGGGTGCAGTAATCTGAAGTGTTAGGGGATATGTCTATAACTAGGTATCTAATCTTGGATGCCCATTGTAGGGGTAGAGTGGGGTCAGCAACCGCCCGTGCCTTGCTGTCAATTGGTAGAATCTGCAATTTACCCCAGTTGATTTGTAATCCTGAATAAACGGCAAATTCCGTCAAAATCTTTAGTGCCTCCTTAAGGGATGGCCCCGGGTCATTTAGGAATAATATGAGATCATCGGCGTAGAGCGCAACTTTTTCAACCAAGGCCCCCACCCGGATGCCCTCCACAGCCGAGCTCCTCCTTATGGCCGCTGCCACTGGCTCCATTGCGACTGCGAACAGGGCCGGCGACAGCGGGCATCCCTGCCTTGTGCCCCTGCCGATTGGAAAGGATCCCGACAGCTCACCTCCCAACTTGACCCTGGCCGACGGGCAGGAGTATAGGATCTGTACCCATTTCAGAAATTCAGGCCCGAACCCCATAGTCTCTAATACTGCATGCATATAGGGCCAGGCTACTGAGTCAAAAGCTTTCTCTATGTCGAGAGCCACCAGGATCCTAGAGGCAGAGCCAGCTGAGGGCAGTTGCAGGTGGGTGAGCACTCTGCGTATATTGATGTCCGTGGATTTCCCTGGCATAAAGCCAGTTTGATCCACACTAAGCAGATCTGGGACAATTTTCATCAATCTAGTTGCTAAGACCTTTGTAAGAATCTTCAAATCATAGTTTAATAAGGAGATGGGTCTGTAGGAGGAACACTTTGAGTGATCCTTACCTGGCTTTGGAATGAGTACTATGTGGGCCTGGTACATAGAGGGGGGTAACTGCATCTGCTTTAGTGACTCCGCATACACCCCCTGGAGTCTGGGCACCAGGGCAGCAGCATATGTCCTATACCATTCCCCCGGGAAACCATCCGGGCCCGGGGCTTTATTGCCGGGGAGGGATTGTATAGCAGCCTCTATCTCCTCCGACGCAATGGGCCTATCAAGAAACACTACCTCTTCGGCAGCAAGAACAGGGAGATCCAAAGGGCCCAGGAAATCCCGGATGTCCGCCCCAGACGGCCCTGGTATTGCTGAATATAGCTGACTAAAGTATTTTGTGAATTCCTGCAGGATAGCATTGGGATCCGTTGTTATGGTACCGTCCGGACAGCCTATGCCCGAGATCACAGTTTGAAACCTAGGTTCCGCTACCAGATTAGCCAGCATCTTCCCATTCTTATACCCCGACTCGAACACCCTGCCAGCCACGCAGCGCAGGTCTAGATGAGTGGCAGAGGTAAGGTGTAAAGCCAGTTCACGTCTCACCTGTGCCAGTAGCCCAAAGTTGCCACTAGTCGGCGAGGCGGAAAAAGCTTCAGCGGCCCTCACCTCTTTGTCCTCGAGATGTTTAACTTGTGTTTGCAGTTCTGACTTGACCGTTTTAATTGCAGATATGTATTCTCCCCGAGTAAGTGCCTTGAAGGCATCCCATACCATGGCCTGTGAGGTAGAGCCCTCGTTGTGTTCCCAGTACTGGGTAATTTTAGGAGAGACCAGCTCCCCTACCCTCAGGTCCTGCACCCATTTGGGCGTCAGACGCCAACATCTGGAGCCCCCGGCCGTCCTTGAGGCTATGCAGAGCTCCAGAGGGGCGTGGTCAGAAAGGCCCGAGGGAAGATAATTCACATTTTGAATTGTGCTCAGGGCCTGTGCATTTCCAAAGGCTAGGTCGATTCGGGAACCCGACCTGTGAGCTGAGGAGAGACAGGAATAGTATCTAGAGTCCGGGTGTTTCCATCGCCAGATTTCAGTGTATTCTACCGCTTGGGCCCAGTTATTTAGATCAGGCAAATGGGGTCTAGAGGGATTGGAGGAGTCTAGCTGCGTGTCTAATACAGAGTTAAAGTCTCCAGCCATATAAAGACGGGAGAAGGTCAGGGAACCCAGTTTAGCGTATATGGTGTACAGAACCTGCTGGTTGAAGGGAGGGGGTATGTAGACATTGACAAATGCATAAACTGTAGTGTTAATTTCCAGCAATAAGATAATATATCTACCCAACTCATCTGTGGTTACATGCAATACCTTGTATGCCAGGGATTTGTTCAAGAGGATCGCCACGCCCCTAGCGTAGCTCGCATAGGTGGCGTGGAATGCCTGTTGAACCCATGACCTGCGCAATGCCAAAATTTTGCTTCCCACTAGGTGGGTTTCCTGTAAAAAAAGAACATGGGGTCTATGACCATTTAGGTATTTGAACATTAGTGCCCTCTTGAACTTGTCGTTGAGGCCCCTAACATTCCATGACAGCAGTTTTATACTCGTAAGGTGAGTGAGGGGGTCAATGACCTGTGCAAGAGGGAGCAGGCAACGGCAAATAAGGGGAGGCTATGACCATAACATACCAAAAGGAGAGCCATACCATATTGTTCTGGAGCATATTCAGCTAAACTAATAACTACTAACCGAAGCAAAACTTTGGTAAACGCCCTGCTGACCATGGAGCCCCAACAGTAACTAGGCCAGCTTCAGTCCCTAAATAATACTTACACTGCGTACTCTAGAACTTTGAGAGTACCCTGCTAAACATTAACCTGGCGACCACTAGGTTAGTTGCAGTCCACCCAACAGTCTGGTCCGGCACCAGTGTAGTCCGGCTGGGTTGGAAAGCCCAGTATTTGTTCTGGTGGTCCCCCAAGGGGGGTCTCGTGGGGGGGGTGGGGTGGCAAGGGTCCCCGGTTGAGCCCTGTAGGAACTGTTCGCTCTAAGTCCGAGCTGCTGAATAGCACGGGATGGAACTTGGCATTCAAAAAAGGAAACAAAAAAGAAAACAGGGATATAGGAAGTGTGCGGTGGTGTCCTCAACAATAGGACCCATAGTGGTGACCCCAGAAGGGAGGAAAGGGGGGGGGGAGGTCATCCCAAGCCACTCTTAGGTGCAGGCGAGGCGCTGTTCACCCCATATTCAGGGTAGCATGGTTAGCCAGGCATCCGCCTCCGCAGGAGTATCGAAGAATTTAATTGTTCCTTCATGCTGGACTCGCAGGCGGCTTGGATATAGCATACCTTATTTGATTTTGCGGTCGCGTAGTCTCCGGCGGACTTCGGTAACGGTGTTCCGTTTTTTTTGTAGTTCAGCGGAGAAATCCGGGAACAGCATGATACGTGCATTCCCATATTGTAGGTTAGGGTGTTTCCTGGCTTCTGAGAGCATCCGATCCCGATCTCTGTAGTTCAGAAACCGCACCAGGAAGGGACGAGGAGGGTTCCCAGGGATGGGGCGGCCCATCGGGACTCGATGGGCTCGTTCTGCTACATATGTTGAGGAGACTGCAGTGAGCCCCAGGAGGTCTTTAAAGAAGGTTTCCGCAAAGTCCGCCGGGCGGTCCCCCTCGGCTCCCTCCGGAAGACCCAGCACCCGGACATTATTACGCCTCATGCGGTTTTCGGCGTCGTCAGATTTTGCTACTAGATATTTGATCGTATTTTGCAGTTCAGTGAGTTGATTAGCATGCTGTCCAGCTTGATCCTCGACCTCTGAAATCCGGTGCTCGGATTCCGAGAGACGTCCCCGTATTTTATCGAGATCATTTCGGATAAGGTTGCACTCTTCTGCTAGATGGTCGATCCTCACTAGCACAGATGCCTTGCTGCTTTCAATTGCTGCCAGGATCATGGTTGTGTCCCCGGTGGAGGCCTGGGGTGTATGAGAGGTAGAGGGGTCCTCTGAGGAACCCCCTTCCATAGTCGCCAGCAGGTTTTGAAGGCGCTGTAGTAGGATGGAGTCTATACTCGTAGTGGAGGCCGGGCAGGTGTACCGGGGCTCGGGTTGTTGTTTGGCCGCGGCTCGTTTCTTTGGAGACATCAACCAACACCCCTCCGCGGGGTCACACGCAGGCTCGGAGAGAGTGGCAACAGTCAGTAGTGGACTGGAGGGGGTGTAATGGATATTTCTGCACCAGGGGGACTCAACTAGTTCAGGCCCCTGATGAGCTTCGGTCCCCACAGTTCAGGAGCGGGTCGCTCCGCCACTGGCCGTGTGTCAATAAACCGGTGGATGAGAGGGTTGCTGTGCGGCCGTGCCAGATGGGACCCAGGCTGAGGTGTATTTTGTTTAGGGAGACCCCTGAAGTGGAGCTAGGGAGAGATGGAGTCTGTGGAGGCCCGCCTGGAGTACCAATATGGCCGCCGTCTCAACCCAGAGCCCTGTATATTCCCAGTTCTCACCTCCTGTGGCTGCAGGTGTCCAGCATCGGTTCTGGGGTTCAGATGTCTGGCATGTGGGTGTCTTGAGCGGGCAGGAGGGACCCTCCAGAGCCGCGTGGGTGTAGCAAGATGGCCGCCGCGTCCGGGACTAGGCCGAAGCCGCGGTGTTTCCTAGCAGCGGTCCCCGCACCCGGATCAACAGCTCCCCGCACCCAAATCGCTGCTCCGACGGGCTCAAAAGGCAGGTTGGAGGTGCTCGCTGGTGTAGTTAGGATGGCTATGCAGGTCAGGATGCCCAGGATTCTTTCAGGATGGCAGGAGCCCCAAGCAGGCACGTCTGCTCAGCTCACCATCCGGCCACGCCCCGGAGGTAACTTTTCTGAAAGGGTGGGAAAACTTGGCCAGCAACGTTAACCCTTGTTTTTCAGAAACCACCAGGTCAACCCAGGGCAATAAATCTACACTGTAGCAAATGACTTTTACACATAAACACCCAGCTTAATCCTTAAAGTATAACTAAAGGCAAAACTTTTTTTGTAGTTTCGGACACAGTGGAGAGGAATTAGAGTACCTGTCAGTTTTTATTGCGATCTGTTTCCATGTTAAGAAGATTTACTCTCACTATTGGTCCTATTTACCATTATCATTGAAAGTGAAAGTAAGAAAAATTACCCAAATGTTGGGTTGTCCCCAGAAAAGTAATAGAGGGGAAATCTTCCAATGGGGACACTAGTTCTGGTGACCTGGGAGTTCCCCAAGGAATTCCCTTGAATTACAGGGATTTCCTTTCCCTTCCTGTTTGGCTATGAGACAGGAAGTGAAGGGAAATCTCTGCAAAAAAAAAAAAAAAAAAATCTGACCTGGGGTTATAACCCTTCCTTGCGCTATCCAGATTGAAAAAATGAACTTCATTCAGTGGCGACTGGTGCTCCATTTTTTTGGGGAGGCTCACCCACCCGCACGCTTGCCCACCCGCACACTTTCCCACCTGTCAGTGGCGACTGATGCTCCATTTTTTTGGGGGGCTTACCCACCTGCCAGTTCACCCACCCGCATGCTTGCCCACCTGCCCACCCGCATGCTTGCCCAACTGCACGCTTGCCCACCCGTACTTGCCCCATCCAGGTCCCGGCTGCTTCCCTGGCTTTTCCCTCCAGCCAATCTGGTTTCTTCTCCTCCCGGCCAATCTAGGACCCACTTCCTGTCCTAATTCTCCGGGAGGAGAAGCAAGAAGACAATGGCTAATGTTGATATGCTAATGTCACACCCCGAGTCCAATTAGAGCCTGCATGGTTTAGGAGATATACAGTGTACATGCAGTGTATTTGCATGTTGCAGACATCATCTGCCTCTGTGCCGTTTCTTGACTGAGATTGTGCCGCGATTGGATCGTGGCCCCAGAAGGAAGAGGGGCAAAGATGCATGCAGTCTGGAGCGGGGGCATCGCAAGCGTACAATGCAGGTAAGTGACACATAATAAACTAGTATGCGATGCATACTAGCCTATTATGCTTTTAAATTGCAGGGTAACAAAGAGGAAGTAAAACCCATCAGGGTTTACTTCCTCTTTAAGATCATTTGGAAAGAATAAAAAAATAAAACAAATGGGACTCATTTTAAATTTCCATAAGGAATGGTATTGGTTTTGGTTTGTAAAGACACCTGTATGTGTTTGGGGAAATATTTTTGTGAGGTGGACATCAACAAGTGAAAGTGACCAGAGAAAAACATCTTTTACCAAAACATGAAAAGATTACACATTCTACCATTCTTAAAAACAAAATAGATTATCAAAATGGCAACATCGTTGTAAGGACCATTTCTTTGAGAGAAAGATACATTTCATCGCAACATGAAAAGGATTTCTTTGGGGAAGTTACAATTGTATTAGAATGAATGGCTGAAAGTTGCATTGGGCTACATTTCTCCGACTTTTACTCCCAAAAAAACTCTCACAGCTCTCATTTAGCTATTACTATAGCGCCCTGTAATTACTCCATTGAAGCAAAATTTAGAGCAGTTTCAGGTCTGAGCATGCTCAGTTGTGCTCAGCTGTGCTCTGCACCTAGGAGTAAAGAGACAGGGAATTTATCTGTTAGACTTTTTAAGATATTTCAGCGTAGAAATCACTTTTTCACAGAGATAAAAGCAGATCATCTTTAAACAATATCCCGCCAATTTTAGTACAGTTTAGGTGATTATATCACGCTCTAAACATTCTTTCCATGTGCACATCTCCAGGTCTTAACTGGAGTAAGGATTTGGGCGCTATCTGTTGCCTGGGCGCTATAGTGAATACCGTTACGGCGCTATTTAAGGCCATTTGCCGTTTTTGTCACTAAATAGCGCTCAGTACCACAAATGTGTGCCTGAGCACTATAGTAAAGAAACCCCACAGAGTAATTGTTTTTTCTCTGTACTTATGGTGAGTCTGCATCCTTCTTCCTAAAGGTAAAAAAAAAAAATATATATATAACATATATATATATATATATATATGTATATGTGTACAAAGCTTGCTTACAAAGTGAAAGTTAGGAGGAAATGGGTATTTTGTGAAAGCTGTTGGGAAGGAACAAGAGTTAGCCTCTATGTTGTGCTGCACTACACTGTATGGAACTCAGCTGCCGCCTGTGATTTACATAACAATAGCGCCTGCCGGCCACCGGCGATTTACATAGCCAAAGCGCCTGCTGGCCGCCTGCAATTTACATAATTGCGCCTGCCGGTCGCCCTTAATTTACATAACAATAGCAACCGCCACCTGCGATTTACATAATAGCACCCGCCGCCTGTGATTTACAGAACTATGGTGTTACACACAGAGCTAAACAGCATTAATGACTCACTGGCATGGGCCTATCTTGAGGTAGGGGCCTGGAGCTGCAGCTCCAATAGCTCCTATGTTAATCCGGCCCTGATTAAATGTAACCATATTGCTACACTTAGAGGCGCCTCTCTTCTCTTTTATACTCTGTAGCTCCTGCTGGATTTTGCTTCTAATCCCCTTGTGGAGGCGGCCATTTGTGTATGGACATTTTATGGTTACACAACCTAGCACACTGCTATAATCTTTTTGTATGGACTATAAACTGAAGGACTTATGGACAAATGGCTGTGGAAGGAATCATCTGAGTTTCCATTATTTCTTATGGGGAAATTTGCTTTGATATACGAGTGCTTTGGATTACAAGCATGTTTCCGGAATGAATTATGCTCACAATCCAAGGTCTTCCTGTATATGTTAATACGGCTCACAGATTTAGTATCAGCTCTTAAAATAACAAAATAATTGGTAATTATGCACTGCATGTTACTTTGTTTTAACACTATGATGTCCTTACCAATTATTTTGTTACTTTAAGTCCCCTTTCACACTTGTGCGACCTAATTTTACCGCAATTTCTTTGCCGCGATTTTACCACGATTTTGACGTGATTTCGGATCAGTGCGACTTTGGTCCGACATTGTTGCAACTTTGGCTCAATGAAAACCTATTAAAAAGTCGTACAGAAATAGCACAGAAATTGCATCTATATTATTCAGGTGCGATTTTGCATGAGACTTTGAGGGTTTAAAATTGAAGTCTATGGACCTCAAGTTGCATCAAAGTTGGACCAAAGTAATGCAGGGACCGCTTTTGAAGTCGGCACGACTTGAAAGTCGTACAGATATGAACGGTACTCATTGGAAATAATGGGGAACGACTTGTCATGCGACTTTGGAGTCCTAAATCGCAGGACAACTCGCACAAGTGTGAAAGGGGTCTTAGAGTTGACACTCAATTTGTGAGCCCTTATTAACATATATATGTTTAGATGGGTAGACACCAGGGCCAGATTAACATAGGCGCTATTGGAGCTGCAGCTCCAGGCCCATTCCTTAAGATAGGCCCAGCCCAATGGTGTGAGTGAGTCACTAATATTGCCCAGCCCTGCTCTGTATACAGTATACACATGATTGACATGTAAATTGCGGCAGCATATTTAATTTGTTTTAACAAAAAATTTTTGCATTTTCATTTTATTTCCGTAAAAAGGCCCCACCAAAATCCTCCGCCCCCGGGCCCATGATGCTCTTAATCCAGCCCTGGTAGACACAGCGCAGCACATTTATTGTTTGATACATTTTATTTCTGTGCAGTGTCGCACGACCGCGCAATTGTTAGTTAAAGAAATGCAGTGCCGTATCACAAAAAATGGCCTGGTCATGAAGGGGGGGGGGGGTAAATCTTCAGGAGGTCAAGTGGTTAAAATGACAGTTGTAGTTTCCATCAGAAGCCCGAGTGGCAACGTGGCAGAGCAATTGGGTAACAGGGACAGAGCGTTGTCACCTCATAACAGGAAGTGCCTGAACAAAGACCGTCATGGCAGGATCACCAAGGATTATTTTAATGAAACCTGCAGATTTAAAAAAAAAAAAAAAAGATTGCAAACAATTGTTGAAATGGCATTTACGTGTTAATCTTCTATTTCAGTGATCCTAAATCCTAAACCTCCATTCCCCCACCCTCACGCCAGCATCCCTATAGTGTCCAATGCAGACACCAGCTGGGCTGCATTTTTTATAAATGGCCCCACTTTGTAGAATATTTACTTTTCTTTCCTGTAGATCTTTGGTTTGTCTGTATGACCTGCATATTTTTTCTTTTTTCTTCTAGCAGTGTCAGAGACGGAATATGAGATCTCTACCCCCAGGTACGGTATGTGGAATATCCAGTATGTGATAAAACCAACCTCCTTCTGTCCTCTCCCCATACATCTCCTAACTGCCCTCTACGTGTGGAAGAATTTAAAGTGATTATAGCTTTTTTTTTTAAACAAACAAGTTATACTTGCCTGCTCTGTGCAATGGTTTTGCACAGAGCAGCCTCAATGCTTCTCTTTTGGGGTCCCCCCACTGGCACTCTTGACTCCTCCCCCCTGCTGAGTACCCCCATAGGAAGCCGCTTGCTATGGGGGCCATAGGTGTGCGCAGCCCATTGCTTTAGGTAGTGCACCCCCAAAGCTCTAACACACGTGCCTTTCCCTGATAGACATGTGCAGTTCGTTTCGTTCCGAACTGAAATTCAGACAAATCTTTAGTTTTTCGGAAATTCAGATGTATCCGAATTTCCGAATTACAATACAATAAAACCTTGGATTACGAGCATAATTGGTTCCAGAAGCATGCTTGTAATCCAAATCTCGTATATCAAAGCAAGTTTCCCCATAGGGGGTGCTGGTGTATGCAGTACTGTATGTGGCCAGAGGTGCGGGGGCGCTGGTGTATGCAGTACTGTATGTGGCCAGAGGTGTGGGGGCGCTGGTGTATGCAGTACTGTATGTGGCCAGAGGTGTGGGGGCGCTGGTGTATGCAGTACTGTATGTGGCCAGAGATGTGGGGGTGATGGTGTATGCAGTACTGTATGTGGCCAGAGGTGTGGGGGCGCTGGTGTATGCAGTACTGTATGTTGGTCGCTAGGGCGTGGGGACCGGTGTATGTCATGACGTATGTGGTCGTGGGGGCGTAGAGACCGGTGTATGTCATGACGTATGTGG
>BLSH010471109.1:97058-110891 GCA_018402905.1 Glandirana rugosa
ATATATATATATATATATATATATATATATATATATATATATATATATATATATATATATATATATATATACACACACACACACACACAGTTGTGCTCATAAGTTTACATACCCTGGCAGAATTTGATTTCTTGGCCATTTTTCAGAGAATATGAATGAGAACAAAAAAACATGTCTTTCACTCATGGTTGGTGTTTGGCTGAAGCCATTTATTATCAATCAACTGTGTTTACTCTTTTTATATCATAATGACAACAGAAACTATGACCAAGAAATCATAAATTCTGCCAGGGTATGTAAACTTATGAGCACAACTGTGTGTGTGTGTGTGTGTGTGTGTGTATGTATATATATCTGCTGTGTGTATATATTCTGTACAATCTCTGTCCCTTGTCCACCATTGTGAGATAGGATGTGTATGCAATAGAGCAGGAAGAAAAAATATATAAAGTAGATATATACGGTAATTAAATGCACTTTGCACCATAATAAATTGACTTCTGATTTATTCAATATAATTCCTATTTTAACTCTTTTTTTTTTTTTTTTTTCATCCCTTGTTGCGTCTCAGTGCTGTTGCCTCTTTGCATCCAATGCACTCCAACCATGCCAGAATGGCATTCCTCATATGAGGGGGGGGGGGGGGTATCCTGATGGTGGCAATAGGGGACCATGACTGTATAATGTGTGCTCAAATAGCCACTTGTACTCTCCATAGGAAGCCCATGTGACTGGGTGACAACACAAGAGAACATATGGGAGACAGAGGCAGTGTGTTGTCACCCTGTAACTGGAAGTGCCTAAGCAAAGACCTTTTATTGTAGAATCACCAAGGCATTATTTTTGATTAAACCGCTGCAATTTTTTTTTTTTTTTTGCCTTACCTGCAAGGCAAAGGCATAATGTGACATTGTGACAAGAGACCTTATGTGAAACTTACCCCAAAACGATAACTTCCAGTGATGCGTTGTCATCTATACCCGGGTCTTCCTTCTGGGTTCACAGCTCCGGCTCTGTGACTGGCAGGAGCCACGATGATGTCACTCCCCTGCATGCACGCGGGGGCCACTGGTCATGGCACACTGTTCTGAAGAAACGGCATGGGCAGCCATTCCTTCAGAGTGCATGCACTAGTGACGTAACTGGCTGCTAGGACAGTAACTATCTCCTAAATGGTGCAGGTTTTGGATATCTTTACACTACCTATAGGTAAAGCTTAAAGATGGCAGGTTACTTCCTCTTTAAAGATGCAGATTTAACAATTAAAAATTGGATTAGCAGATACTTTAAAGGATGGAAAGGTACTCCTCCCTACACCCACCCATGCACTCCGCTTTATATTGGTAGCAGGTAGTTTTTGTTTGTTTAAAAGGATCAGTTGGTGACGACAACCATACCCAAGCAGTGATCGTTGAACTGGAGAGCAAAGGAGAATAAAATGCCAGGAGGTTGAGTTGAACCCATGAAGGACTCAAACTTTGTGGGCATTGGTTCTTTGCTTGAAGAATTCTACAATCCAAATACCTTAATAATGGAAAGTATAAAAAAGATGAGAGCTACACAGATCAAATTTAAATCCATTGGGCCTTTTATGACAAAAAAAAGTCAAAGGTGTTTTGGGGTCCAGAATCTGTACATTTTTTTTATCCTTTTATTTTCCATTTTGTTGTTCAGTATCATCTTAATTTATAGCCAATATGTAAGCAGGTTCTTAATTGGGGTCTTTCCAGAGGTTGCTAAAGGCTCCTTAATCAGGGTTCCTCCAGCGGTTGCTAATGGTTACTTAATTGGTGTACCTGCAGAGGTTGCTATGGGTTCCTTAATCAGGGTTCCTCCAGAAGTTGCTGGGGGTTCCTTAATCAGGGTTCCTCCAGAGGTTACTAGGGGTTCCTTAATCAGGGTTCCTTCAGAGGTTGCCAGGGGTTCCTTAATCAGACTTCCCAATGGCCACACGTGTAAGGAGCATTCTTACCAATGACCATCACACTAATGTATCATGAGTTGTAGATCTAGTAATTTTTAGGTTCCCTGAGATCGGAACGTTTAAGGGTTCCTTTTATGTATGAAAAGGTTGACAAAGTCTGATGAATGGGGTGTTTAGAGCCTACAAAACATGTTGAGTTTTTCTACTGACTTTGCCACGGGCAGTAAAGTCTTACTGGACCTGCATTAGATCGGTGATACCCTCAAAATTTGGGTTTCAAACCCTATCTTGCCCCCAATGGGTTCAGCACTTTACTAATATGCACTCTGTAGATACCTTGTAATGGGAGATTGATTCCAGCTGGAGAAACCAGGAAATCATTCAAACCAAGCAGTGGTTTGCAGGATGGGATACATGGAGGCGACTGAATCTTACCGGCTAGCTCATCACTACTTGAACATACACCAATCAGCCATAACATTATTACCACCCACCTAATATTGAGTAGGTCCCCATTTTGCCACCAAAACAGCCCTGACCTCTGAAGGTATGATGTGGTATCTGGAACCAAACCATTAGTAGCAGATCCTTTAAGTCCTGTAAGTTGTAAGATGAGGCCTCCATGGATCTGACGTTTTTCTTCTCCAGCACATCCCACTGATGCTCAGTGGATTGAGATCTGGATTTGAAGGCCAAGTCAACACCTTGAATTCGTTGTGCTCCTCAAACCGTTCTTGAACCATTTTTTTGCAGTGTGGCAGGGCACTTTATCCTGCTGAAAGAGAACACTGCCATATAGAATACAGTTTACATGAAGGGGTGTACTTGGTCAGCAGCAATTTTTAGGTAGATGATACAAGTCAAGTAATCTCCACATGGATGGCAGGACCCAAGGTTTCCCAGCAGAATATTGCCCAAAGCATCGCACTGCCTCCACTGGGTTGCCTTCTTCCCATACTGCATCCTGGTGCCATCTCTTCCCCAGGTAAATGATGCACACGCACCCGGCCATCCACATGATTCATCAGCCAAGGTCACCTTCTTCTATTGCTCCGTGGTCCAGTTCTGATGCTCACATGCCCATAGTAGGGGGTTTTGGATGTGTTCTGGCGCCTTTCTATAAGAACCAGCATTCACTTTTGCAGCAATTTGAGCTCCAGTAGCTCTTCTGTTGAATGAGACTACACACGCCTGCCTTCCCACGTGCATCAATGAGCCTTGGCCACCCATGACTCTGTCGCCGGTTTGCCTGTTCCTTTCTTAGACCACTTTTGGTTGGTACTGAACACTAAAGGCTGGGAACATTCCACAAGCCATAACAATTTGATCCTTGTTAAAGTTGCTCAAATCCTTACGCTTATCCCACCCACTTTCAGACGCCATTGTAGCAAGATAATCAATGCTGTTCACTTTACCTGTCCGTGGTCATAATGTTATGGCTGATCAGTGTATATGGCATTGCCCTTTAACCAGTTGCCGACCGCCCGCCATGGCTTAACGGTGGCAACTTGGCTCGATGACGCAAACCGCTGTCACCTGGCGGCGGCTGTGAGAATGCGGATCGTGAGCACGCGCGTGGCCGGAGGGGGTGTTACGAGTGAGTGGGTAGGGCGGACTCTATGTCCTCCGGCTACCCGCGATCGCTCCCCCTCAGTGACAGAATGGGGTCCATGTATGTAAGCAGCGGATCCCCATTCTGAGGGGGAAGGGATGTGATCGCAGGCTCCCTGTATATGGGAGCAAGTAAACTCTCCTCCCCCACTCAGCCCAGCCCCCACAAACTTAGTAACACATACCAGGGAACACAGTTAACCCTTAGAGCGCCCCCTACAGTTAACCCCTTCCCTGCCAATGACATTTACATAGTATTCAGTGCATTTTCATAGTACCGATCGCTGTATAAATGTCAATGGTCCCAAAAAAGTGTCATAATTGTCCAACATGTCCGCCACAATATCGCAGTCCTGCTAAAAATCGCAGATCATCACCATTACTAGTAAAAAATAAAGACCCCGTAAATTAATTCTCATCTTTCGTAAACGCGGCAACTTTTGTGCAAACCAATCAATATGCGCCGATTTGCTTTTTGCAAAATTGTTGCTTTTATTGTTTATAGCACAAAAAATAAAAATCGCAGAGGTGATCAAATACCGCTAAAAAAAAAAAGCTCTAATTGTGGGAAAAAAAGGACTTCAATTTCGTTTGGGTACAACGTCGCACGACCGCGCAATTGTCAGTTAAAGTGATGCAGTGCTGAATCGCAGAAAGTGCTCTGGTCCTAAAGGTGGAAATCGTTCCGGGGCTGAAGTGGTTAAATTACATCTGTAACACTCCATGGGCACACAGAAAAACATTCAGATTTTTAGAAAAGTGAAACTATTGAGTTTGTTGTTTTATGAACATGAAGCAAAAAAAAAAAAAAAGGTCATACAATCCAAATTCCCGTGAATGTAACATGACACGTGAAATGCCTCTACCGCGTCTGGTTTGCCTAGTAATATCCCATTCTATTGTGCTTCCTGCAACAGAGTGAGGATTATATAGAATGTAATACAATCTAATCACAGGGATCACACCTGAAAGCAGCAGGAACTCTCATTCCTGTTTGCACTTCTTCGCCCTTTTTGCAAGCGTTTCCGCTCATCGCACGAAGGACAGCTGCTCTATGCATGAAAAACGCCCCAAAGACGCTCCAAAACCATTTTTCACTGCACGCATTTGCTGCACAACAAAACACACCTCTGCCACCTGCACCTGGGGTGCCATTAGCAGTTAATGGCACCACAAGTGTGAAGCACATTCGTATCACGTTTCCAAAATGTGATGCAAAATTTCACTTTTCTATGCACTTTGTCACGCGTTCGGAGGAGCCAAGTGTGAATGGAGCCTTACTGTTGGTTATTCTGGAATGGATTTACCATAAAAGGAGGCGTAACTTGAAGCTTGTAGGCTTTGATGCAAAAGTTGACCTGGAGGCTCTCCACTTGCACCGTGTGCCAAGATACTTCAAGTGGGTGAAGAGTTATTTCAGATCTTTGATGTATTGAGAGGGTAATTCAAAAGATTTTGGAGAAACTGTTCACATTTTGGCATACGTACCTCTCCAATTCTTTTTAGCATGGGTGGGGTTACCATCGTGACACCTCAAGCTCCGCCAAAGAGCAAATCCTAGGTGCCCATTCACACTTCCAATAAACACACAAAAAAAGGGCGAGCAACCCGGCCCCAGATCCACACAGTCATTTTACGAATGATTGGCTTTCCTGTTTCTCTGAGATCCTTGTGATTCAGGCAGATTCTGCCTGGTGGCTTTCTTACCCATTTCCATGAGTACCTGGGGTTTACACCACCATTTACCCCGTTTCCTGCTAAGTGGCAGTCCATCTGTGGTCATCTATGTGAGGGGGCACTAATCTATGGGACATATGGCTGTCTTGTGACACAGGCATACAATATTTACTTTGTCCTTATTCTGACTCCAACTGTTGTAATAGTGACTTATCCCTTGCTGAGACCTCTATGCCTGGCCTGTATAAGCAGATAGAATCACCACGGACAGTCTTTATCAGATAGCTTGAACTCACCAGACACCGATTCTTCCATAAGCGTATATTTATTGCGAATAGCAGGTACAGCAGACAACAAATGTGGCAGATGGTTGAAAGATGGTATCTGCAGGTCAAAACATGGTAATGTGTCCTAGGATGCAAGCAGATTGTGTGAGGCCTAAAACATGAGTGGCCATCTTCTTCCTCATGAGACAGAGCACCCAGGAAGAGGAAGTTACATCACAGAGTGACCCAGGAAAATGAAATTGCCTGAGAAGCTGGGAGGGGCACACAAACAGAACATAACAATGCAATATTCAAAACAACCTCAAGATGGCAGTGTAATAACCAACTTTAAAAACATTACTATAACTATGCATAGCATTATGTTACTTCATAAGTGTAACAGCACAGTCCTCATCTCCCCCGATGAAGGAATTCATTCCATATTCCGAAACATTGAGACGCAAATTTTGCAAAACTGCAAAAACACCAGGAGCCTGCTCCTGACGAGTGGCTTAAACCCACGAAACAGGTAGAGCTATCAGCTGCCGTGTGTTATATTTCATATGCGTTTTTGAATTCCAGACCGTACCTCTAATTACCTCAATAGGAATAGTGAGGTCCTAAGCCACGCAGACTACTCTGTGTATATATGTGTACCAGTCTATATATACAAATCCTTGATGGATGGGGGCAATGTACTGTGCAGAGCACACTTATACTTACCGTTATGCTTTTGTATAACTATCTATGATTGATACCTAATTAATTGTATGTATGTGATTATATGCATAAGTATATTTATTACTCATCAATAAACATCATTTATTTATCCATCAATCTACTTTGTATCCCTCGTGTGCTTCATTTAAAGTCCCGCTATCTCCCCTTTTTTTACGGATTTGCAAAATTTGCTTCTCATTAATGGTAAGGATGGAAGTGGACGACCTTACCAGGCCATGGCTTCATGTAAAGTCCCAGTTTTTTTCCCCCCTCTCCTCCCCCATTTTCCATATTCCAGAACATGTTGGGAATCACTGGGTGAACACCAATTTTGGTCTGGTCCCTGCTCACATGAGACTTACCTTGGGTTTCCCTTATGAGTCCAGAGTACTGTATATTGAATATTGTATGGTGATTGCTAGTGCTTTTATTCACATTTGTGATGTTTATCACTGTTTTAACATTCTAAATAAAACGTTGTTACTTTTATACTTCCACTACTCTCTTACTTACTGCCTCTATAGTCCCAGTGGGGTTCTTTTTTGTGTGTTTATATGTAGTTAGGGATGTGGCAGTCAGTCTTCGAACTTTTACAACACTTAGCTGTATTCTTCTGTTCACACGTCCGATGGGCAAACCCTGAGTGGCCATTCACACGTCCGATGGGCAAACCCTGAGTGGCCATTCACACGTCTGATGGGCAAATCCTGAGTGGCCATTCACACGTCTGATGGGCAAATCCTGAGTGGCCATTCACACGTCTGATGGGCAAATCCTGAGTGGCCATTCACCCGTCCGATGGGCAAATCCTGAGTGGCCATTCACCCGTCCGATGGGCAAATCCTGAGTGGCCATTCACCCGTCCGATGGGCAAATCCTGAGTGGCCATTCACACAACCGACGGGCAAATCCTGAGTGGCCATTCACATGTCCGACGGGCAAATCCTGAGTGGCCATTCACACGTCCGATGGGCAAATCCTGAGTGAAAATTCACATGTCCTATGGGCAAATCCTGAGTGGCCATTCACACGTCCAACGGGCAAATCCATTCACACTTCTATAGTTAATTGGTGGTGTATTAATGCAGTCGGGGTGGTGCTCACAATGCGTAGCACCACAATGCACCTCAGATTTAACATGCATTACTCTGTGTAGGTGACAATGGGCTCTAGATATGGTCTGAGACTGCTATGGCTAACGCAGACACTTGTATATGCAGATTCACATGTCCGACGGGCAAATCCTGAGTGGCCATTTCCACGTCCGACGGGCAAATCCTAAGTGGCCATTTCCACGTCCGACGAGCAAATCCTGAGTGGCCATTTCCACGTCCGACGGGCAAATCCTGAGTGGCCATTTCCACGTTCGACGGGCAAATCCTGAGTGGCCATTCACACGTCTGACAGGCAAATCCATTCACACTTCCATGGTTCATTGGTGGTGTCTTAATGCAGTTAGGGTGGCGTTCACAATGCGTAGCACCATAATGCACCTCAGACCCATTCTAACACACATTACTCTAATGTGTAGGTGACAATGGGCTCTAGATATTGTCTATGAGACTGCTGTGGCTAACGCTGACACTTGTTGTATATGCAGATTACGGGGCTGGAAGACGCCATGTACACCACCACCATCGTCTTGGACTTTAAGCCTGAGAAGTACATGCTGCCGTTGAAGAGAGGAGATGTGGTTGATGTTCTTCGGATCACCGACTGTCCTCCGGGGAAATGGCTGGTGAAAGACCACCAAGGAAACCGTACGTTCAACTAAAAATAAATGTTATTTCTTTAGTTGTGTGACACGGTATATGTGAACTGGGTCAAAGCCGAACTCCAACTTTATCTACCCTGTACTGAAATTGTGAGCTGCAGCAAGTCAGATAGAGGCCGCCTCTTTTCCCGGCTGGAGGACTTCTCATCATTTAGCACTTGTGTTTACTATGCTTCAGTTTGTGAATGAACAGGAAACCTCAGAGCGCTTCCCATTTGTTCACTGTGCAGTGCAGCTGAGGCTGCAGAGAAAAGGACTGATGAATCTCTGTCCTCGGTCCCTTTCTCAGTCTCAAATGTGAGACATCAGGGGTCTGTTTAGATCCCAGATATATCACCAAAGACCCTCCCCCCCCTCCCAACAGGGCAGTTAAAAAAAATAGTAAAACCTCGTATTGTGAGTAACGCGATTTTACAAGCGTTTCGCAATGCGAGCGTTTTTTTTTTTTAAATCCTGACTTGGTTTGCAAGAGGTGCGGGGGCTCTCGGAGCACCTAAAAGTGTCAACGGTTCTTGAGCATCTCCGAGCCTCACCAGTGCCCCAGCACCTCCTGGCCACATACAGTACTGCATACACCAGCACCCCTGCACCTCTGGCCACATACAGTACTGCATACACCAGCACCTCTGGCCACATACAGTACTGCATACACCAGCACCTCTGGCCACATACAGTACTGCATACACCAGCAACCCCGTACCTCTGGCCACATACAGTACTGCATACACCAGCGCCCCCACACCTTTGGCCACATACAGTACTGCATACACCAGCGCCCCTGCACCTTTGGCCACATACAGTACTGCATACTCCAGCACCCCCGCACCTCTGGCCACATACAGTACTGTATACACCAGCACCCCGCACCTCTGGCCACATACAGTACTGCATACACCAGCGCCCCCGCACCTCTGGCCACATACAGTACTGCATACACCAGCGCCCCCGCACCTCTGGCCACATACAGTACTGCATACATCAGAGCCCCCGCACCTCTGGCCACATACAGTACTGCACAGACAAGCAATGGTTGTAGAACGAATCATCTGAGGTTCCATTGTTTCCTATGGGAAAACTCGCTTTGATATATGAGTGCTTTGGATTACAAGCATTCTTCTGGAATGAATTATGCTCGTAATCCAAGGTTTCACTGTACATACAAAATAAAATGCTAAATAAAGTGAAAATATTTATATTAAAAAAAAGAAAGAGAAAATTAAGGACTCGTTCACATGTGCTTGACTGGGAAGCATAGCATCACAGCTGTGGCATGTGTACACCTCTAGCTGCTTTCATTGCTAAAAGGGGTAGCAGCTGAGGGGCTGTAAAAAGCACAGCTCAACCATTGGATTTTACCACCCCCAACCCTAAAGACTCCTTCACATAGGTACTCTGGCTGTGTGAAATGAGTGGATTCTTGCATTGCATAGAGAAGCACAGAGACCCAGTGATGACATTACTGGGTCTTAAATAAGGTATAAAATGAAATTGGAAGGGTTTTTATTCAAAACATTTATCAGCATGTTGATGAGGGAGAAAAAGAGGAACCAAGGATGCACCAATACCAGTATTTTAAGACCAAGTGCAACTCCCAATACCTTTACTCAAGTACTCGCTGATGCCAATTACTGATAACTATTTTGCCCTTATGCAATTATTTTTTTGCAGTTCACACCAGTGCGATTTGTCATGTGATTTGACTGTTCAAAGTCGCACCACATTGCCGGCAAAGGAACCGTTCAAATCATTGAAACTCTGAAAAAGGTTCCTGCGCTACTTTTTTTGCAATTTGCATTGACTTCTGTTAAATGAAATTGCAAGCCACAATGAAATTGGAGGTCCAAAGCACACTGATCTGCAGCCTTGAAATTGCGCTGAAGTAGATCAGTGCAATTGGGACCTCCGATTTCATTGTGGCTTGCGACTTTATAAGTCAATGCAATCGCAAAAAAGTATCGGTTTTGGTATCGGAGCATTTGCACAAGTACAAGCACTCGTGCCAACCTTAGTATCGGCACTGATACCGGTATTGGTGCAAAGCTAATCATACTCAATGCATTTCCATCTACTAGTGACTTTTTCAGGCCCTTTCTACCATTTCTTAGAAGCTTGCCTTCAGCTCGAGGAAGTGATCTTTAATGCTGAGTGCAGCTGCTGCCACATATTTGAGCCAGGAAAGGAAGACTTGCACCATGTGGCCAAAAGATGATAGACACCTGACCATCACACCTACGCTGAGCTTGTTGGACAACCCATTCCAAACCATGACTATTAATATGGAGTTCATCCCCTTTGTGGCTAAAACATCCTCCACTTTTCTGTGAAGTCTCGCCACAAGATTTGCTCTTAGAATTTGTGCCCATTTGTGAGGTTGGAGACTGATGTTGGATGAGAAGAACTGGAAAGCCATTGGTGTTGCAACTCTTCCCAAAGCTGCTGAGTAGGGTTGAGGTCAGGGTTCTGTGCAGGACACTCTAGTTCAGGGTTTCTCAACCAGTGCTCCGTGGAACCCTAGGGTTCCTCCAGAGGTTGCTAGGGGTTCCTTGAGCAATGGAAAATGTCTACCTCTCAGATAAATTCCCAATGATATCATTAATCTTTTTAGATATCTGTAAGGGGGTAATTCTTCCCAAGGACCACAAGTGTAAGGAGCATTCTTCCCACCGACCATCACACCAATGTATCATAAGTTGTAGATTTTTAATTTTTAGCAGGGGTTCCCCAAGACCGGAGAACTATTTCAAGGGTTCCTCAGTGTTGAAAAGGTTGAGAAAGACTGCTCTAGTTCCTACACACCAAACTGGTCAAATCCTGTCTTTACGGAGACGGTTTTCAATTGGTGTTACAATTCATCCCAAGGGAACTTAGAAGGGTTGAGCTCAGGGCTCTGATCAGGATACTCCAGTTCCTCCATGCCAAACCATGTCTTTTCTGGATATGACTTTGTATATGGGGTTCATACAATGGAATGGTACGGGTGCAATGTTGCATTTATCGATATTTGGTGCCATCAGTCTGTGGGTGAGCATTTTATGGGCATGGGCAAGGGAGAAAAAGTTATAATGATTCAACAGACATTGATCCTGCAGTGGTGGTGAACAATTGGAAATGAAGGGCAAGTCTCTTCGGGGAAGTAGAAGCACAGTCCAGAAACAAGTGAAAAAGCTTTTTTTTCACATTCATGTTTGAGCAGAAAAAGGTGTTCACCAAACTGTTACCACAAAGATGGAGGAACTACTGATGAAAAGACCTGGCTAACCATCTGCATGGGAATTCATCCCAAATAAGTTCAGTAGGGTTGAGGTCAGGGCTCTGTGTAGGACTTTTTGAGCCCCTCCACACCAAACTGGTCAAACCATGTCTTTATGGATCTGACTTTCTACACTGGGGCACAGTCATGGTGAAACCGAAAAAGGTGTTCAACTCTTACCACAAAGATGGAGGAACTTGGAGGTATTGATCTTGGTTGAGAAGATCTGGCTCACCATCTGTGTGCCACTTCCTCCCAAAGGCATTCAGTAGGGTTGAGGTTCGGACTCCTGGTTCCTCCTTACCAGACTCCTCATACCATGTTTTTATGGAGCTGGCTTTGTACACAAGGGCACAGTCATGCTGGAACAGAAAAAAGGCCTTCACTAAACTGTTACCACAAGGTTGGAAGAGCACAATTGACTAAAATGTCTTTACATGATGTCGTATTAAAAGTACACTTCACTGAAGACGCCTACACTCCATTTGGAGGGCTCTCTACAAACTATTGGAAACACCTGACCACCATCATTTGGAGGGGTCTCCACGTAACTTTGGAAATGTTATAATAGCAGTGTCCTTCACTTGGAAACACCTGAACCCCATCATTTGTATGGATCTCCACATGCTTTTGGCCATATAAGTAGGACTGATACTCCAGTGTCCACAAAGCCTTTACATACAACTGGTATTATTGGTGACTTTTACCTTGCATTAGGTTTATATATTGTAAATTGCATTGTAATGAGTAATAAGCCTTAAAATGCTGATGTTATAACCCCTTGGTGTCTTCCTCTCCTTCCACAGATAGCCTTGTCCCGGTGTCTTGTGTCGATATCAGCAAAGATATATTGACGTTTAGCAATCAACATTTACTAACCACCCCCTCCTCCCCCCTATCTGATCTTTACGCTGATGTAGAACGGCCTTATGATAGGTGAATATTTTAGTAAATATTGAAGTTAATTAATATTAATCTAATATTCCAAATGGTAAATCAATTTCCACTGGCTTTTTTGTGTAGCATATAAGAGATTGGTGAAGGGCGTTAAAGCTGAACTGTGTATGGTCTGTATTGTTTCCTTACATTGGTCCAGCATGGCACAATTATAGGTATGCGATTCTCATACCTTAGGGGCGTCTGGGGTAACAGACTGTAGTAGTCAACTCTACCACAGTGATAGCCATGATCTTCTGGTTCCAGTGGCGAGTGGCTTCCCTTCTGCACATTGACCACAGTTAGGGGCGCTCATTTAGCACCGTTTATAGAACACCTTATATATATATATATATATATATATATATATATATATATATATATATATATATATATATATTATATGGCATTCACTAATTGTAGTGTAGGCAAAGTAAGCTGCCTGGTTCAGGATCCGACAGGGCCATCTTAGTAGCATCATGGGCCCCTGGACAAAGTAATGCACTGTTGCCCCTACCGGTCTGCCCCAATTAACGCACCTACTCTCAAAAATTAAAATATGAATAGCTGATAGAATGAAACTTATATTTATTAGTACTTTACATAAAATTGATTTTAAACAATAAGAAAACATGCCATAAATCAAAGACTAATCAACACAAAGGGCACAGCACAGGTTCTGGGACGCTGCCCGGGACGCGGTTATCCTGGGAAAGCTTAATAAAAATCGTGACTATCCCAGCAAATCCTGGACAGTTGGCAAGTATGGCGTAGGACAAGAGTATCATGGGGCCTCCATGCACCTGGGGCCCCTGGGCCAATGCCCAGGGGGTGCCCATGCATTAAGACAGCCCTGGGATCCGGTAGATTGTCATCTTCTCAGGTTTAGACCAATATAAATCTGCAATAAAGATCAAAACTAAAGTTCATCCTTAACCACTTCCCGCCCGGCGCATAGACAAATGACGTCCGGGCGGGTGGTTCATTATCCTGACTGGACGTCTATTGACGTCCTCAGGATAATCCGCGATCGCGCGCCCCTGGGGGGCGCGCATCGCGGCGATCGGTAGTGCCGTGGGTCAGGCTGACCCACCGCATTACCGACCGAGGTAAAAGGCTTCGATCCGAAGCCTTTTACCATGTGATCAGCCGTGACCAATCACGGCTGATCACAGTGTAAATAGGAAGAGCCGTTGATCGGCTTTTCCTCTGCTCAGGTCTGCAGACCTGAGCAGCGGAGAGCCGATCGGCTGCTCTCCTGGCAGGGGGGGGCTGCGCTGAACGTTTATCAGCGCAGCCACCCTCAGGATCACCCCACTGGACCACCAGGGAGCCGGAACAGGACCCCTAGGGAGCCCCCCCCGGACATCGCATTGGAGGCCGCCCAGGACCACCAGGGGAATTGCAAAGAGGCCGCCCAGGACCACCAGGGAGCCCCCACTAGACCACCAGGTAAGGGCATTATTATGCACTGTAGGGATGGCACTATGCCCATGTATGATGCCTGCCAGTGCCATCCCTAACAGTGCTTGTTACACCAGTGCCCACCACTGCCACCTATAAGTGCCCACCTGTGCCCACCTGCGCCACCTATCAGTGGTCGCGTCGGGGGGGGACGGTCCTCTCGTCGGCTAGCCGAGAGGCGACGAGTCCAGACGTCTGGACTCGTCTCCTT
>BLSH010471109.1:118855-129585 GCA_018402905.1 Glandirana rugosa
GTGTCTTCAGAACTCCCTGCCTATAGGCTACTGAGTTGTAAATCCAGCCCTGGGAGGTGCTGTGGACGTGGCTGCTGTGGGTCAGGCTGCTGTGGACGTGGCTGCTGTGGGTCAGGCTGCTGTGGGTCAGGCTGCTGTGGGTCAGGCTGCTGTGGGTCAGGCTGCTGTGGGTCAGGCTGCTGTGGGTCAGGCTGCTGTGGGTCAGGCTGCTGTGGGTCAGGCTGCTGTGGACGTGGCTGCTGTGGACGTGGCTGCTGTGGACGTGGCTGCTGTGGACGTGGCTGCAGTGGAAGTGCCTGCAGTGGACCAGGCTGCAGTGCTTGTAGCACAGAATATAAGGGGCTCTATCAATACTTCAGTCTGTCACTATGTAGTGAAGGAACGGCTCTGGAATTGGTACCTACAAAGATAAGTGACCATTAGTAGTTCTCATGCTTCAGTGCTTGCAGGTTGCCTTCCATAAAACCAAACTCCGAAAACATTTTATTGCAGTTTTCAATCTCTTACCTGATCTTTAGGTAATGTGCGTTTTTCTGTTTCTAGGTCTTCGTCTGGAACTTTGACTCCAAGTAAGTCCTTCCCATTCCCTATGATTTGGTGTAAAATGTGTTCAGTGGGACAGAAAGTGACGGGAATTTCAACGTTTTCACCAGAAGAGTAGAGGAGGGGAAATCTTCCAGTGACCACAAGAGAAGAAAATCTCCTTCATTATATAGAGAAATTCCTCTCCCTTTCTGTTGTCTCTCCAGGACAGAAGGTGAAGGAAAATGTCCCCAATGGGTTGAAATCTTCTTCACTCCAAAAAAAAATTGCTTATGCCTTCACTTTTAAAAAATATTTAAAGCGTCACCAAACCCACATCATCAAAAAACGATCAATCAATGGTGTATTACATGTCACTCCGTCACTATGAGATTCCTTTTCTGTATTCTGCAAAAAAAACTGGTTGATCCCACTGCTCCCTATCTCCCCCTTCTGTCCATGTCCCCAATGCAGTTGGGGATTTTGCAGAGCAGTGGTGACAGCTCTGCACATGCTCAGTTTTCAGTGAGTCTCTATGCTGAGGGGGGGGGGTATTTTTCAAAGTGATTTCTCAAAAAAATAAAGCATGGAGATCTGGGTGCATGGGGGAGTTTGCATTGAATATTAAAATTAATTCAATAGTGTTTTTGGTTTGTGGTGCTCAGATGCAGTGAAGATCCACTTTATTTATTTTTACTCTGTATTCCAAAGGCTGTTTTTTATTTATTTATATTTTGAACACGTGACCAGCAGCAGAGGACTAGAAGCTCCTCCTGCCTATGTTTCCCTGCAGACAGGCTGAGAGAGAGCCGGGTCATGTGACAGCTGTATATGAATTAGGAAAAAGTACTTACATTTTTTAAATGTAATTAAACTAATTACAGCGCCATCATCCATATACAGAAATAGAAGGGACAATGCAAATCAAACTGTGTGTGTTTAGTATCACTTTAAGAAACGTATGTTATGCATAGACCTCTGTGTTAAGGGGTGTCTGTAAGTCGGAAGAAGGTAGATATTACCTTTTGGGGATAGAGTGCCCTAAGCATGAGTGCATGACCGGGTGGGGAGTAATGTAATGCACTGCAGGTGATTTGTTTCGGGTGCCATTGCAAATGAATAGCACCTAATGCAGTAACGCATGTTCTGTGCATTGACATGCATTGTGGTATTGCGCACGTTACCGCGCCACAGAACAGTAAATGAGCCGTGAGTAAAAAAAAAAGTCATACCTTTTTTTTTTTATTTATTTTTTTTTTTTTTCTATAACATTATGAATGACCGATATAAACTGCAAAGCACTCTGGACTTTCTGGAGACTGATCCATTTTACTGTATCATCTGCTATAGCTGGTTGATTAGCGCCATCTAGTGGTTTGATGTAGAAATTGTCCCTTCACTTATTATTGAAGCGTTCCACCACTTTGCATAAATTAATAATACAAATTTTGATTGCACCAAAGCCCAGTCATGTTACAGGGCTACCACAGATTATTATTTATTTTTTTCTTAGAGTTGTTGCGCCACTTCCTGATGTCATTATTTTTATTTTTTATCAGGTTCATCAATGGATGCAGGGGGCGAATATTCTGTCATCGATGTAAATGAAAACAGTGGAAGGTACGTTTTCTCTGGTGGGTCAGAATCATTTGAGATTTAAGCTCTTGTTTGATTTTTACTAAACTATTCAGGAAAATAGTAAGCAGAAACCTCAAAGGATTTCATTAAGTAACTGAAATATGGATTCTATGTACTATCACACAGCAACAGTGTAGGAACAAAGACCACAGCTGTGCCGGTGCCCCCACCCAACCCATCCTGTTGTCTTGTTGCTCTAGATGGAGGGTGCTGCAGTTGTCATTGGTGATCTCCTATAGTCCAATCTGCCAGTCCTTGAAAGTGCCATGGCCTACCATGATATGCTATGCAATTAATCTGCCCGTAGCTCTGTGTGCCCCCTTTCCCCTTGTCAGGAGGAAGAGATGAGGGTCGCCCTTGTTGCACAAAGTTTTTCCAAGTCCCTCAGTAGGGTACGCTCAATCGTTTGATTGTTGTCACAGCAAGACATTGAGCCATGGACTGCATTGGGCTGACATGTTCTAGGGTAGACTCTCAGAGAAGAGTGACGCACACTATTGGCCCATTGTCTACTAAACAAAGTAGTTCTGAAAATGGAGATCAACTCACATAAAAATGCATTAAACTGATGGCAAATAAAACTATTTCAAAATACACCCATATGCTAATGCTACCATGTAAGGAAAGCCAAGGCTGCAATGTACAGAGATCCAAGGCTGCCATGTACAGAGATCCAAGGCTGCCATGTACAGAGAGCCAAGGCTGCCATGTACAGAGAGCCAAGGCTGCCATGTACAGAGAGCCAAGGCTGCAATGTACAGAGATCCAAGGCTGCCATGAATAGAGAGCCAAGGCTGCAATGTACAGAGATCCAAGGCTGCCATGTACAGAGAGCCAAGGCTGCCATGTACAGAGAGCCAAGGCTGCAATGTACAGAGATCCAAGGCTGCCGTGTATAGAGAGCCAAGGCTGCAATGTATAGAGATCCAAGGCTGCCGTGTATAGAGAGCCAAGGCTGCCGTGTATAGAGAGCCAAGGCTGCCGTGTATAGAGAGCCAAGGCTGCCGTGTATAGAGGCTGCGGTGTATAGAGATCCAAGGCTGCGGTGTATAGAGATCCAAGGCTGCGGTGTATAGAGATCCAAGGCTGCGGTGTATAGAGATCCAAGGCTGCGGTGTATAGAGATCCAAGGCTGCGGTGTATAGAGATCCAAGGCTGCCGTGTATAGAGATCCAAGGCTGCCGTGTATAGAGATCCAAGGCTGCCGTGTATAGAGATCCAAGGCTGCCGTGTATAGAGATCCAAGGCTGCCGTGTATAGAGAGCCAAGGCTGCCGTGTATAGAGAGCCAAGGCTGCCGTGTATAGAGAGCCAAGGCTGCCACGTGCAGAGAGCCAAGGCTGCCACGTGCAGAGAGCCAAGGCTGCCACGTGCAGAGAGCCAAGGCTGCAGAGAGCCAAGGCTGCAACGCAATATAGACATGTGCAGAGCGAAAAACTGTTTTTCGTTTCGTTATTTACATAAATTCGTTTAGTCAGATATGTTTCATTCGTTTAATTCATTTTCGGAATTCGATTCGTTTTCGAATTCTAAACGTTTTCGAATTCGAATAGTTTTCCAATTTCCAAGGCGAATGGGGTGGAGTGTAAAGCGGAGGAATCGAATGGAAAAAGATGGAATACAATAGAGGGGAATATAGCAGAAAAATGTGAGATTATAATGTGGCGGAGTTGAACAGAGCTGTTGTATTCTATTCTTTTGTTTTCTATGTTCTTTTCTAGTCTATTGTGTTTTTTTTTTTCCGTTCTATTCCTTTGTTTTCTATTCTATTTTGTTCTCTTTGGAAATTGGAAAACTGTTCAAATTCGAGGACTTTTCGAATTTGAAAACTATTCCTATTCGAAAACAATTTGAAAATGATTTGAATTCGAATTTATCAGAATTTTTTTTTTTCGTTATTTCGGATTTATTTAAATTTGTTACTATTGTAATATGGAAATGCGGCTATATCGAAAATTCGTCCGAATTTTATTTCGGGACGAAACTAACTGCACATGTCTAATGCAATAGGACCCAGTGCTGTAATGCATGCGAGACCCAATGCAGCAATGCAAAAAGAGCCAATGCAACCAGTGATGCAATGCAATTAGCCCCTAGTATTACAATTCACATTGTCCCCCTTCAAACTCTGGTACACGAGCCTCATCTTCTCTGTTCCATATCCAAAATGTGACCTCTCCCGCTAAGCGAGGCTCCTTCGTAAGATGTAGTTGAAACTCTTCTTTCTGACCATTTCCTTTCCAGAGAGACTCAGGAGAAATCCTCAACATTGCGCTCATTATTCCAGAAAGGCAAGGTGCAGAAAGGAAAGGCTGACGGCCCACAAAATGAAGGGTAAAATTCTCCTCTATCACTACGTTGTCCATGAATGGTGAAACGCCGACACTGCATCATATTGTAGAACAGTGTTCTCCAACCCTGTCCTCAAGGCCCAACAACAGGTCATGTTTTCAGGATTTCCGTTATTTTGCACAGGTGATTTGATCAGTTTCACTGCCTTAGTAATTACCACAGCTGTTTCATCTGAGGGAAATCCTGAAAACATGACCTGTTGGTGGGCCTTGAGGACTGGGTTGGGGAACACTGTTGTAGAAGGCAATGTTTTGATGATAGAAGAACTGCATTCAAATTTACTGCTGTCTTCATTCTGGCTTCTAGGAAAGGCGACGTGTCCGCGAAGAAGATCGCCAAGGAAGAGAAGATTTTCCGGGAGAAATTCAAGGTACAGTACAGTACAGTATAGTAATAATTTATTATTGTAGCACCATCCCTGTGAGGGCCGCTAGAAAATGACTGCCCCCAGAGCAACCCCTGACCTTGCAAGCCTCCCGACACCTCTGACACCCTGGGTTCCGACAAAACTCAGGGCACAAATGCAAAAGACACCTATAGTAGAGATTAGACATGTGCACATCCGAAAAATTTGTATTCGGTTTTTTTTTGTTTTTTTTTGTCGGAAATTCGAGAATTCTGTATTTCGGAATTCGAAAATGCTGAAATTCGGAAGTAGAAAATTTGAAAATCCGAAAATTTCAAAATAAGAGAGAAAATCCGAAAATTCTAAACAATAACTAACTAATAAATAACTTCAATTCTAGGTATTGGAATTTAAAGTTTGGCTGTTAGTGAATGTAAATACAAATTTATCACTAACAGCCAAATTTTAAAGGAAATTCCAATACCTAGAATTTAATAGTTAGAATTGTTATTAGCTTAGTTATTTAACCACTTAAGGACCGGAAGGATTTCCAGCTTTAGGACCGGAGCCCTTTTTGCGATTCGGCGCTGCGTCGCTTTAACTGACAATTGCGTGGTCGTGCGACGTTGTACCCAAACGAAATTTGCGTCCTTTTTTTCCCACAAACAGAGCTTTCTTTTGGTGGTATTTGATCACCGCTGCGTCATTTCTGATCGCCGCTATAAACAAAAGAAGAGCGACAATTTTGCAAAAAAAAAACAAATTTCTTACTTTTTGCTAAAATACAAATCTCAAAAAAATATATAAAAAAACATTTTTTTTCACCGTTTTTGGCCGATTTATATTCTTCCTCATATTTGCGATAAAAAAAATCACAATCGGCGTTTATTGATTGGTTTGCGCAAAAGTGGTCACGTTTACGGATGATGAGAATTCATTTTTGGGGTTTTTATTTTTTTTTATTTTTTATTAGTAATGGCAGCGATCTGCGATTTTTTGCGGTACTGCGATATTGCAGCGGACATGTCGGAACATTTTGACACTTTTTTGGGACCATTGGCATTTATACAGCGATCAGTGCTATAAAAATGCACTGATTACTGTGTAAATGCCATTGGCAGTGAAGGGGTTAACCTGCAGGGGGCGCTCTAAGGGTTAACTGTGTTCCCTGGGCGTGTTCTTACTGTATGGGGGCTGCCCTAGCTGGGGAAGGGAAGTGGTCACAGCCTTCATGTACAGGAAGCCTGTGATCACAGCCCTTCCCCCTCACACAGAGCGGAGGTCCGTGTTTACTTACACGGACCTCCGCTCCTTCACTCCGGTGGGGGCATCGCGGGTGGCCGGTAGTAATCGCCGTGCGCGATCTGGCGGCCTCCGTCGTATGACGGCGTTTCGCCTTACAGAGCCACTTTGCCGCCGTCAGATGCCGATCGGCGGTCGGCAAGTGGTTAAGATTTTCAAATAATTGGGTTTTCGAATTTTCAAATTTCCGAATTTCCAAATTTGCGAACTTCAGATTTTCGGATTTTCGAATTCGAATTTACGAATATTCAGAAAAATTTGTATTCGTCTGAATTAACGAATTTCAAAAAATTTGTTAAACTAATTTGGAACAAAACAAATTGCACTTGTCTAGTAGAGATTGCAAGATGATATTTTACTAGGGGTTATTAAGATAACAAGGGAGAAAGAATAGAATATAAACTGTGGGTATTCCTCCAATTTCAAACTTTAGCATTAAACAGAGTTACACAGTTATGCAAAAGGATGGCCGTAATCGTGGGCCTGGCGGTAAGGGCCAATAGGCCTTAAGTGAGTCTATGATCCCAAGAGCAAGAGATGGGAGAAAAGACTTTTTGTCAGTCAGCTCCTGATGATGCCTAGGGTCAGGACAAGGGGTGGGCAGGAGGGAAGGCTGCACTGGGCACAGATGTGCAAGGGGGGCAAAGAATAGATGGAGGGTGGTACACCCATTCTATAGCATGTACTGTATCACCAAAGAGGGAGAGAGGTGCAATTCTGGATCCTTGCCCTGGGCCATGGGTGACCTTGTCCTGGTACTGCTGATGCCACAGGCAAAAGAAATCTCAAAACACAATGTGTGAAATCTGCAAGACTTCAAACTCTTCCCACCCAGCCCTGGCATCCCTTTAGTTCAATCTTATTTGATGGAGAAGTAACAAATATTAGATACATAACCAGTCAGTAGAAGATGTACAGGAATAAGATGGGTATACATATATCTTGTGGCATAGATGTGCGCAGCCTATTGCATTAGGGTGTGCACCCCAAAGCTCAAACACATGGGGGTGTGTGTACAGTATATATACCACTAGAAGGAGGGCCAGGCACGATCCCTGAGACTGGGAGCATCCCCATCTCACCCTCTCAAACTTAACAGCAGTACTAGAAGAAAGCATGGGGTGGGGGGGGGGCGCAAGGTCCAGCTTGGGGATGTTCCTATTGCCTTCCTAAGAGCCGGGAGCACCTGAAACTGCTGGGGGAGGAGGTAGGGGAAGAGTTTTGTCTTGAAAATGTGCATGTCATTCAAGACAGTTGGCAACTATGGGTGATTAGGGTGTGCCCACCCTGTGCACACACCTATGTCTTGTGGTCATAATCTACATATCAGAAATCATTTTCTACTGTGATTACTATATACATAAGCCATTATGGTTGCCAGCGTGTAGGGCAGTGCTTCTCAACCCTGTCCTCAAGTACCCCCAATAGGCCATGTTTGCAGGTTTTCCTTAATCTTGAACAGGTGATTTAAATCAGAGTCAATGGCTTGGTATTTTGGATGGCTATTTTATCTAAGAAATTTCCAAAGCATGGCCTGTTGGGGGTACTTGAGGACAGGGTTGAGAACCACTGGAGTAGGGTATGTCTACTCTTAGTGAGCACCACTAGCTACTCTACGAGCGGTGTTCACTTGCATACAGACCATAGAGCAGCCTTTCTTAAACTTTTGAACACGAAAGAACCCTTGAAATAATTCTCCGGTCTTGGGGAAGCCCTGCTAAAAATGAGAAATCTACAACTCATGATACATTAGTGTGATGGTCGGTGGGAAGAATGCTCCTTACACTTGTGGTCATTGGGAAGAATTACCCCTTACAGAGAGCTAAAAAGATCAATGGTATCATTGGGAATTTATCTGAGGTAGAAATTGACCATTGCTCAAGGAACCCCTAGCAACCTCTGGAGGAACCCTGGTTGAGAATCCCTGCCATAGAGGCTCATAGTGCTTTATTTACCATGCTGTCACATTAGGAGGCACATCATGTAAATCATATTGTTCTTCCTGAGGATAAAAACAGAAGAAGTGTTCATATAGTACAGGAGTGAGGAAGAAGGGGAGAGGAGAAGGTATGAAGTGTAGAGTAGTAGGTAGACATAGGTATGGAGAGAGTAGGGAACATTCCACCTAGGTTAATCCAGCTTATTGGTGGAGTCACCCTCGGCCCAGGGGAGAAACCCTGTGGAGTAACAGAACATGGTCCACGAGGTCCAGATGTTGGAAAATTGTTCTTCCTTATCCAATTCCTGTGCCAACAATCGTTCCAGCCTGTTAATTTTGCCCACCTCTGTCCCCCAGGGAAGGCATGCTCGCTGATTTCCAGCGTCTGGGTAGAGTCATTCTTGGGCGGCACAGTGGTGTAGTGGATAGCACTTTTGCCTAGCAGCAAAAGGGTTGCTGGTTCGAATCCTGACCTCAACACTATCTGCCTGGAGTTTGCATGTTCTCCCTGTGCCTGCGTGGGGTTTCCTCTGGGTACTCCGGTTTCCTCCCACACTCCAAAGACATGCTGGTAGGTTAATTAGATCCTGTATAAACAATTGGCCCTAGTATGTGTATGAATTTGAGTTAGGGACCTTAGATTGTAAGCTCCTTGAGGGCAGGGACTGATGTGAATGTGCAATGTATATGTAAAGCGCTGCGTAAAGTGACAGCGCTATAGAAGTACCTGAAATAATAATAATATAATAATAATAATAATATGGCGCAATACATCTTTTTGTGGACCGATTTCAGCGGGCCAGGAAGTATAGATAATAACGCTACCATAAGTCTACAGTTCAAGTTGAAGATTGCTTGCCAGAACTTGCATGCAGGGGGGAATTCCCACCAAATGTGTAGGAAAGTCCCCTTAGATGATAAACATAGCCAGCAGGTATCAGGGAGCCTCGGGCCGATGTGTTCCTGGCATCCCTTTAACTGGGTCTTTATGACCGGGGGCAGGAAGGACTGCCTGACCATGTGAGCACTGTGATTGGCTGTCACAGTGGTCACATAATCACCACCAGAGACCAGGAGCAGTCTGACACCTCGGTTACTGTGCTTGACCATCCATGGACGCCAATGTGCAGCGCATGAACCTTAAAGCTCACCTCTTTGCCACCGCACGTATGTGCTACTTGGATGGAAAAAGGTCAGCATTAATTAATTGTGTATTTAACGGCTTCCCGCCTACCCCATTGTAAAATGATGGATGGACAGGAACCCTATTGTTCTGGCAGGATGTAATATGACGTCCTCACCAGGCGGGGCTGGGCTCCGGCATGATCTGTCACCCGCTGTGCCCACTAGACACAGTGGGTGACTGATCAGTGTACCGGCCCACTGCCGGTGCCATGTGATTGCTGTGACCAATCAGTCGATGGCTTCCTTTCATGCCATTCATTGTATACAATTGTATATAGGAAAAAAGGAGAGGCGGGACATTAAATGAAGGATGCGGTGACTCAAAAAAATATATATTGATTTATTGATAGAATATTTTATGCATATCACATGTCTATATCCAATCTCTGAGTAGCCTATACCAAGTACATAATAATTTCATATAGAATTTTTTATATATATATAATATATACACATGCATATAAAAAAATCGAACATAAGATACAATTCATATAATACAGAAATTAAAAAACATGATTATTATAAAACAATTCATTGGGGGGCTATTGTAAAACATGATGGTTGGTAAGATACACAACATATATTCGCTCTACGCGTTTCGTAATTTTGCATCACTGTTCAGGAGCAAGTGTGTATTGGGTATCTGGTCCTATTAGGTCCTGACCTCAACCCCGTAGAACACCTTTGGGATGAATTAGAGAGGAGACTGTGAGCCAGGCCTTCTCATCCAACACCAGCACCTGACCTCACAAATGCGCTTCTGGAAGAATGGTCAAACATTCCCATAGACACTCCTAAACCTTGTGGACGGCCTTCCCAGAAGAGTTGAAGCTGAAGCTGCAAAGGGAGAGCCAACTCAATCTTGAACCTTACGGACCAAGATTGGGATGCCATTAAAGTGGTTGTCAACCCGTGACAACCCCTTTAACCTACAGGTAAGCCTAGAATAAGGCCTAGAATAAGGCTTACCTGTAGGTGCCCTGAATATCTCCTAAACCGGCACGGTTCATGAGATATGCATTGTAAGTAGTGTTGAGCGAACCCGGACTGTAACGTTCGGGTCCGTACCGAACTTTCGGGTGTCCGTGGCACGGACCCGGACCCGGACATTTCAAAAATCGTTCGGGTTATTCGGAATAAGATCCGGAATAAGATCCGAATGGACATCCAATTTCCCCAACAGTGCCCAACTGTTGGTGAAATTACCGTAGGGTTAGAACCAGGCATTCCAAGTTCTAACTCAACCGAGAGGGAAACGTCGAAGTCGAAGTTGAGAAGACCCTTCCGGCAGGTGTTCCAAATCCTCACAGATACCCTTACAAACTGGTAAGAAGGTCTTCGCGTAAACACTCCAGTCCACGACCACAACCTACTCTTCCGGACCGAGTGTCAGAGGAGAGATTAAGTAGGGTTTCCACAAGATGCCCCAACTCCAGTCCTGGATTAT
>BLSH010471109.1:150567-164465 GCA_018402905.1 Glandirana rugosa
AAAAGGAAGGGGCCAGTAAATTACACATTTATTTGCCCCTTTCCTGCTCTCCATCCCGATAGATCCCCCACAGCCAGTGGGCGGGGGTAACATAGCAACTCTACTGTGGGGGGTCTAGGGGAGCACACAGGGGCCCAGGATGCAGGACAGGGATAGGGAGGTGGCGGGAGTGGCATGTAGAGTAACGAATGCCTGCAGCCAGGAAGGGCAGGAGAAGCGGGCATTTAGTGGCTGCATGGAGGGATTGGTTCCTCCTACATACCACCGCCCCTCCCATCCATGTGACCGCACAGGCACCCTGGAGCAGGGCCGTCTTTAATATTGATTGGACCCTGGGCAAATATTTTCTTGTTTCTTGGGCCCCCCCACATGCAATTTCACTCTCCACCTGCTCTGAGACATACAATAAATAGCAACTAGACTCAAAATCAATTTGCAGTGATTTTGATTGGTTGCCAGAGGTTACAGCATATCATTGCTGCTTGCTGTCTGGTTGCTAGAGGTTACAGCACATGCTTTCTGCTTGTTTGGTTGCTAGAGTTTACTGTACATCAATACTGCTGACTCATTGGTTGCTAGAGGTTACTGCACATCATTACTGCCCACAGATTGGTTGCTAGAGGTTACAGCACATCATCTCCTCACTGCCTGCACACCATGGACTGGGGAGCACAAAGTTGCTTTCCTGACACCACAGAAATGTTCTGCCCTTTAGCAGATACACAGCAGTGCCATCAATTATCAATGACACCCTCATGCCTCTGCTGACATGTGCTGTGGACTTTCAAGCATGCCTTTGTCTCCCCAGTGGGCAGCATCCAGTATAGGTGATGGTAAATATGACCTCAGGGGGGCATGATATACATATGAATGCCACCTTTGTTTACATATCAGTGCAGCTGGCCGCCACTATTTACATATGAATGCTGCTGCTATTTACAAATCAATGCTGGTTATTTACATGTAAACACAGGGTTTGCAGGTGAGTCATCTGTACACAACAATAGCACAGAGTTGGGCAGCTTTAGTAGCAGCACTTAGATATCGGGACACAGCACAGGTCTAAAACTTCAAGGGAATTTAAACCAGGATAGTTAGCAAGTATGAGGCAGCTGCTTTGGGACCCACAACAATGACAGGGCCCAGGGCAGCTGCCCCTTTTGCCCTGCCTTAAAGACGGCCCTGCCCTGGAGCTGGGTCGTAATGGTGACCCCTGTATGTACGCCCCTGATGCAATATAATAAATATTTGCCTTTTGGGTTTTATGCCGCTATTTCTTTAGTTAGTTGCAGATCTCTTTATTTTAGAACAAACACCGTCAGACAGAATCTCTTCACACTTGTAATGTTTAATCAGGTCATTTAGATAGACGCAATTCAGTGGTAAAATCGTTTCTATATCATTTCATATTCTACAATGTGTACAAAATCTACAGATCAGTAATACATCATCCGTGTCTAAGCCATACTGCACATCATACTTTACAGACTTGACCTACAAAACTATTTTTGTTTTTTTTTAAATGACAACATCAGGATCAGCCGCAGCCCTTCATTCACATAGGGGACTACAAGTCCCAGCATTCCCAGGCACCCCACAGCATGCTGGAACCTGTGGGCGGTTGGGGTGCTGCAGGATGGTACGCCGATCCCATGCGGTTTGTTTGTACATAAAACTTTAACGTGACACAGATTTGTTACAATTTACATTGAACAGAAGCAGTGACACTCTATACAGTGACTGGGATCACGCGACAGAATGGTTTATTAAAGGGACAGTCCCGCTGCAGCTTCTATCTCGGTTTTGGGGTAGATGCCGACAAGCTGAATCATTCACCAAATCCTGATCATTGTTGGTGACCCCAATGGCAAGAACTTCCTCCCCCTTGTTCCCACTCCGGCCCATCAGAGAATGTGAGCCTTGTAATAGGGCTATATTGGTGGGTGGGGCCAGAGACAGGGGCGTAGACCTCGTTCTGCGCCAGGAAATACAGAAAGCCATTGAGTGATTCGCTCCCAGCAATATCCACCACCAAGTGAAATACAAATTACAGGCAGAGTGGCCCTTTGGGGCCCATTCACACTCCTGCATTGCCATTCATTATAAATGGAACTCCCATTATACAGCAGAGCGTATTGTGGTTTCCCAATCAGATGTGAGATGCATTATAGGGCACCGCCATCCATTGTACAGTAGAGCCCAACATACCATAGAGCACCACAGTGCATATACCTTGTATTGTAGTGCACCACCATTCATTGTAAATGGAATCCCATTGTACAGTGGAGTCCAACACACAGTAGTGCACCACAATGCATATGCCATTCATTATAAATGGAACCCCATTGTACAGTAGAGGCCAACATACCATAGTGCACAATGCAAATATTTTACATTATGGTGTTTTCAGTCATTGTAAATGGAACCCCCATTGTACATTAGAGCCCAATGTACTGCAATGCACCACAACGCATATACCATGCATTGTGGTGCACAGCTATTCATTGTAAATGGGACCTGCATTGTACAGTAGAGCCCAACATACCATAGTGCACAGTGCATGTACTGTACCACGCATTGTGGCGGACTGACATTTATTGTAAATGGACCTCCCATTGTACAGTAGAACCCAACACACCGTAGTGCACCAAAATGAAAGTAAAATGCATTGTGGTGCACTGCCATTCATTGTACAGTAGAGTTCAATGTACCACAGTGCAAAATGCATATACTGTGACATGCATTATGGTTCATTGTAAATGGAGCCCCCATTGTACAGTAGAGCCCAACGTAGGGTAGTTCACCAAAGCACATGTAACATGCATTGTACTGTACTGCCATTCATTATAAATGGAGCCCCCTTTGTACAGTAGAGCCCAACATTGTAGTTCACCAAAGCACATGTAACATGCATTATGGTGCACCACCATTCATTGCAAATTGAGCCCCCATTGTGCAGTAGAGCCCAACATATTGTAGTTCACCAAAGCACATGTAACTTGCATTGTACTGCGCTGCCATTCATTATAAATGGAGCCCCCATTGTACCATAGATCCCAACGTAGAGTAGTTCACCAAAGCACATGTAACATGCATTATGGTGCGCCACCATTTGTTATAAATGGAACCCCCATTGTACAGTAGAACCCAACGTAGAGTAGTTCACCAAAGCACATGTAACATGCATTACGGTGCGCCACCATTCATTGTAAATGGAGCCCCCATTGTACAGTAGAGCTCAACGTAGAGTAGTTACCCAAAGCACATTCATTGTACTGTGCTACCACTCATTGTAAACGGAGCCCCCATTGTACAGTAGAGTCCAACATATTGTAGTTCCCCAAAGCACATGTAACATGCATTATGGTGCGCCACCATTCATTATTAATGGAGCTCCTATTGTACAGTAGAAGCCAACGTATTGTAATTCACCAAAGCACATGCATTGCACTGTGCTACCATTCATTATAAATGGAGCCCCCATTGTACAGTAGAGCCCAACATATCGCAGTACACTACAACACGTATACCATGCATTGCGGTGCGCTGCATCTTCAAATAAGAGTCATGTTGGCTTTTTCATGCATGGTGGTATATTGGCAGCCCATTCATAATGAATAGTCTGTCTAAACGCAATGAACATTATCGCACGTCACAAGGCACCGCAACGAAACAAAAAGTGTGAATGGGCCCTGAAAAGTCTGAGCCTCGCGGTTCTTCACGTCCTTCCAGTCCAGAGGGAGACATAAATGCTACACAAGATTCTAAAGTCTACAAAACACTATTAAGGCAGCTTGTGCGAGTGCGCGGGGTAGGTTGGTATATGTAAGCTGTTGACACCTTCCGGTGTTGCGTTACAATTCAAAATGGAGTCATCTACTACAGTTGCAGAACAAAAATCAATATAGAATTAAAGCAACATTCCACACCTAAAAAAACCCAGAGGGTTTCATTAAAAAAATAGTTTAAAGTATTTTAAAGCATGATTAAAATGTCAGTTTAAATCCATGAAATACATTCCAGGTGCAAGGTGTGCAAAGTCCTACAGGTCAATTGTTTTTTAAAGCAGCCACAGCTTGAGTAGAAAAGCCTGTCCCCCTGCCAGCATGCGGCAGAGAAAGACCCTTGCTCTCCAGGTGAAAACCGAGGTCCCCTGCTGAGTCAGCGCCAAAGATATCCAATCAGCAGGGAACATGAGCTATGCTGATTGGAGAGCTCCAGCTATAACTTAGGCAGGGGCGGGACCACATTATGAAAAATAAACAATGTTACAAAGCAAAGGGACCAATAACCATGAAACGGTGAAGGTGCAAATAACAAAAAAGGCGATGGATGTTTAAACTATTAGAAGGTCCCAAGATAAGGGAAGTTACATTTTTTTTATGCAAATGTTGACTTTTCCTGGCAAGGTTTGTCACCTCCCTTCGATGAAAGAACCCACCCATTGCAAAAGTGGACCAATAGGAGAAGAGTCCTATATAGAGCTGCACAATCCTGACGGTGCTTAGGTTAGGCCAGATATAACTTTGGTGTAGTGAGCACAATGGATGGGGCTGTGCATAACCAACGTTAACCCCTTCCTGCCCAGCTCTAGCATCCCGTTGAGTGAACCTTGACGCCTATGGGGCAGGACGGACTTCACGATCACGTGACCACTGTGGTTGGCTGTCACAGTGGTCAAATGACCAGAAGCCTGACTCAATCATGGCTATAGACCCGAGAGCTTTCTATGACCACTCAATAATGGTGCTGGCAGCGCACAGAAGCCTTGGCTGTCAATGGGCTCATGGGCGGCAAGAGAGCAAAGAGTAAGAGGCCGGCAAAACTCAAAAGTTGTGTTTTTACAATTTATTGTGAAGTTTCGGGGCCTTGCAGGGTCCTGCCTTCTTCAGGGCAATCAATGACGATCTCGGCGAGTCACCCGGAGGAAGGGGCCCCAGCGCTCAGGGCCAATACGATGGCTTTAGAAGTTGTAAGGAACTGCTAATCCAGTACTGCAGATGTTCCCATGCCATCCGGTACCCCATCATTGCAGAATTCCTTCTAGAGCAGTGGTTCTCAACTCCGGTCCTCAGGACCCACCAACAGGCCAGATTTTAAGTATTACCTTGGGGAGATGCAGACTAGAATACTGCAATCACTGAGCAGCAAATGATATCACCTGTGATGTATTTCAGTTATCCTGCAAACCTGGCCTGTTGTGGGGTCCCGAGGACCGGAGTTGAGAACCACTGCTCTAGAGCTTAAGGCATGGGTGCTCAAGCTGTGGCCCTCCAGCTGTTGTGGAACTACAAGTCCCATGGTGTATTGCAAGCTATTGACAGTTAAAAGCATGACTCCCAAAAGCAAAGGCTTGATGGGACTTAAAGTTCCTCAACAGCTGGAAGGCCACAGCTTGAGCACCCATGACCTATGGGGAATCCACCACTGGACAGCCAATAGGAAGCATCAATGTCCCACAGGAGGTAAAGTGAGGAAGAATAAAGAAGACTTAAGGGATTTAACCACGCCGGGATTTAGAAAGTTAGAGATACGCCCTAAAAAAGATTTTTTTGGACGCATTCATACGCATCCAGCACCCCTCCCCCTGCTGCCGCCACTACCAGGAATTACCAGCTGTCAAAATATCAGCCGTTAATTGCTTTGTATTACATAGCAGGAGCTGATGTGAAAATGCAGCCGCTTCTACATAACATGACACCCGCAGAGAGTTTGCAAGTGTCATTGAGTATATACAATGAGTCAATGGGGGAGATTTACTAAAATTAATGAAATAGTAAGTACAACGGAACAATACATTGTAGGGGATTTACTAAAACCGGAGAGTGCAAAATCTGGTGCAGCTCTGCATGGAAACCAATCAGCTTCTGACTTCAGCTTGTTTAATTACGTTTTGAGAATAAAACCTGGAAGCTGATTGGTTTCTATGCAGAGCTGCACCAGATTTTGCACTCTCCGGTTTTAGTAAATCCCCTACAATGTATTGTTCCGTTGTGCTTACTATTTCATTCATAAGTAGATCAAAGGCGTGACCTCTGACCTATATGTGACCTCTGACCTACATGTGACCTCTGACCTACGTATGACATCACTTAAAGTCCCCTTACAAGTTATTTTTTATTTTAAATAAAATGTATTTCTATTTGCCCCCTAAGGTAACCCTAATTAACACATCCTTTGCCCTCTCCCTTTAGCTTTTATTTTTCTGTTTTTTTTTTTTATTTCTATTTTTTTTTAACCATCAATATTTTTTTTATGCTTTTGTTTGATATTTTCTTCAGTATCCCATAACAAGCAAATGCGCAAAACTGAAAAAAAAAAGCCTTTTTCATTTTTGGGTAACTTTGCCATACTTTGTGACATCATTTTAGTGTCAATAGGACATATCATAGAATAAAATGTACACCTTTTATTTACAGTAAAATACTTTTTTCTTTTCAGTAGCACCGCTCAAAACAGAGCTTCTCTTTTTTACATCTCTTTGTTTATAAATTCCATAGAATATTTTTTTTAACCGGTCCATGGACGTCCTCCCATATGCGTGCCTCCTGTGCGCCCTCTGGGGCACGCTCTGCGACCAATGTGTCCTTTGAGAGCAACTGATCACAGATCACGGTAAAGGGCCAATCACAGCGGCCCTTTACCATGTGAGCAGCTGTGTCCAATCACAGTTGGTCACATGTAAACAGACTTGCTGGTTATTGGCATTCCTTTCCTCCGCTGTCTCTGTTTGAGAGAGCCAATAACTGGCAAGTCTGACAGGAAACAGTGAATACATTATCAGTGCATCCTCCTGAGTTCCTCCTCACCAGTGCCCATTAGAGCCCATCATTGCAGCCTATCAGTGCCCAACATTGCAGCCTATCAGTGCCCACCATTGCAGCCTATCAGTTCCCATCACTGCAGCCTATCAGTGCCCACCATTGCAGCCTATCAGTGCCCATCATTGCAGCCTATCAATGCCCATCATTGCAGCCTATCAGTGCCCATCATTGCAGCCTATCAGTGCCCATCATTGCAGCCCATCAGTGCCCACCATTGCAGCCTATCAGTGCTTATCACTGCAGCCTATCAGAGCCCATCATTGCAGCCTATCAGAGCCCATCACTGCAGCCCATCAGTGCCCATCATTGCAGCCTATCAGTGCCCACCATTGCAGCCCATCAGTGCCCACCATTGCAGCCTACCAGTGCCCATCATTGAAGCCTAACAGAGCCCATCATTGCAGCCCATCAGTGCCCACCATTGCAGCCTATCAGTGCTCATTAGTGCAGCCTATCAGTGACCATCATTGCAGCCTATCATTGCCCATCACTGCAGCCTATCAGTGCCCATCATTGCAGCGTATCAGTGCCCATCATTGCAGCGTATCAGTGCCCATCATTGCAGCCCATCAGTGCCCACCATTGCAGCCTATCAGTGCAGCCTATCAGTGCCCATCATTGCAGCCTATCAGTGCTCATCACTGCAGCCTATCAGTGCTCATCACTGCAGCCTATCAGTGCTCATCAGTGAAGAAAAATTACTTATGTGCAAAATTTTAAAACAGAAACTAAAAAAAGTTTTTTCAAAATATTTGGTCTTTTTTCTTTTGTTTAGCAAAAACAAAAAAAACCCAGTGGTGATTAAATACCACCAAAAGAAAGCTCTATCTGTCTCAAAAAAAACAATAACTTCACATGGGTACAGTGTAGCATGACCGCGCAATTGTCATTCAAAGTGTGACAGCGCTGAAAGCTGAAAATTGGCCTGGGCAGGAAGGGGGTGAAAGTGCCTGGTATTTTACTGGTTAAGAAAATGCAACAACAAAAAAAAACTGTATGGCATTACTTCTCCTAAATAATGACAAAGTTATTGCCAAATAAACAGGTTCATGGTGGAAATGTAAAAATTGTTCCGGTCTGTAAGGATTATACAGGTATGAGGGTTAAAATGGTTAAGTGGGTTTTTTTTTATTTTCTATGGAAGCGAAAGGTTAAGGAAGGTGGGGGGGTCGCAGCCTGGAAGGTAGCTTCAGATATATCTATGGATCAGCGGGTATAATTTGTGTGCCAGGAGTTCAATCTTCAACGCACACAATAAGGCGGAGGAATCTGTCGCATTGATTGTGATTGCACATATAAAAATAAAAAGGTGCCAAACTATAAAACAACTCTCAAATATACCAAAAATAAATACGTCGCTATTTCCAGTTCTAAGAATAAATTAGCAGTTTAGTGTAACCAGCGCAGGGAATCTCCTGCACCCAAATCCTAAGAAGAAGGGAGCATGGAAGGGGGGGGCACACACGGGACAATAAGTTACAGCTAAATAAAGCAGCAGCTGTCCTGGGTTTGTGGTGTTCTGGTGCCGCAAAGGAGCACCGCACACATCGCCTGAGATCAATGACTGCGCCAATCTGTAGATCGGCCGCGGTGCTGTACTGCCGGGTCTCTTTCAGAGTCGGGACCGTTCCCCAATTGAGGATCCTCTGCTTTACAACAGTAACCAATGGGTACAGATATTTACCGGGGTGAGAGTGGAATAGCTTGGAATTGATTGGTTGCTTTGGGGAGATAATGATTTCCTCTTTATTATGAAGGTATTTGGCCCTTCTATCGTATTCTACATTTGTTCTAAAATTAATGATTTTTATTTAATATCTTTTTTAATATATTTTATTTTAAATTATATATATATATTTACACACAGGTGTGCTCATAAGTTTACATACCCTGGCAGAATTTATGATTTCTTGGCCATTTTTCAGAGAATATGAATGATAACACAAAAACTTTTCTTTCACTCATGGTTAGTGTTTGGCTGAAGCCATTTATTATCAATCAACTGTGTTTACTCTTTTTATATCATAATGACAACAGAAACTACCCAAATAACCCTGATCAAAAGTTTACATACCCTGGTGATGTTGGCCTGATAACATGCACACAAGTTGACACAAAGGGGTTTGGATGGCTATTAAAGGTAACCATCCTCACCTGTGATCTGTTTGCTTGTAATTAGTGTGTGTGTAATTAGTGTGTGTGTATAAAAGGTCAATGAGTTTCTGGACTCCTGAAAGACCCTTGCATCTTTCATCCAGTGCTGCACTGACGTTTCTGGATTCTGAGTCATGGGGAAAGCAAAAGAATAGTCAAAGGATCTGCGGGAAAAGGTAGTTGATCTGTATATAACAGGAAAGGGATATAAAAAGATATCCAAGGAATTGAGAATACCAATCAGCAGTGTTCAAACTCTAATCAAGAAGTGGAAAATGAGGGGTTCTGTTGAAACCAAACCAATCAGGTAGACCAACTAAAATTTCAGCCACAACTGCAAGGAAAATTGTTCGGGATGCAAAGAAAAACCCACAAATAACTTCAGGAGTCTCTGAAAACATGTGGTGTGGCTGTTTCAAGATGCACAATAAGGAGGCACTTGAAGAAAGATGGGCTGCATGGTCGAGTCGCCAGAAGAAAGCCATTACTACGCAAATGCAACAAAGTATCCCTCTTACAATACACCAAACAGCACAGAGACAAGACTCAAACCTTCTGCCACAAAGTCATTTGGAGTGATGAGACCAAAATTGAGCTTTTTGGCCACAACCATAAACCCTACATTTGGAGAGGAGCCAACAAGGCCTGTGAAACACGGAGGGGGATCGCTGATGTTTTGGGGATGTGTGAGCTACAAAGGCACAGGAAATTTGGTAAAAATTGATGGCAAGATGAATGCAGTGTTATCAGAAAATACTGGAGGAACATTTGCATTCATCAGCCAGGAAGCTGCCCATGGGACTTGGACATTCCAACATGACAATGATCCAAAACACAAGGCCAAGTCACCCTGTCATTGGCTACAGCAGAATAAAGTGAAGGTTCTGGAGTGGCCATCTCAGTCTCCTGACCTCAATATCATTGAGCCACTCTGGGGAGATCTCAAACATGCAGTTCATGCAAGACAGCCCAAGAATTTCCAGGAACTGGAGGCTTTTTGCAGCTTTACCATCTGAGAAGATAAAGAGCCTCACCCACAAATACCACAGAAGACTTCAAGCTGTCATTGATGTTAAAGGGGGCAATACACGGTATTAAGAACTGGGGTATGTAAACTTTTGATCAGGGTCATTTGGGAAGTTTCTGTTGTCATTATGATATAAAAAGAGAAAACACAGTTGATTGATAATAAATGGCTTCAGCCCAACACCAACCATGAGTGAAAGAAAAGCTTTTGTGTTCTCATTCATATTCTCTGAAAAATGGCCAAGAAATCATAAATTCTGCCAGGGTATGTAAACTTATGAGCACAACTGTATATATATATATTATTTTATGTATTTTTTCTGTATATCTTTAATCTCTTCAAAGCTCTTTATTCTAAATTCATGTTTTTTAATTGTATTATATATATTTTATTTATATACATATATATTTATTTTACTTATATATTTATTGTCTTTAAATACTCTTTATTCAAAAATACTTTTATTTGTAAAATTTATATATATATTATTTTTCTCTGTATATCTTTATTTCTTTACACTCTTCAAATGCTCTTTATTCTAAATTCATGTTCTTAATTTTATATATTTAGTATATATATAATTATTTTATCTATACATTTATTTTCTTCAAATGCACTCTATTCTAAGTATATTTTTTATTTAACATCATTAATATATATTTATATATTGTGTATTATATATATTTATGTAAATTATATCTTTATTCATTTTAAATGCTTGTTAAAGCTGAACTCCAGGCAGATATAAAAGACACAGAAATGATTGCAGCTTTGTACTCAGTAGTGACAGAGAGATGAGCTCATCAGTCTGCTGCTACTCCTTTTACTGCCCAATCACAGGCTGGGGGAAGGACAAGACCAGTAAATGTCCGTGAACCACAGCAGAGAATCATGCCCACTTCCCTGCCAGACAGGGCTGTGCTGTGCGGCAGAACTGTGTTATTCTCAGGACTGGATGGACAGAAGAAATACAATACATAGCTTTCATTTGGATATTTAGCCGTTTACCTGGAGTTCAGCTTTAAAGATAACTCGTCATTTTTGCACTATTCAAGTATTTTAATATTTCATTCTGAACGACTACATTTGTGCTGGCCTGCCTGACCTGATGCAGATCACACATTAGTTCTCCCGGCTACTGAGTGTGCATAACGCGTCCTTCCTCTTACTTACAGAGCTCTGCTGTTTGCTATGCGCACTCTGGAGCTGGAAGACAGTGTGCGCTGCCAGCATGACACAGCAGTGACAATGGAGGCCTCACAGCTCTAAAGTCATCCTTGGGATACTCCTATTTTATTCTGTTCCTTTCCACTTTATTGCACCTTTCCCTGTGGTGGGTAGTCTGTAAAAGTGGATTTTTGTGGATGCGATACATCTGTGTCTAAAATCTTACGGTAATTTTTTTGTTCATGGAAATTAACTAAAAAAAATAATTTTTTTTTTAATATTTCCTCCCATGACATCTAAAGGGTCCCCCTGTTTTTCCCTCCCCTTGTTCCAACTTACTTTATAGCACTCCGCTCTGCTCCGCCCCATTCTATTTTATTGCATTCCACTCTATTGCACTTCATATGTTCCACATAGCTAAATACACTTCTACTCTATTTAGCTCTATTGCACTCTACTATGCCTACGTCCACTCCACTCCACTTCACTTCACTTCACTCCACTCTATTCCTTTTACTATATTGCACACCTCTCTAATCTATTCTACTAAATTCCTATTAATAATATTGCACTACACTATGTTCTATTCCATTATATTGTATTCCACTTTACTCACTCTACTTCATTCTACTCTATTGCACTCTAACCTTTTCAGTCTGCTTGGTTCCACCCCGCTATCCCCTAAGCGTTATTGCTCTGCACTGAATTTTCCATTCTCTCTGCTCACCACTTAACAATCTACTCCATTCCATTTGACTGTATTCCGCTCTATTGCACCACACTGAATTATCCTTCTATTTCCCATTTCTCTCCGCTCTACCCAATTCCATTCTACTCTGTTCTATTCCCCTAGAATATTCTCTTGTCTATTGCAATCCACTCCATTCTACTCTATTGGGCACCACTCTACTCTATTCCATTCTACTCTTCTCCTTTCCACTATATTACTCTCCTCTCTATTACACTTCACTCAACTCCACTGAATTCTACCCTATTGCACTCCACTCTACTCCATTCCATTTCACTCTACTATATTCCATTCTACCCTATTGCACTGCACTCCATTCTACTATATTGTCTTCCCCTCCAGCCTACCATACTGCACACCACTTTGTTGTACCCCACTCTATTATACACTCCACTCAATTCTACTCTATTGCACTCCACTCTACTCCATTCCATTCTACTCTACTCCTTTGCACTATATTACTCTCCTCTCTATTACACTTCACTCTTTTCAACAATTCTACCTTATTGCTCTCCACTCTTCTCCACTGCATTCAACTCCATTGCTCTTCACTGCACTATATTCCATTCTACTATTGCACTGTCTATTCTACTGTATATTCTTCTGCTCCAGTCTACCATACTGCACACCACTTTATTGTATTCCACTCTATTACACTCCACTCTAATTGATTCTACTCTATTGCACTTCGCCACACTCTATTCCATTATGCTCCACTCTACCCCCTTTGAGTTTATTGCATTCCACAACATTCTACTCTGTTGTGCTCATTCACTACTCTATTGCACTATACTCTACTCTTACATGCTCCATGTTATTCAATTTTCCTCTCTTGCACGTCACACCACTCCATTTCATTCTACTTCATTGCACCTCACTTTATTCTGTTATACTCCTCCATCTTTAGTATGGTGCTTCACTCTGTTCCACTTCATTCTCTATTCTATTGCACTTCACTTCTTTCTACTCTATCCCATTCTACTCTAATATACTCCACTCTATTACACTGTACTCTTTTCTACACTATTGCACTGCATTCTTTTTGACTATATTGCACGCCACTCTACCATAGGCTACTCCGCTCTATTCAATTCACTCCAATCTTTTCTAATTTACTCTCTTCCTCCCTCATATTACTCTCATTACTATTGCACTTCATTGCATTCTATTCTACTCCATTCTGCTCTATTGCACTCCATTCCATTCTATTCTATTCTACTCCACTCTCCTGTATTACACTCCATTATGTTCCCCTTTCACTCATCCTAGACATTTCTCCATTCCTCTCCTTCAGTTATGATGAAAACTTTAGGAAACCCCAAATATGAAGGTCTGGAGGATTTTCTCGGAATGTCCCGAAGGTGAAAGAGACCCGCGTACATCATCCAGCGAGCAATCCTGTGGCTTGTTAGCGCGCTAACGTTGTAATGAGGCTGGCGCACATTTCAAAGAAATCCATGGTGTGGCTACCGATCCTCGGGCTGGCCAATGAGAAGGAGCCAGAAAGGGAGCCGTAGAGAGAGCCACTCTGGGAGTCGGACGCGGTGGAGTCGATGCTCAGCCTTGGGCGGAGCAGACCCGCCCCCGAGCAGGAGCGATGGAGAGAGGAGGAGCCGGACTTGTGATCCATCAATTCATCTGTGAAGAAAGAAAAAATTCTCAGTCTGACCGAAATCTTTACAGGGAATGAGCGGTGTATATATTTTCTTTACAAATTTGTTAATAATCCCCTCTGCTCTTTATCCTTCCTTATTTTAAATTAAAATTTTAAATATTTAGCTTTAAGTCAAGGAAATATGAAATGTTGAATATTATTATTATTTTACTTTAATTACTCAGCCACTAGGTGGTGCAATTGGCTTATTTTCATGTTTCTCAGTTTTTGATCACCTCCTTTTTTGCAGAAATCAATACTTCAAGATGTAAATCACTGTCAGGAATACAAATAGTGGCAGCTGGTGTTTTTTTTTTCCGGAGG
>BLSH010471109.1:172219-184835 GCA_018402905.1 Glandirana rugosa
CAGTGCAAACCACACATGTGAGGTATCGCCGCGATCGTTAGAGCGAGAGCAATAATTCTAGCCCTAGACCTCCTCTGTAACGCAAAAATGCTAACCTGTAGAATTTTTTAAACGTCGCCAATGGAGATTTTTATGTTGCAAAGTTTGTCGCCATTCCGCGAGCGGACGCAATTTTGAAGCATAACATGTTGGGTATCATTTTACTCGGCGTAACATTATCTTTCACAATATGAAAAAAAATTGACCTAACTTTACTGTTGTCTTATTTTTTAACTCAAAAAACTGAATTTTTTCAAAAAAAATCGCGCTTTTAAGACCGCTGCGCAAATACGGTGTGACATAAAGTTTTGCAATGGCCGTCATTTTATTCTCTAGGGTCTTAGAAAAAAAAATATATAATGTTTGGGGGTTCTAAGTAATTTTATAGCAAAAAAACTTGTTTTTAGCTGATAACCTCCAAACTCCAAAATGAGGCTCGGTCTTAAAGTGGTTAAAAAAAGCACGTTTGGAAGACCCCTGCGCAAATACAGTGTGACAAAGTTTTGCAATGACCGACATTTTATTCTCTAGGGTGTTAGAAAAAAAAATATATATATAAGGTTTGTGGGTTCTAAGTAATTTTATAGCAAAGAAAACTGATTTTAACTTGTAAACAAGGAAACCCAAAAAACAGCCCCCTAACTGAAGTGGTTAACTGACCATTGGGCGGTCGCGTGACGTTGTACCCAAACAAAACTGGCGTCCTGTTTTTTCCCACAAATAGACCCGCGGCCCCACTCAGGGAGCGTGCGGCAGGATTGCCCCTAACTGCGCGTGCGCGGATCGCCGTTTATAGACGGAGATTCGCACTACGCTGCCGCTCTGCAGCAGTAAATGTACGCGACGTGGTCCAATTGGATAAACTGAGTTTTCTTCCAGTCTACATTCCTGTTTTTTTATCCATGTGCCATAATTCATTCAAGTAAACCAGGGACTTATCCAGTGTTTCAAACCTTTGTTGGACACCTAAAAGTGAATGGCCCTTCCTCACGTACCATCGATGCTTTTGAAGTCCAGAAGATAACTGCGATTGTCCACCTGGTAGAGCTGGAGGCTCATCTTCACATAATTCCCCGTCACGGGGTTTTTCCTCCGTACTCGCAGGTGATAGGGGTTCGCCACCTGAGAAGGGAAATGATGAGACAAGTTAGTGGAACAAAAAACAACCTCTGACGTCAGGAGAGGCTTTGAAGCTCAGCAGACACAAGTCAGTGTGTTGGAGGTCATGCCTAAGCTTGTCCTCTCTCAAGAGCCTCATCACCGTCAACTGGATACCTGCATGGGGGTTGCACGGTCCTCTCAAACTGAAGTGGGATACAGAAAGGTGATCCTGTTTCCTCCCGCAATCAAAAAACACATGGATAGCTCACCTGGCTTCCATCCAAACTGCCCTCGCTGTGTGTTAAAATGACGCGGTGGGGACCATAAACCATCATCTACCCTACTAGCAGCCATGAGTTATAACTGCAACTCTGTAAAAGCACCTTAGAATAATATGGCGCTATGCAAACAGAAGATTATTAAACTACAATTGTTCTAATTTATTTAGTCATTCTATGAGTCTCTGCTGCCCAAACTTTACCCACTTCCTCTCCAGGAAATTTACCCTCCTTCATGACCAGATCATTTTTTGTGATACGGTACTGCGTTACTTCAACCACTTCAGCCCCGGAAGGATTTCACACTTTAGTGGTACTGTCATATTGCAGCGGACATGTCGGACCATTTTGACACTTTTTTGGGACCATTGGCATTTATACAGCGATCAATGCTATAAAAATGCACTGATTACTGTGTAAATGCCATTGGCAGTGAAGGGGTTAACCTGCAGGGGGCGCTCTAAGGGTTAACTGTGTTCCCTAGGCGTGTTCTAACTGTGTGTGGGCTGCCCTGGCTGGGGAAAGGGGATGATCACGGCTTCCATTTACAGGAAGGCTGTGATCATCGCCTTTCTCCCTTCAACAGAACAGAGGTCCGTGTTTACATACACGGACCTCCGTTCTTTCAGTGTGGGGGAGCCATCGTGGGTAGCCGGCGGCGATCGAGTCCGCCCTACCCGCTCCCTGGCTCCCACCCGGACACAGTGAGCTAGTTATCGCGGCTGCCGTCCTGTGACGGCGGTTCGCGATAACGAACCACCTTGTCGCCGTCACGCTGCGGCGGGCGGTCGGCAGGTGGTTAACTGACAATTGTGCGATCATGCAATGCTGTACATAAATAAAATGTATGTCATTTCTTCCCCACAAATAGAGCTTTCTTTTGGTGGTATTTGATCCCCTCTGCAGTTTTAATGTTTTTTCGGCTATAAACAAAAAAAAGAGCGACAATTTTGCAAATATATATATTTTACTTTCTGCTATAAAACATGACACTACTAATGACACTGGCTGTGAAAGGGTTAAGCATCGGGGGTCATCAAAGGGTTAACTGTGTGCATAACCAGTATTTATGTGTACACAGTGTGGTATTTTTACTAAGGGAAGTGCTGGATTTTATTCCCTGCTAACAGGACGCAGCTCTTTATTGTTTACATAGGCAGAGCTCTGTCCAGTGTCTCTCCTCGCCGATCAGCGGGTGCCGGTGGACATCCATTGGCCGGCACCCACTGATCGGCTTCTGCTGTGACTAATCACAGCAGAAGTGGTGAGCCGGCGGCAAGTGTGCCCCCCCCCCCCCCCTATGCAGAAGTGCAGGACTACATATATATATACACGTGATTCTGCACAGAACTGCTGCTCTGTGGCAGTAAATCTGCTATAGGCAATCTTTAACTGATTAGAGGCGTCTGAGCATTGTACAGACCAGAAGTACTGATTGCAAAAACCCCATCTATCGGAAACAGATGCAACGTTTTTAAATAAAATGTGTGTATTCGCTTTTTTCACGCTTCGTTGCAGCTCAGCGTTGCTGATATCCTGCAGACCCTTTGCAGATACTTCCTACCTACATTTACTCCAGTGATGGAAGCATGGCATTTCTCAGGGTAAGGTTCCTGATAATAACAACAGTGGACCGTGCCTGTTTAAAGTGTGTTAAAATGGCCATCAGGTGACAATGCACGTGGTATTTTGTCACCATATTGGAATTGACCAGTGAAAGGGTGCTACAACGATTCCCGACTGGTTACGGTGTACAACATGGATGGAATATGTCATCTATACACTGATGAGGATAATGAAACAGGCCAGCAATATTTTGGGAACATGCAAGAACCCTTCCTCAGACATCACATTGAGGTTCCTGCATGGTCCTGAAAGACTGCTTTTCTGTGTGACCATACGAGAATAAAGAGCTTTACGTTTTGAAACAAGCTTGTCGGTGTGCTGTCAACCTATTCCATCCAGGAGAACAACTGGGAGATGGGAATAGATCATTTTCACTCTATAACAGGAAGTGCCTGAACCAGGAACTTCATGGTGGGATCACACAGAGCACCTGTTACATAGAAACATAGAAAAGTGACGGCAGAAAAAGACTGAGTAGTCCATCGAGTCTGCCCCTTTTTATTTTATTTTTTTTTCATTTATTTTTTTTTTTTTTTTACATTAACCTTGTTGTCTGACTATGGATTTATGTTTATCCCAAGCATGTTTGAAGCCATTTACTGTTGACTGTCTCACAACCTCTGTTGGTAGTTTATTCCAATCATCAACCACCCTTTCAGTAAAATAATACTTTCTAAGATTAGTTTTGAACTTCCCTCCAGTTAGTTTGAGGTCCCCGTGTTCTTGATTTTGGTTTCATATTGAAAAGACTGCCCTCCTGAACCTTATTCACCCCCTTGAGGTATTTAAAGGTTTCAATCGATGTCTCCCCTCTCCCTTCTTTCCTCCAGACTGTACATATTAAGTTCCTGAAGTCGCTCTTGATAGGTTTTATCCCCCAGACCTTTCACCATTTTTGTTACCCGTCTCTGAACTCCTTCTATCTTATCAATATCTTTTTGTAAGTGAGGTCTCCAGAACTGGACACAATATTCTAAGTGAGGTCTCACTAAAGATCTATATAGAGGGATCAGGACCTCCTTCCTCCTGCTGGTGATCCCTCTACTGATACATCCCAGAATTCTATTTGCTTTTCCCACTGCCTGGTTACACTGTTTGCTCATTTTGCAATCATCTGAAATAAGCACCCCCAAATCTTTTTCTTCTGTAGTGCTGGCTAACACTGTGCCCCCAATGCTGTACTTTCTAAGTGGATTCTTTTTCCCTAGATGCATTATTTTACATTTAGAAATATTGAACTGCAGTCTCCGCTGCTTTGACCAATCTTCCAGCAATGCCAAATCCATGTTCCATGTTACAGACCCCTCCAGGGATATCAACCCTATTACACACCTTTGTATCATCAGCAAAGAGACATACATTGCCCAGCAAACCTTTAGTTATATCACTTACATATAGGTTGAATAGAACAGGACCCAGTACAGAGCCTTGTGGTACCCCACTAGTGACTGCTCTCTGTTCTGAGTGAACCCCATTTACAACCACACTCTGGGATCTATCCTTTAGCCAACTGCATATCCACTGAACCACCCAAGGGTTAAGTCCCAGCTTGTACAACTTTTGTATCAGATCATTATGTGGGACGTAGCAAATGCCTTGCTGAAATCAAGATATGCTATGTCCACAGCACCACCCTGGTCCAAAACACTGGTACTGTTGATAAACAATAACTGCTGCTAACCTGTCACAGCCAGGCTGTCAGGACCTGGATCACCTGCTGGTGGCACTGTGGTTCCCTGGGAGGAGGGTTGTAATTCCAGTGTCCAGCAGGTGTCTCCCAGACCCCATTAATCAGTTTCCACCTGATGCTGGCTGTTAGCAGTGGAGGACTTAAATACCCTCCCAAGTGCCTCTCGCTCCAGTGTTTTGCTGCTGCCAGATACTGCTAACCATTATCCTTTCCCTGCCCTGTATGCTGTACCCTGCTGGGTTGTACCTGCTTCCCTTTGTTCATTATCCTAGTTTTGTTTCCCCCTGTGGTTCCCTAGGAGGGTTGTAATTCATGTGTCCACCAGCGGGTGTCTCCCTGACCTCAATAATCAGTTTCCACCTGATGCTGGCTGCTGGGAGGGTATTTAGGTCCTCCACTACTAAGGGCCTCTCGCTCCAGTGTTTTGCTGCTGCCAGATACTACTAGCCGTTATCCTTTTCCTGCGCTGTATGCTGTACCCTGTATTCTGCTGCCTTGTACCTGCTCCCCCTTGTTCTTTATGCCAGTTTTGTTTCCCCCTTCCCCTCTGCTCCCTGCATCTCCAGTTTTTCCCCTGCTATTCGGTGTTCCCTATTTTATATATATTGTATATAGTTAGTTGTTAGGCTTCTGTTTGTTTGATATTAGTCACAGCTGGATATACCCCCTAATTGTTGGGACTTTTAGGGCACAGACAACAGCAGGAAACATCTAAAATGAATACAGTTTATTAGAATTACAAAATTCAAAATTTAAAATGAGACAACCATACAGCACATATAGCCAAAGTTGTGGTAGAAAACAGGGTTTGTTCAAGGCTGGAATTATCTTGCAGCTTTGTAAGCACTTTGTATAAAATGGCCCGACATGTTTCAGGATTAAAAATTCCCTTCTTCAGGGGATTTCATTTACATAACACAAGGTACATGCTTGTCAAGCCATGTTCCAAACTTGTCTGGGTTGATGTCGACCCTGCAGACTGGGCCACCAGAAATGAACTGGGGGCCTTTCCCCAAGGTTGGGGAAGTGCCAAGATGGTAGGCAGGCAAGTGTCCAATGATCCACTGAACTCCCAAATTCGGTCACACGCCGCCACGGATACAGACCGCATCCATGCCAGTCCCTCCCGAACGAGACCCACTGGTCCACAGGGGGGTCACTCTTAGGGGGTCTTGGCTCCCCACCTCTCCGGTCAGTCCACAACCAGGGCCGAATTTGGGAGTTCAGTGGATCATTGGACACTTGCCTGCCTACCATCTTGGCACTTCCCCAACCTTGGGGAAAGGCCCCCAGTTCATTTCTGGTGGCCCAGTCTGCAGGGTCGACATCAACCCAGACAGGTTTGGAACACGGCTTGACAAGCATGTACCTTGTGTTATGTAAATGAATTCCCCTGAAGAAGGGAATTTTTAATCCTGAAACATGTCGGGCCATTTTACACGAAGTGCTTACAAAGCTGCAAGATAATTCCAGCCTTGAACAAACCCTGTTTTCTACCACAACTTTGGCTATATGTGCTGTATGGTTGTCTCATTTTAAATTTTGTAATTCTAATAAACTGTATTCATTTTAGATGTTTCATGCTGTTGTCTGTGCCCTAAAAGTCCCAACAATTAGGGGGCATATCCAGCTGTGTGTATATTCTATGGGATGTTGGCACATAGGGGTCTTACGTACCCAGGTATTATATTTGATATTAGTCAGGTATTCTGTCACTGGGTTTTTGGTTCACTTATATTCTCACATTTGCTGTTTGCTGGTGTTTGGAAGGGTTTTGCTTCACTGTAAATAAGTCTCATATAAAGCATACACACTCTGGTCCCAGTTTCCTGAGTGTAGCCACACAGATCTGGCCATCCCTGCTGCTGATTCCTGAAATAGGCTCACCTTCCATTCAAAGTCCAGCTGCTTCATCGCCCGGTAGACCTCCGCCATGATATCATGAGGTTTGCTCTGACTGCGGATTCCCAGGTGCCACTTGGCTTTTTTCACAGCTAGCGGTTTGGGTTTGGTAGTGTTCAGGGCATCCAGAGAGCACCGGGCCTTGGGGCTGTCCGCTACCAGGGGTGGCATCCGCTCCGGATGCGGTTTGACACCGGGGGGGATATGCATGTCGTCCATGAAGGAGCCAGTTGGTGGGCTGGAGGCAAGGTAGAACTCACTAGCTTGGTTCATTATCCTCCGGTTGTCTATGACCAGATGGTAGGCAACGGCGAGCTGGTCCTGAGGGTCACCACTGTACAGGCTGTTCATCACCTCCGACTCCGTACATTCAAACTTCTCACACACCTCCTTCACCGCCTCGTCATCGATGACGTTGGCGTCGTAATTGGGGTCCTCGGGGAACAAGTAGCTGGGCAGGTCTTGCTTGAACCATTCGTGTTCTCTGCCGGCACAAAGGAAAATTTGACATAATTGAGATTTTAAAGAAAAAAAATGAAAAAATGTAGATGGTTGAAAAGTGCAGCATTGACTCCAACACTTTCCAAAATCCATTCTGCTCTTTTGTTAAGATTATCTTACCCTTCCCATATGTGCCCTGACTTTTTGAAGTCACCTAAACCATCGCTGGTCAAGTAAATTGATACCAAACATGTAAAAGCCATAAAAATGCATGAATCTGTGAAATTAAGAGAAATGATGGTACCCCAAATTCTCCATAGACAACACTTTAAAGCATTTACAGGTTATCAGTTTAGAGTTAACTATGAATGATGACACTAGAATTATTGCTCTCATTCCAACGCAGCGGCAGCTGGTCAATAGGGGGCACTTGGGCGCCGCCTCCCCAGTGGGAATGAGAAAAACAAAAAGTCCGCCCGACACTTTAAAGGTGGCGCCGGTATATTGATTTTTTTTTTTTATTTCTTCGGCTCCTTGATGTCTGCTGACAGCAAGTAGTGAGCCTATTGGTCAGTCCTAAAAGTCTATGTATTTCCGCTAAAGAAGCGCATATGCATACACTAATTGGCTGCCCTGAGCCAGTGACTGCCAGGGATTGGCTACGTCACTGTGTGGTGGGCGGGTCGAGAGCGGCTGACTCCCTCACTCGAGGACGAGGTACCGTACTGTCTCCCTGTGTACTGCTTACAATGCCTGTGCACTGGCTCCCTGTGTACTGCTTAAAATACCTGTTTACTGGCTGCAATACCTGTGTACTGGCTGAAAAACCTGTGTGCTGGCTGCATACTGTGTTACTGGCTGCAATATCTGTGTACTGGCTGGCTGTGTACTGGCTGCAATACCTGTGTACTGGCTACCTGTGTACTGGCTGCAATACCTGTGTACTGGCTGGCTGTGTACTGGCTGCGATACCTGTGTACTGGCTACCTGTGTACTGGCTACAATACCTGTGTACTGCCTACCTGTGTACTGGCTGCATACTGTGTTACTGGCTGCAATATACCCCACCTGTGATGCTGAGCTGTATACTGTGTCCTGTGATACGAGCTGTATACTCCTGACACAATATGTGGAATACAGGGGACGGAGTGGGTGGATTCTATAAGGGGTGGGGATTATTAGAAGTAGGAGGGGTCAAAAAGGAAGGGCGGGGCCTGGCGCCCCCCATCCTAAAAATTCACCAGCCGCCACTGCTCCAACGTTCATGGTAATACCTCACATGCGTGGTGCAATTCATGTTTACATGCACATGTGGAACCTACGTATGTGCATGTTTGCATTCAGGTGTGTACAGGAGCAATGGGAGTGGTTTCAATTTTTTTAAATATTATTATTATTTGTTTTATTGTAATTTTTTTTGTTACACTTTTTCGTTATTACTAAGGGGGCTACTAAGCCTCCTATGCATTGGGCAGGTGACAGGTCCTCTTTATGGAGACCTCAGGGGTCTCTTAGACCACAATGTCTCCCCTGCCCTCCACTGCAGCTAATCAAGCACAGATCATCATGGGCAGATCTAGGGGGCTGCAACCCCTCCCCCCCCCTCCAGACACACACACATGCATACACAGGCAGACAAATGCTGTGCCCGGTCCAGTTAGCTTCTCAGGTTTTCTTGATACAACCTCTATCTGCACAGTGTGTAGCTGGCTGCTCTGATGCAGTTCTGATCTGTGAAATCCCCAGATGTGAACGGCTGCATAGCTGCAATAACAAGCTACACACTGTGCAGATCAGGGTCGTGTCAAGAGAATCAGATCTCATCTATGGGCTGTGTGGGGAAGAGCAGATCTGCTGAGTGCCCTGCCAGCAGTGACCCCTGGCCTCTGCCCTGCTGACCCCTGTCCTTCACCCTGCTGACCCCTGTACACTGCCCTGCTGACCCCTGCATTGCTGACCCTCTGTCCTCTGCCCTGCTAACTCCCTGTCTTCTTCCCTGCTAACCCCTGTCTTCTGGCTTGCTAACCCCTGCTGTTCACCCTGCTGAATCCTGTTCTCCATCCCACTGACCCCTGTCCTCTGCCCTACTAACCCCTGTTGCCTGCACTGCTGATCCTAACCTACTGACCCGTCCGCTGCCCTGCTGACCCCATCCACTGCATTGCTGAGCCATGTCCTCTTTCCTACCAACCCCCTGTACACTGCCCTACTGACTTCTGTACACTCCCCCGCTGACCTCCCATCCGCTACCCTGCTGACCACTGTCCCCTGCACTGCTGACCCCTGTACAGTACCCCTGCTGACCCCTGTACAACACCGTATTGAACCCTGTCCTCTTCCCTGCTAACCCCCGTCCTCTGGCTTCCAAACCCCTGCTGTCCACCTTGCTGAACTCTGTTCTCCATGCCACTGACCCCTGTCCTCTTCCCTGCTAACCAATGTTGTCTGCCCTGCTGAACCTACCCTACTGACCCATCCGCTGCCCTGCTGACCCCATCCACTGCATTGCTAAGCCATGTCCTCTTTCCTATCAACCACCTGTACACTGTCCTACGGACTTCTATACACTCCCCCGCTGACCCCCCATCCGCTACCCTGCTGACCCCTGTTCCCTGCACTGCTGACCCTTGTCCCCTGCACTGCTGACCCTTGTCGCCTGCACTGCTGACCCCTGTACAGTACCCCTGCTGACCACTGTACAACACCCTACTGACCCCTGTCCCCTACACAGCTGACTCCTGTACAATACCCTGCTGACCCCTGTCCCCTGCACAGCTGACTCCTGTACAATACCCTGCTGCCCCCGTACAATACTTTGCGGACTCCCGTACAATACCCTACTGACCCCTGTACATTACCCTGCTGACTCCTGTCCCCTGCACTGCTGACCCCTGTACAATACCCTGCTGACCCCTGTACATTACCCTGCTGACTCCTGTCCCCTGCACTGCTGACCCCTGTACATTACCCTGCTGACTCCTGTCCCCTGCACTGCTGACCTCTTTCCCCTGCACTGCTGACCCCTGTGCTCTACACTGCTGACCCCTTTGCAATACCCTGCTGACCTCTGTTCTCTTTTCTGATGACCCTTGTCCTCTGGACTGCTGATCTTCTGTACACCGCTCAACTGCTATAATTCCTACAGCTACTTTCCAATTAGCCAAGATGGTGTCACCTATTTTCTAATTTACATCACCGCCCTCCAGGATGCAAAGCGCAGGATGAGGGACCTTTCCACCTAACTGAACCTGAAACACATTGCTCCCCGTCATCCGAAAACCAATTACATTTTCTACAATCAAAACAAGCGGCGGGATGCTGCGATGCGAAAGAGAAAAGAAAAAAAAATAACGGCTTGGCAGAAAATTGGCCCTCGAAGACTTTCTGAAATCCCTTCCTGGGGGGGGGAGGGGGAGGGGGAGGAAAGGGAGATTGAAATGTTCACAGCCGACTGGTTGTCATAAAAGAAAAAATGAGTCCTTTAATGTATTGGGTCTTAGAGTCAGGATGTGGGAAATTACCCATAATCCCCCTTTCATGCTATAATACACTCTGCTATGGTTACATTGTACTTGTCATAACACAACATGGAATTAAACCCTTCACATCTCCCCTTCAAAAGGGTAACCTCAACCCTGGAGTGTCGGGGTCACCGGGGGGTCAGGCAAACTAAAAAAGAATTTTAGAAGTGAGAAGTTATTTAACTTTCGAGATTGTTTGCAGGAGAACATTTAACCCCCTCAGTACCGCCGTAGAAAAACGGAGAAGAGTGCTGGTTATTATTGGTGTCGGAAAAACACATAGGGACGGCCTGTACAACCCTGAATGGCTGTGATCGGGCGGTCATTGGACGGCTCAGATAACAGGCACCATGTACAGAGCCTATCAGGGTGGCTCTGTACCTTGTGATTGCTGTGAACCAATCACAGCCATCACACGTGTAAACACTGCCTGTTTAGCCTATTTGCAATGGTCGAAGAGAGTTCAGTTCTGTACATAACATGCATTTTAACCACAATTTTTTAGTTTTTTTTCCATGCCGTACCTCATGTCTTTGATAGTGGCGCGTTTCAGCGGATCAACCTGCAGCATGTGCATTAATAAAGTAGCGACAGATCGGTTCAGGTACTCCGGGATGTAGAAAACTCCTCCTCTGATTTTTTTGAATAGGGTGGGGACGTGTTCGTCATCGAATGGCAGCGTCCCGCAGAGGAGGGCGTACAGGATCACCCCGCAGCTCCAGATATCCACCTCGGGGCCAGCATACAATCTACAGACAGATCAGCTACAATTAGTTGACGCTTCCTACAAAATGTGTGGAGTTTATCTGTACTGCAAAACTGACTAAAGCTGGAGACCACTGCCATAGTATAAAGCCCTCTGCTTAGACCAAGGTTCCATGGAACCCTAGGGTTCCTCCAGAGGTTGCTAGGGGTTCCTTGAGCAATGGTCAATTTCTACCTCTCAGATAAATTCCCAATGACACCATTGATCTTTTTAGCTATCTGTAAGGGGGTAATTCTTCCCAATGACCACAAGTGTAAGGAGCATTCTTCCCATTGACCATCACACTAATGTATCATGAGATAAAGTCATTTTTAAGTCGGGGTTCCCTGAGACCACAAAGTTTTTTCAAGGTTTCCTCTGTGTTGAAAGGGTTGAGAAAGGCTGGCTTAGATGGTCAGCACCCCCAAGATTACCTGCACAGGTGTTAGCATACTGGTTATAGAGATATACAGTGGCAGGAAAAAGTATTCATACCCCTTGAAATTTTCCACATTTCGTCATGTTACAATCAAAAACGTAAATGTATTTTATTGGTATTTTATGTGATAGACCGACACAAAGTGGCCCATAATTGTGAAGTAGAAGGAAAATGGCAAATGGTTTTCAAAATGTTTTGCATATAAATATGCCTCAGTGTTCAAACTGTCTTTATTTACTGTATATAGTTCCTGTCTCCTGTATTTCTCACCTTCCTGATATAACTTCTGGAGCGGCATAATTTGGAGATCCGCAGCTGGTCCGCAGAAACTCTCCGTCTGACATCATATTAGAAAGACCTAAATGAAACAAAGGTCAACGCGACTATAAATAACTATGACATCCAGTGGCGTCACTATGGGGGTGCAGGGAATGCGGCCCGCACCCGGGTGACACCCGCAGAGGGGTGACACCATCTCGAGTGTGGCGTCTAGGTGAGGGTCCTGGGTCCCGGAGGCAGGGCTTTTTTCAGCCAGAACATGCCTCCTTCTAATTTCTATCACTTCTAATAAAGAAGCCTGGAGAGTGACAGTCTGAGCAAGCAACTCTCCGGGCGGCGGCTGCACATTGAATCCTCCCCCACCTGCTGCCCAGGTGCATGAGGTGGGGCGGGGGGGTGGCCGATTGCTCATTGAGTGCTGGTGTCTGTCGAGGCCCCGGGCCTGGGTCTATGCTGAGGGAGGGAGTCTATACTAATGAAGGGGAGTCTGTACTGTACATATTCATGGAGGGGGACTACACTGAGGGGGGTGTCTATACGGATTGAGGGGGCACA
>BLSH010471109.1:203508-213583 GCA_018402905.1 Glandirana rugosa
TATCGCGGGGTAGTAACCATAGTCACCCACCAATGATGGGGCACTATTCTTCCCACTGATACCAATGATGCGGCACTATTTCTACAACTGACTCCAATGATGGGGCGCTATTCCTCCCACTGATACCAATGATGGGGCGCTATTCCTCCCACTGATACCAATGATGGGGCACTATTCCTCCCACTGACACCAATGATGGGGCACTATTCCTCCCACTGACACCAATGATGGGACACTATTCCTCCCACTGATACGAATGATGGGGCACTATTGCTCCCACTGACACCAATGATGGGACACTATTCCTCCCACTGATACGAATGATGGGGCACTATTGCTCCCACTGACACCAATGATGAGACATTATTCCTCCCACTGATCCCAATGATGGGGCACTATTCCCCCCAACACCAATAGTGCCCCATCCTCCCACTAATAACAATGATGGGGCACTATTCCTCCCACTGATACGAATGATGGGACACTATTCCTCCCACTGACACCAATGAAGGGGCACTATATCTTCCACTAACACCAATGATGGGGCACTATTCCTCCCACTAATAACAATGATGGGGCACTACAAATTATGAGGAGAGTCCTGCGCTCGGATAGTGGAAAAAGTGTGTGTGGAGAAGATATTTTTTAAGACTGCTGCCCTCCAGCTCCTCTCCTCCGCAGAGGAGAGTAATGGATATAAAAAAGGTTTGTCAGGAGGTGGCGCTGTCTTGTGTGGTATGTGATATAGTGATTAAGTTAACTTAAGTATTTTTAAAATTCAAAAAGTGCATAGAATGCTTCAATACATACAAAGTGCATATATGTTTAAAATAAACCCACAGTTGGTTATTACAGAAATGTCCGTAAAATTACTATCTCTGCTTTTCCTTCTCAAGCACCGTTTTCAATAATCCAAGGATATAACAGACCTCCTATAAGCATTTATATGTTAACCCTAACAGGATATGAGAGATTCCGCACAAAACTCATAATATGATGATTGGGCATGATGGGGCACTATTCCTCCCATTGATACCAATGATGGGGCACTATTCCTCCCCCTCATACCAATGATGGGGCACTATTCCTCCCACTGATACCAATGATGAGGCACTATTCCTCCCACTGACACCAATGATGGGGCACTATTCCTCCCACTGATACCAATGATGGGGCACTATTCCTCCCACTGACACCAATGATGGGGCACTATTCCTCCCACTGACACCAATGATGGGGCACTATTCCTCCCATTGATACCAATGATGGGGCACTATTCCTCCTACTTCTGACCACAACAGGCACCCATTGACCACCAAGCCTGAGCCATTGCTCACTCTCACTGACCACAGTCTGGCCCTGCTAAAGTCTGAAAGGCAGTAAATTTGCCCTTTGATTAGAAAGATTGGAGATCCCTGATGTATCTAACAAATGATCTATCTCACGTTATGTCACATTTTGTGCACCATGAAAGGCAAGGCTGCCATTCGGAGTGGCAGTTCAGGTGTCACTAATGTTTTGTAAATATGAAATAACACGATCGGCGAGGTGTCAGTCTCCCACTGGCTGCCAATTCCTCGAGACATTGCAAACATCATTAGCGGAGCCCTGAAGGAAGCCATTATAATACCCGGCGCTGTAAAACACACAGGTGGATTGGGCTGAGTGTCGCCGGCGGTGGGGAACGGCGGACTCTATGCCACTGTGAACACTGAAAGATCCGAATTAGGAGAAGTTTTTTCAAGAAACTTGCAAAACTAAAACCATTTACACAGCGTTCATCTGAGGGTCACCTCTAATGAACACCAAACACCTGGCACCTTGTCTGAGGATGGAAAAGAGGACCTGTCATTTCCTGGAGCAAAAACTGAATTCTGAGCCCGTCTGTGATGTCACTTGTGTCTGATGATCTGGTTGGGTGTTTAACCACTTCAGCCCCGGAAGGATTTCACACTTTAGGACCAGAGCCCTTTTTGCGATTCGGCGCTGCGTCGCTTTAACTGACAATTGCGCAGTTGTGCGACGTTGTACCCAAACAAAATTTGCGTCCTTTTTTTCCCACAAATAGAGCTTTCTTTTGGTGGTATTTGATCACCGCTGCGTCATTTCTGATCCCCGCTATAAACAAAAGAAGAGCGACAATTTTGCAAAAAAAACCAAATTTCTTACTTTTTGCTAAAATACAAATCCAAAAAAAAAATACAAAAAAACATTTTTTTTCAACGGTTTTGGCCGATTTATATTCTTCCTCATATTTGTGATCAAAAAAATCACAATCGGCGTTTATTGATTGGTTTGCGCAAAAGTTGCCGCGTTTACGGATGATGAGAATTAATTTCTGGGGTTTTTATTTTTTTTTCTATTTTTTACTAGTAATGGCGGCGATCTGCGATTTTTAGCGGTACTGCGATATTGGGGCAGACATGTCGGACCATTTTGACACTTTTTTGGGACCATTGGCATTTATACAGCGATCAGTGCTATAAAAATGCACTGATTACTGTGTAAATGCCATTGGCAGTGAAGGGGTTAACCTGCAGGGGGCGCTCTAAGGGTTAACTGTGTTCCCTGGGCGTGTTCTAACTGTGGGGGGACTGCCCTAGCTGGGAAAGGGAAGCGATCACAGCCTCCATGTAGAGGAAGGCTGTGATCACAGCCCTTCCCCTCTCACAGAACAGAGGTCCGTGTTTACTTACACGGACCTCCGTTCTTTTACTCCGGGGGGGATATCGCGGGTGGCCGGCGGAGATCGAATCCGCCGCACCCACTCCCTGGCCCTCCCCGGACACAGTGAGCGCGCGGGCGTGCCTCCGGCAGCGCGCGCGCGCTCACTGGGCGCGATCTCGCGGCCGCCATCATATGACGCAATTTGCCTAGCAGAGCCATCTTGTCGCCGTCAAATGCCGATCAGCCGTCGGCAAGTGGTTAAAGAGACACACATTGTGAGAAGCTCACAGTGTGCAGTGAAATCAGAGGAAGCCGTTTCAGTCCAGGAGAGGAGCCGCTACAACTGTGCAAGACTGAAGGGAAGGCCAGTGGTCAGTTTGAAGACTTCCCGTGTCCCTCAATGAACGAGAGAGAAATTCTGATTGTACAAAAAAACAAGCAAAAACAGGGCAGACTCGATGGACTGCTTAGTCTTCTTTTAGGTTTCTAGCCCCCAGCTTTCAGGCAATGCAGACGTCTATACACAGCCCATACACTTCTACACCGGCCTTCTCTCTATGTTGTCCAAACCGGACAAAAACGGTTCCACCGAGTCACATCTCCTCACCACAACCGGACTGGGAAACCGGAATGAGCGGAATGTGATATCTCACAGATCTATCATACATTGTAGAGATAAACTTTATAATAAATAAAACGAGAGGCTCTGCTTTGGCAAAGAAGTCAGATTTGGCCCGAAAATTCCTCTATCATCTGGTGGAGAACGCGGGCGGTAACCTTCTCCAGCCATACAAAACCTGCTAAAGCCTTTTTTTTTTTTTAATTCTGCATTCCATTGCTAAAATTCCATTACAGTTCAGTGATTACAGCGAACACAGCTAATAAAAGCCGCCTCTGATAACAGTGCTGGGGACACCACGACACCCAGAAGGTTCTTGTAGGGTCTAGGAAAGATGAAGTCTCTATGGAAATGTCCATCCATAATGGAGCTTTTCTTCCGTATAGAAACTATATGCTGAGTACGGGATCACACGGCACACTTACCTGACTGTGGCTAACTAATATTTGTTGTGTCTGATTAGCTCTCGGCACATATGTAGGTGGCCCTTTTCCTTTAGGTGATCATTTTTAGTTAGGTGGCCCTTTTCCTATAGGTGACCATTTTTACTTAGGTGGCCCTTTTCCTATAGGTGACCATTTTTACTTAGGTGGCCCTTTTCATGTAGGTGACCATTTTTACTTAGGTGGCCCTTTTCCTGTAGGTGACCATTTTTATTCAGATGGCCCTTTTCCTATAGGTGACCATTTTTACTTAGGCAGTCCTTTTCATGTAGGTGACCATTTTTACTTAGATGGCCCTTTTCCTGTAGGTGACCATTTTTATTCAGATGGCCCTTTTCCTGTAGGTGCCCATTTTTACTTAGGTGGCCCTTTTACTGTAGGTGACCATTTTTATTCAGATGGCCCTTTTCCTGTAGGTGGCCATTTTTACTTAGGTGGCCCTTTTCCTGTAGGTGACCATTTTTACCTAGGTGGCCCTTTTCCTGTAGGTGACCATTTTTATTCAGATGGCCCTTTTCCTGTAGGTGCCCATTTTTACTTAGGTGGCCCTTTTCCTGTAGGTGACCATTTTTATTCAGATGGCCCCTTTTCCTGTAGGTGCCCATTTTTACTTAGGCAGTCCTTTTCATGTAGGTGATCATTTTTATTAAGGTGGCCCTTTTCCTGTAGGTGGCCATTTGTACTTAGGCAGTCCTTTCCGGGTAGGTGACCATTTTTACTTAGGTGGTCCTTTTCATGTAGGTGATCCTTTTTACCTAGGTGGTACCTTTTTCTGTAGATGACTATTGTAACTTAGGTGGTCCTTTTCATGTAGGTGACCATTTTTACTTAGGTAGTCCTTTTCATTTTCATTTTTACTTTGGCGGTCCTTTTCCTGTAGAAGACCATTTTTTCTTATGTGGTCCTTTTAATATAGGTGACCATTTTTTCTTATGTGGTCCTTTTTATATAGGGACCATTTTTACTTAGGTGGTCCTTTTCCTGTAGGTGACCATTTTTACTCATGTGGTCCTTTCAATATAGGTGACCATTTTTACTTAGGCGGTCCTTTTCATGTAGATGACCATTTTTTCTTAGGTGGTCCTTTTCATGCAGGTGACCATTTTTTTTAGACTGTACTTTTCCAGTAGATGACAATTTTTACTTAGGTTGTCGTTTTCATATAGGTAGCCATTTTTACTTAAGTGGTCCTTTTCGGGTAGGTGACCATTTTTACTAAGGTGGTTCTTTCAATTTAGGTGACCTTTTTTACTTAGGCAGTCCTTTTCAGGTAGGTGGCTGTTTTTACTTAGGTGGCCCTTTTACTGTATTGTTACTTAGGTGGAACAAGGAGGTGTTCTATTGTTACTTAGGTGGTCCTTTTTATGTAGGTGACCATTTTTATTTAGGTGGTTCTTTTTGGGTAGGTGACCATTTTTACTTAGGTGGCCCTTTTCATATAGGTAACCATTTTTACTTAGACAATCTTTTTTGGGTGGGTGACCATTTTTACTGAGGTGGTCCTTTTCATGTAGGTGACCATTTTTAGTTAGGCAGCTCTTTTCCTGTAGGTGACCATTTTTATTTAGGTGGTCCTTTTCCTGTAGATGACCATTTTTTCTTAAGTGGTCCTTTTCATGTAGGTAACCATTTTTACCTAGACGGTCCTTTTCCTGTAGCTGACCATTTTTACTTAGGTGGTCCTTTTTTATATAGGTGACCATTTTTACTTAGGTGGTCCTTTTTTATATAGGTGACCATTTTTACTTAGGTGGTCCTTTTCATGTAGTGACCATTTTTATTTAGATGGCCCTTTTCCTATAGGTGACCACTTCTACTTAGGCGGTCCTTTTCGGGTAGTTGACCATTTTTACTTAGGTGGCCCTTTTCATATAGGTGACCATTTTTACTTAGGCAATCCTTTTTGGGTAAGTGACCATTTTTACTGAGGTGGTCCTTTTCATGTAAGAGATCAGTGTTATGTGATTTTTAAACTAAGCAACAAAATTGTGATAAAGCCCTGTGTACCAGCAACCATTACCACTCTTTGTGCAGCTGGGCTCCAGTATTTCATGGTGACCGGAAACCCACCAGACCAATGAATAGTCACCATGGGGGACACACATGTAGGCAGGAAGTGGCTGCAAAGAGGCAGCAGAAGATCAGCAGCAGTGGAATACTTCTTTCATCCTTTGTGCAGTAGACATGTTTTTGCCACCCTTAAGCTGCATTAGGCAGCAGATGAGGGCATTTTACATGCCACAGTCACCATACATTCGGCATAATAAAAAGTTTCCCCCTATAACAGGTTTTTAGTGTCACTCTTTCTGGCCAGCCTATAACCCTGATGTAACGGTTATGTTGGAGTTATTGACTGGCTGCTCTGCTGTGAGTTAGGGGGAGCGCAAATTAATTGCCTTACGTGGGGCGCTGACATCCCTCACTACGCTAAAAAAAATGGCTCCTAACTTTTTTAGCTGGCTCCTAGGTTTAAAGCAAATTTGTCAAGCCCTGACTTAGGTGGTCCTTTTCATGTAGGTGACCATTTTTACTTAGGTAGTCCTTTTCATGTGGATTACCATTTTTATTTAGGTGGCCCTTTTCCTGTAGGTGACCATTTTAGTTAGGTAGCCCTTTTTCTGTAGCTGATCATTTTTACTTAGGCGGTCCTTTTCATGTAGGTGACCATATTTACTTAGGAGGGCCTTTTCCTGCAGGTGACCATTTTTACTTAGTGGTCCTTTTCATGTAGGTGACCATTTTTACTTAGGTGGTCTTTTTAATGTAGGTGACCATATTTCCTTAGGCAGTCCTTTTCATGTGGATGACCATTTTTACTTAGGAGGGCATTTTCCTGTAGGTGACCATTTTTACTTAGGAGGGCCTTTTCCTATAGGTGACATTTTTTTACTTGGGTTGCCCTTTTCCTATAGGTGGCCATTTTACTTAGGTGGTCCTTTTTATGAAGGTGACCTTTTTCAAGTAAGTGGTCCTTTTCATGTAGGTGATCCTTTTTGTGTCACTTTGTACAGGATAACCCATTGCTACATTGAATATATATTGTACAGCCAACAGCCTCAACATCCTTGTGCCCAACCTGCAGCCTGAAGGACAAATGTGGCCCTTTGGTACTTGTTGTGCAGCCTCAGTCCAAATATACATTCCATCATTTACAAACATGAGTATAGAATTGTGGTACAAACAAATATGTCTGTGGGCCTCGAATATGTTTGTTTGATTTATTTCCCCAGTAGGTCTCAGCACACTTGTACTGTAGGTGGCCCCTTTCATGTAGGTGGCTCTTTTTATGTGGGTGGCCATTTTCCTAGGTGGCTGTTTTCATTTAGATGACCCTTTTCATCAATGTGACGCTTTTCATGAAGATGGTCATTTTCATGTAGGTCAGTGGTAGGCAACCAGTAGCCCTTCAGATGTTGTGGAACTACATTTCCCTTGAGGCATTTTGAGGCTGGCAGTTACAATTACTCCCAGAAGCATGATGGGACTTGTAGTTTTGCAACAGCTGGAGGGCCCCAGGTTGCCTACCCCTGATGTAGGTGATCTTTTTCATTTAGATTACCCTTTTCATTAATTTGACTCTTTTCATGTAGATGACTGTTCATATTAAGGACCGTTTTTGTGTAGGTAGCTCTATTCATGTAAGTGATTCTTTTCTGATTAGGTGGCCCTTTTTGCAGGAGTAGGTGACCCTTTTTCTTGGAGATAACCCCCTTTCATGTAGGTGGCCCATTTCAAGAAGGTGGCCCTTTTCATGCAGGCAACCCTGTTCATGTAAGGGATCATTTTTGTGTACGTAGCCCTTTTCAGGTAGGTGATCCTTTTCAGATAGGTGGCCCTTCTTGTCGGTGGCCCTTTTCGTGTAGGTCCCCTTCTTTTAAAGTAGGTAGCCCCTTTGCTTGTAGGTGGGCATTTTTATGCAGGAAAGGCTGTTCATGTAGAGGACCCTTTTTTGTAGTTAGCCCTTTTCATGTAGGTGGCCCTATTTGTGATAGGTGGCCCTTTTCATGTAGATTGCACCTATAAATACAGGTGGTCCTTGTCATGTAGGAGGTCTTTTTCATTCATATCCATCGCCTTCTACAGGATGACTCACTGTTACATTCAGTATACACTGTACAGACATCCTCTACATTTTGTGACCAACCTGCAGCCTGAGGGCCACATGTAGTCCTCTGGTACTCGTGTGGCCCCTGGACCCCAGCAGTCAGTAGTGGAAGCACTAGGACTGCAATGGCAGTGATCTCTAGCATTCTCTTGTAACGTGTCCCCTGTCTCTCTTCATGTTCTGCACCAACCACAGCAGTCATTGACCATTTCCTTCTTCTGTAGTATCTCATGCACTTTACATTATTGTATCAACTACTAACAGAGGTTGCGAGACAGTCAACAGTAAATGGCTTCAAACATGCTTGGGATAAACATGAATCTATAGTCAGACAACGAGGTTAATGGGAAAACAAAAACAAAATAAAAACAAAACAGAAAAAAAAGGGCAGACTCGATGGACTACTCAGTCTTTTTCTGTCGTAACTGCTTCTATGTTTCTATCCCTTTGGTGATTTCAGGGGCCACCGCTGAGGCCTCCCATTCCTCATAAGCAGATAACCAATGCTCTTTATGAAGCCTTAGGCTAAGTTCATTTGGGCAGCTGGGGGACTGTACAATTGACATGGTGGCCAGTTGGGTCTGTTCTGTGTCTTTTTCCCATTACTGATTTACCATGCCTTGTTTAGCACTGGGCCTCTATATAGATGCGGCCATCTTGGTAGAGGCAGGGCTTAGCTTCCTCACATCAGAGCCTCCAGCATAGAGAACAGTGAGAAGCCAACAGTGACATCACCAAATCTTACTCTGAATCCAGTGAGACTAGAAGTCAAAGGCAGCAGTGCCTTCGATGATCTCGCACTGAAGATACACAGCTATGAGGCTACAGAACTGGAGTGCCTACAGGAAGTGCTCTGGTGCAATTTTGTAGTTCCTTAGGTAAAGAAAATTGGCCTACTGCTCTTATGGCCACATCACATTGTGCTCTCGTCCCTGGTGATGGCACTACTGAGATGTCTCCAGCAGTGGGATCACAAATGTGCCATGGCTGAGAGCAGCAAGTCAGTTGCCCATAGACAACCCCCTCCAAATGAATGCATTAGTAAGAGCAGAAAGTCAGTCCCCCTCCATATTGATAAAGATAGCAAGTCAAGCAGCCCCTCCTCCATATTGATAAGAGCAGCAAGACCATCAAACCCAACACTGATCAGAACAGCAAGACTGTCATTCGCCACATTCACAAGACCAGCAAGTCAGTCACACCAACCCCTGCCCCCCTCCTATAGGATGCATGAACAAAATCAACAAGCCACCTTCTGACTCCATGTAATGATGCAGCAAGAAAGCTACCCCCCCCCCCTATTTTTTATAAGACCAACAAGACACTCTCCCCCACATTTATAAGACCAGCAAGACCATCACCCCCTTATTAGACCGGCAAGATGGTCACCCCCATATTGATAAGACCAGAAAGCCAGTCGCCCCCTATACTGATAAATCAGCAACACCAACCCCTTCCTTGACAGATTGACAGGTGCATCGATAAGAGCAGCAAGTCAGCCCCTCATCCCTAAAGATGATGAATAAGTAAGAGCAGCAAGTCATGCACCTCCTTATATGGATAAGAACAGCTAGACAGTGACCCCCCCATATTGATGAGAACAACAAGACAGTCACCCCCATATGGGATTCAGTATCAGCAACAACAAACCCCTCCTTGGCAGAAGCATTAATAAGAGTGGCAAGTCAGCTTCCCATTCCTTATAATGATGTATTAATAAGAGCAGCAAGCCGTTCACCATCCTATATTGATAAGATGTGCAAGACAGTCAGCCTATAAACTGAAGTATCAGCAAGTCAACAACCCCCTCCTTGAAAGGTCAGCAGATGCATCAACAAGAACAGCAAGTCAGCCCCCATCCCTCATAATAATGGATTTGTAAAGGCAGCAAGTCATTCACCCCCTTATATTGATAATGTCTGCAAGACAGCCAGCCCCCTAAATGATAACCCCAGCAAGACAGTCACCCCCAGATCAGCAAGTGCAACATGTCAGCAACAAAACCCCCCTTTTAGACAGGTGCATCAGCAAGTCAGCCCCCATCCAAGAGCCGCAGGTCAGCCCCATCTCCCTATATTAATAAGACCAGCAAGACAGCCACCCCCATAAAGATGAGTCAGCAAGAGCAGCAAGTCAGCCCCCATATCAATATATCAAAAAAAGCAGTGAGCTACAATGATGTATCAGTAGTAGTAGCAGGTCGGTCACCTCCCATATTGATAAGACCAGCAAGACAGTCAC
>BLSH010471109.1:267518-292624 GCA_018402905.1 Glandirana rugosa
CCCCCCCAATTCCCCCTTCCAACACAAATCCCCTCCTTCCCAATCTTTTTGTGACGCCCCACCTCACATGATACCACAGTGGCCAGGGCAGCCGTCCCTCCTGCCCACCCCTTGTCCCGGCCCTGCCTGCCTCAGTACTCCTCTCAAGAGTCCTCATTCCTGATGCAAAGAGTGGGCCGGCTCTGGGGAGGAGTTATGCAAATATCACAATTCATTGATGGGTGGATGTCAGTCTGGAGTAGTGGGCAGGAAGAAGATAAATGAGGCTGGATGTCCTCCAGCCAGGAAAGGAGGCGGAGTCTATCTGGTTTGCTGCAGCTTCTAATGCACAATGTGAGAAGCTCACAGTGTGCAGTGAAATCAGAGTAAGATATTGTAATGTAAGCAGTGGGCTGGCTCTTGGGAGGAGTTATGCAAATATCAAGATGCAAAAGGTGCAAAAATTACCTGTTAATTCTGCCAGAAATCCAGTGAGTTAACTTTCTGTGTTCTCTGCCTATGCTTTAATGCATTGTGGTGCCTTAGTGCATTAGGGTTTCTTAGTGCCCTGGGGTGCCTTTGCCTTAGAGCAGTGGACTCCAAACTGTGGCCCTGGGGCCGGATGTGGCCATTTGCTTGCCTCTATCCGACCCTTGAGGCACTATTCCGTTCACAACTGATACCAATAATGGGGGACCATTCCTCCCACTGGCACCAACTATGGGGTAATGCTCCCACTAAACCCAATGATGGGGCATTGATGGGGCATCTGAGGCTGGGGCATTTTCTACTCGTACTGGCCACAGTCTCGCTCACCTAAACTCTTAAGGACAGTAAACTGGCCCTTTGTTTAGAAAGTTTGGAGACCCCTGCCTTTAGTGCCCCGGGGTGCCTGGGCCTTAGTGCATTGGGGTGCCTTAGTGCTCTGAGGTGCCTTAGAGTATTGGGGTGCCGTAGTGCCATGGGGTGTCTTAGTGCGTAGAAGTGCTTTAGTGCCCTGAGGTGCCTACATGCATTGTGGTACCTTATTGACCTGGGTTGCTTTAATGCATTGGGTACCTTAGCCCATTGGCATGCCTTAGCATCTAGGGGGTGCCTCAGCGAACTGGGGTTCCCTACTGCCATGGAGTGCCTTAGTGCATTGGGATGTCTTAGTGGCCCTGGTGCCTGCACCTTAGTGCATTGGGGTGCCTTAAAGGATTGGGTGCCTTAGTGCTCTGAGGTGCCTTAGAGTATTGGGGTGCCGTAGTGCCATGGGGTATCTTAGTGCGTTGAAGTGCCTTAGTGCCCTGAGCTGCCTACATGCATTGAGGTACCTTACTGACCTGGGTTGCTTTAATGCATTGGGTATCTTAGCGCATTGGCATGCCTTAGCATCTAGGGGGTGCCTCAGTGAACTGGGGTTCCCTACTGCCATGGAGTGTCTTAGTGCATTGGGATGTCTTAGTGTCCTGGGGTGCCTGTGCCTTAGTGCATTGGGGTGCCTTAGTGCTCTGAGGTGTCTTAGAGTATTGGGGATCCGTAGTGCCATGCGGTATCTTAGTGCGTAGAAGTGCCTTAGTGCCCTGAGGTGCCTACATGCATTGTGGTACCTTACTGACCTGGGTTGCTTTAATACATTGGGTACCTTAGCGTATTGGCATGCCTTAGCATCTAGGGGGTGCCTCAGTGAACTGGGGTTCCCTACTGCCATGGAGTGCCTTAGTGCATTGGGATGTCTTAGTGCCCGGGGTGCCTGTGCCTTAGTGCATTGGGGTGCCTTAAAGGATTGGGTGCCTTAGTGCTCTGAGGTGCCTTTGAGTATTGGGGTGCCGTAGCGCCATGGGGTGTCTTAGTGTGTAGAAGTGCCTTAGTGCCCCGAGGTGCCTACATGCATTGTGGTACCTTATTGACCTGGGTTGCTTTAATGCATTGGGTACCTTAGCGCATTGGCATACCTTAGCATCTAGGGGGTGCCTCAGTAAACTGGGGTTCCCTACTGCCATGGAGTGCCTTAGTGCATTGGGATGTCTTAGTGCCCTGGGGTAAATTAATATGCGTTGGGCAGCACACCAGATCAATAAAGTGTGTTCAGCCCTCAAGGTTCTCTTTAAAAGTAAAAATCTATCTACAAAAAGTGCACAAACCTGCAGTAGAAAAGTTCTGCTGGTACAAGAAGTCCATCTCATCTGCATAACATTCACTTTCTTCATGTTTTGAACACATTACTAGGATTCCACTCAGGACAAAAACAACACATAACACCTCTGTGAATAGGCCGCTAATTGCTCCTGAAGTACCCATGGAGAATTTCCATTCTTCACGGTGAAACTGGGAATTCTCAGTCATCAGGCAGTCCAGTCCTTTCCTCCTCCTCCACATAATGGCCCATTGTGCCTCCCGAAACTGGCTTTGTGTCGGTGCAACTTCTCTGCCCATTCTGATGGAAATTTCCCAACATGGACTGTTCATGGCCTGTGCTCCATCCTTCTACAATCACAGCACCACACCTGCTAAATGCTGCAAAATGTTTTGTTTGGTTATTTATTAAAAAGATGGTTTTGTAAACTTACGAAAAATGTTATTTTTTCTGCAGGATGTAGAATATGTATATTTGTAAACCTGGGCAGATTTTTATACCGCCAGTGCAATTTATGATACGACTACTACTGGCTGCCAAGATTTAGCATTTTCTTATGTTGGCTAATGTGCAACAATATAACACATATTGTAGATGAAATAATTGTATCTTCCTGAAATGACTGCTGTGATCCAACAATGAATTTCAACAAAAATACCATCAGATCCATTCATCCTGGTAAAATAATCCAATTTAAATCAACCAGATTTGCTTCTTTAATTTTTGTGTTTTTTTTTTTTTTAAGATCATTTGAAAAATGTAATGTATAATTAATTGATTATAATTTCATGTTCGGTCAGCATAACTCATTTGCATTTCAGAATTCTGCTACATTCTTTCATTTTACACAGTTTGAAAGCCATGGATAAGTCAGTTTAATAAATAGTTAATTTAATAAATAAATGCCATAAATATTAAATTGAATTAATATTAGTTAATATATGATAATATACAGTATAAATAAATGTGATTTTATATATATATATATATATATATATATTATCGGGACTGCAATATTGCGGCGAACATATCGGACATTTTTGACACTTTTTTGGGTCTCATGACATTTATACAACAATGAATTTCAACAAAAATACCATCAGATCCATTCATCCTGGTAAAATAATCCAATTTAAATCAACCGGATTTGCTTCTTTAATTTTTGTGTTTTTTTTTTTTTTAAGACCATTTGAAAAATGTAATGTATAATTAATTGTTTATAATTTCATGTTCGGTCAGCATAACTCATTTGCATTTCAGAATTCTGTTACATTCTTTCATTTTACACAGTTTGAAAGCCATGGATAAGTCAGTTTAATAAATAGTTAATTTAATAAATAAATGCCATAAATATTAAATTGAATAAATATTAGTTAATATATAATAATATACAGTATAAATAAATGTGATTTTATATATATATATATATTATCTGGGACTGCAATATTGCGGCGAACATATCGAACATTTTGGACACTTTTTTGGGACTAATGACATCTATACAGCGATCAGAAATTTAAATATCCACTGATTACTGTATAAATGTCATTGGCAGGGAAGTGGTTAACCTGCAGGGGGAGATCTAGGGGTTAACCGTGTTCCCTAGGCGTGTTCTAACTGTGGGGGGGCTGGGCTGTCAGGGGCATAAGAGATCTAACTGATCCCAATGACAGGGATCAGTAGATCTCTTACATGCTGCCTGACTATTCTTCTCTGCCAAGCAATCGTGGCTACATCAAGTCCGCCGGACCCTGGCCACTAGGGTTGCCACATCATCCCTTTAATCCAGGACACATATTAATTACTCAGGTTCTGTGGCTGATTAAGGTGGTAATTAAACTCACTTGGTGCCTCATCTGCATTAAATTAGCCACAGAGCCTGAGTAATTCATATGTGTCCTGGATTAAAGGGATGACGTGGCAACCCTAGCGGCCACACTGCTGCAGAGTGCGACGGGCACGAGAGAGCGCTGCCGCCACCGCGTTCCCGCCCGCTAGCGCGCACGAGTGAGCCGCCGTTTATAAACGGCGATTCGCGGGATCGTGCCCCTCTGCAGCAGTAAATGTACGCGAGGCGGTCAGCAAGTGGTTAATAGGCACAAAGGATATAAATCCACATTGTGTGTGCCAAGAGCCTTAGCAAACCCAGCTATTACCTTGTAAAAGCAGCAATGACACAAGGACACAACAAAAAAAAAAACAAACTGCTGCCTATGCGCACGCAGTTTAAGCGACGCAGTGCTCTGGTCCTAATGTTGGAAATCCTGATGTGGTTAACGATGGCAGTAAACTGTAAACTATTTGGTTTCATTTACTGGTGTTATGTGAAGAGTCATAGACGTATACAAGGTAATTGCAAGCTGTTTGCAGTGACAATTGTTATAATTTGAACTTAGGTGCAATGTTAGGAGGCTTCTAAATGGAAATTTCCACAGCAAGCCTGCAAATAAAGTGAGGCATGCCTATTCCTATTTGGACACTAGATGGCAGCGTTGGGCCTTGCTTGACTCGGATTATAATTGTGCTAGAATGTGATTTCTCCTCCAGATGGGAATTGTACAATCTAGTTTATAGAACTCTATATATATTATGCAGCCTTATAAATACTAAGTTTACTATGTACTTCCTACGTACGTCTGCACCTTTCTTACATAAGGGGAAAATATTTCTGCAAGTGATTATGACTTATTTTATAATATAACCACTTAGAAATCAATGCCATTCATCATTTTACAAGCTGTTTGCTATTAAACAGATTTTTTTTTTTACTACCCTCCTTCTATAATTCTGTTTTCCTCTTCTTGTATTTCTATATTGTGTGTGTGCCTAGGTTTCAAGGCCTGGAAAAGCAGGTAAGTGACCCCTCACATTATATATACTGTATACAGCACCTATATGATTACTAGGTGACCTTTCCAGCCCAGGAAAGCCCTTTCCTCATGTGTAGTGTTGTATAATTAGTGCAATAAGTACTTTAGTTGTTTTATTGCACTTGTATTTTTTTTTTGTTATTAACTGGTTTCCAGAGCTGTAATTACGGCGGTTGACATCTGCTCTGCAAACACATCCAACCTGCTATAGGCCGGCCCGCCTTCATCTGCTCCCGTGACCTTCCAGAAATAACTTTACTTGTGTTTATTTATTTTACTAATTTATTAAAGCTGAACTCCGGGCGCAAAAACGTTCACTTAAATATATCCTTTAATAGGCGCAAAGGATATGAATCCGCTTTGTGTGTGCCAAAAGCCTTAGCACACCCAGATATTAGATTGTAAAAGTAGCAATGGCGCAAGGACACAACAACAAGAAATTGCTGCCTCTGTGCGTTAAGGAGAAATGATGGCAGAATGCGCAAAAATGTGTTAGGCCGGGTTCACACAGGGCCGCTGATAGGGGGGGACCACTAGCCCTGGTGTATGGGGCCCAGAGCACACAGGGGGGATTAGTGACAGACACAAGGAGCGCAAGGACACAACAGAAGAAATTGCTGCCTCTGTGCGTTAAGGAGAAATGATGGCAGAATGCACAAAAATGTTTTAGGCCGGGTTCACACAGGGCCGCTGATAGGGGGGGGTGGGCCACTAGCCCTGATGTACGGGGCCCGGAGTACACAGGGGGGATTAGTGACAGACACAAGGAGCACAAGGACACAACAAAAGAGATTGCTGCCTCTGTGCGTTAAGGAGAAATGATGGCAGAATGCACAAAAATGTGTTAGGCCGGGTTCACACAGGGCCGCTGATAGGGGGGGACCACTAGCCCTGGTGTACGGGGCCCGGAGCACACAGGGGGGGATTAGTGACAGATGGCAATGGCATCTCTTTTCCTCCAGCAGATGAAAGCCACTCTCCTTCCCTCTCCCTGCTGCCAGCTTTTATCTGCTAAGAAAGAGACAGTCGTCCCTCACTAATCCCCTTCCCTGTGTGGGTCCCCCTCCTCTCAGCACTGGAGTTTGTTATCTCTCTAACTTAGGCTCCATGCACACTGGCTTTAAAAAATCGCTGATTCTACAGGAGTTTAGTGTTTTGCCTGTAGAAGCAGCTCAATGTTATCCTATGTGTCCATGCACATTAGGACGATTACAGGCAGATTTTAAGCTCAACGTTTAGAGACAGAAAAAAAAAACCCTTCTGGTTCTCCTAAACCCTTCTAAACTTTGTACAAAAAATGTTCTATATGAGTTTTTTGAAGCCCAGTGTGCATGGAGCTTAACTTTTTTCTCTCCCTCTGTCCCTCGGATCCCGGAGCCTGGATATTTTTTTCATCTCATCTTCATTTTTATTTATTAACTCAGTTTTCTCTTTTAGATTTGGCAGGAATTCTGTGAGTTATGTTGCATGTGTGTCTGCTAATAGTTTTATTGTATTTTTAGTGAAATATAGCTTTAATACTTTCTTGGAGGGGCCCTGTCGATTTCTATCAGCAGCCCTGGGTTCACATATGCAGGTCCCAGCATGGGGTCCGGTGCGTCCCTGTTCACCGGTTCAGGTGCAAATTTTTGCCTGAATTTGCACCTGAACCCGGACCCAAAGATGCACAGGACCCTTTTGGGATGTGGCCGGCGGCTGTCCGGGACATGTGGTGAACCGGCTCCATTGCAACCCGGGGACACTCGCTTGTTATGCGATTTGGATGCGCTGTGCACTCCCGGCACAGTTGCCGTCACCTTACCGAAAGCTCCCGATCACTCCTTGCAATCAAAAGTTTTCAGACCACGTGAAAGCCAATCACAGAGGTCACGTGATCTTAATCCACACCCGGCTCCCGGTGTCTTAAACCTCTTAAAGGAGTTGTAAAGTCTCAAGGTTTTTCACCCTAATGCATTCTATGCATTAAAGTGAAAAACATTCTGTGCTGCAGCCAGGGCCGGGACATGATCATCCAGTGCCCAGGGCAAAGATGCCAAATTGCACCCCCCTTCATTATGTGTGAGCTTATGAGGAGGAAGGGGAAAGAGAGCACAGCCCGCACCTCCTCCCGGGTCTCTCGTCCTCATCTTGCCATTTCCAGTGCTGGGCTGACAGAAGTAGTGCTGCCGCTGTCACTACTCCTGTCAGCCTTATAGTAGAAGGAACTTGCAGCACCCCCACCCCTACAATACATGCTGCGCCCAGGGCAGCCGCCCCTTCTGCCCACCCCTTGTCCCGGCCATGGCTGCAGCTGTCCCCTTTTTCTTACCTGAGCCCGATCGTTCCAGCGACAAGGACAGGCTCAGTAGCTCCAGAAGCTGTCTTGGGACCTCATTGGATAGATTGATAGCGCAGGAACAATTAGCTCCCGCTGCTGTCTATGAAATCCAGTGACACGGAAGCCGAGTTCTGCTGTCTGTGTCGATGGACACAGCTCGGGAGCGTGACCACAGGGAGAATCGGCTCTTTGTGGGGGCACTCAATGAAGAGGAGGAGCCCGCTGCCACCGGAGCCCGCTACTACCAGAGCCCGCTGCCCACCGAAGCCCACCACTGCCACTGGAGCCCACTGCCCGCCAAAGCCCGCCGCTGCCACCGGAGCCTGCTGCCCGCCGAAGCCCGCCACTGCCACCAGAGCCCGCTGCCCGCCGCTGCCTACTGGAGCCCAAAACCCGCCCGACGGGGCCTGCTTGGTGTGGGTGGGGGGTGCTGACTGAGATGCCACCCCCCCAAAAAAAAACAGCGGCCACCACTGATATGAATTACTCAGGTTCTGAGGCTAATTTACTGCAGATGAGGCACCAAGTGAGTTTAATTACCACCTTAATCAGCCACAGAACAACCTGTGTAATTAATATGAGTTCGGTTTTAAAGGGATGAGGAGGTAACCCTCACCCCAACCCGTCCTGCTGCTTCTGAAAGCAATCCAGCGGCTAACCAGCCGCTCTGACCACTTTCATGAGAAACAGAATTGCTGGCTGAAAAAAACTCAAAATGCTGGGGTTATGGATGATATCTTCAGCCACAACTCAGGTAAACTACTTGAAAACCGTAACGTATATATACATATTGCTGATTAATAGACATAAAAATAGCTGAAAAATGTGTTAGTTTTCGTTCCATTCGGTTTTTTATTTTTTCGGAAATTGGGGAAATCTAAAATTTCGGAAATTCAAAAATTCGGAATTCAAAATTCGGAAATTCGAGAATTCGGTAATTTGAAATTCAAAAATGCCGAAATTCGGAAGTAAAAAAATCAGAAAATTGGAAAAGTCAGAAATTCGAAAATCAGAAAATTCGAAAATTCAGAAGTTCAAAATTCGGAAATAGCAAAATAAGAAATAAAATTTGAAATAATAACGTAACTAATATACTAACTATTAAATTATAGGTATTGGAATTTCCTTTCAAATTTGGCTGTTAGTGAACGTAAATAGGAAATTTATCACTAGCAGCCAAATTTTAAAGGCAAATTCCAATGCCTATAATTTAATAGTTAGTATATTAGTTACCTTATTATTAGTTATTATTCCAGATTTTCAAATTATCGGGTTTTTGAATTTTTGCATTTCCGATAACCGAATTTGAGAATTTCGGATTTTCGAATTACTGAATTTTCGAATTCGAAATAACGACAATTCAGAAAAATTTGGAAAGTCGAATTCGCCCGAATTAACAAATTTCGAAAAATTTGTTAAAAAATGAATTCTTAATGAAACTAATTGCACATGTCTACTGAATATAATACAGAGTAACAATGACTCGCAATGCACGCGTTCTGCGCCCCATGTTGCACATGCGAACGGCTTGTCCTGGTGTATTAGCTTTGTGAATTGAGCCTTGCGGTTCTTTGTTGGAGAACTGCAGGAAAAAATAAAACATTGCCCCTCCACACAGATCGATGATCGCACCGACCTGCAGGTGATTGGCCCCTGACGCTCCCAGCTGTACCAATCAGATCCGTCTCCACACCCCCAGCTGCTGCAGCTCATTAATCTGCAACTTCCCATTTCCCTAATCACTCTTCTAGGTGACGGCCTTTAATTGCCCGGGAAAGCAGCCCATCAAAACCTATTTAAGTGCAGAGCAGAGGGAAGTGTTGAGTGATCAGTGAGGCCGGTAATGCTGGGGAGCCGCCGCTGTCATGGAAGTCTCACGCTAGCTCTGTGAGGCGATGAGCGCCGGTGACGAGGGCGGGTTCCTTATATTTGTTTTCTTATTTTTATAGCAGGAGTACAAATCGCTGGCACTGGGCGCTCTTCTTTTTTTACAGGTTTTCCTTCACCATTTTCTTCCTTTAGACATTTCTATTTTTTTTTTCATGCTCTTGCAAGATCCAAACATAGAACCTCTGAAAATCGCAGTTTAAAAAATGAGTTTTTCCACCAGATTTAGTCTGTAATATACAAGTGAGGGCGCATTCACACAAGTGGCCAGGGGATGGTAAAACCAGACAGTTGAGCCGCAGCTTTACCACCCTCCTGAACACTGACATGCTGCTGCACCCAGTGCCAGGACAAGGTCACCCAGCGCCCGGGGCAAAGATGCCAAACAAAGCCCCACCATTTTTGATGTGCAACCTTTGGGGATTTTATGCCCACCAATCACTTGCTTGCCATGATCACTGCCGCTGTCACTACCCCTGTCAGCCTTGTACCAGAAGGAAGGCGCCTCCATCCCTACAGTATACCATTGTGCCTGGGGCAGCCACCTCTAACGCCCACCCACTGCTGGGACAAGGTTATCTAGAGCCCACGGTGAACATTTCAAACAAAGCCCCCCCCCATTTATGAAGTGCAAGCTTAGGGGATCCTATGCCCACCAGTTACTTGCTTGTCATGATCACAGCCGCTGTCACTACTCCTGTCAGCCTTGTACCAGAAGGAAGGCGCCCCCATCCCTACAGTATACCATTGTGCCCGGGGCAGACACCTCTCCCACCCACCCACTGCTGGGACATGGCCATCTAGAGCCCAGGGTGAACATTTCAAACAAAGCCCCTCCCCCCATTTATGATGTGTAACCTTAGGGGATTTTATGCCCACCAATCACTTGCTTGTCATGATCACTGCCGCTGTCACTACTCCTGTCAGCCTTGTACCAGAAAGAAGGCGCCCCCATCACTACCATTGTGCCTGGGGCAGCCAGCCCTCCTGCCCTTGCTTTGTGCACAGTCATGTTGGAACAGGAAGGGGCCATCCACAGACTGCTCCCACAAAGCTGGGAGCATGAAATTGTCCAAAATGTCTTGGAATGCTGATGCCTTAAGAGTTCCCTTCACTAGAACTAAGGGGCCAAGCCCAACCCCTGAAAAACAACCCCACATCATAATCCCCCCCTCCACCAAATGCACAAAGCAAGGTCCATAAAGACATGGATGAGCGAGTTTGGGGTGGAGGAACTTGACAGCCTGCACAGAGTCCTGACCTCAACCCGATAGAACACCTTTGGGATGAATTAGAGAGGAGACTGTGAGCCAGGCCTTCTCATCCAACATCAGTGCCTGACCTCACAAATGCTCTTCTGGAAGAATGGTCAAACATTCCCATAGACACTCCTAAACCTTGTGGACAGCCTTCCCAGAAGAGGTGAAGCTGTTATAGCTGCAAAGGGTGGGCCAACTCAATATTGAACCCTACGGACTAAGATTGGGATGCCATTAAAGTTCATGGGCATGTAAAGGCAGGTGTCCCAATACTTTTGGTAATATAGTATGTATGTATATATATATATATATATATATAAATTGTAGAAAATACACAGTGCTTTAGCTCCATAAATTTCACCCTACTTCAGTATAGAAATAAAAGAGATAACATACAGTACACGTGTTCTTTATCTTATCTACGTATTACATTCGATATACTGTACTGAGAAGAGCTTCATGGTTGATCCCGGCACTTTGAAATGAATATGGGATGGTTTGGAAGAGGCACCAGGCTGCCCCAGTCCCTTTTTGGGCGATCTTTTTTTTCCCCCACACGTTCAGCGTGTAAAAATAGAATGCGAGTAATCTGATCATCATGGCACTATATCCATGGAGCGCTAATCCCGGGAGACGCACATATCCCAGCCTGGATATAGAGTGATGGCAGAACACAGAGAAGGGATCATCCACTGGAGAAGGGTCATCTCTGTAAAGAACACTTTTACTTCACACCATTGCGTGTGTCCTAAGTGCATAGGCGTACACTGACTAGGTAGGTGTTCAGAATCATACTATACTCATACTACAGGAGGTGGTCAGAGACTTCAATCATGATACCAGAGATAGTAAGAGACTTCAGACATGATACAGGAGATGGTCAAAGACTTCAGACATGATACCAGAGATGGTCAGAGACTTCAGACATGATACCAGAGATGGTCAGAGACTTCAGACGTGATACAAGAGATGGTCAGAGACTTCAGACATGATACAAGAAATGGTCAGAGACTTCAGACATGATACAAGAAATGGTCAGAGACTTCAGACATGATACAAGAGATGCTCAGAGACTTCAGACATGATACAAGAGATGGTCAGAGACTTCAGACATGATACAAGAGATGCTCAGAGACTTCAGACATGATACAAGAGATGGTCAGAGACTTCAGACATGATACAAGAGATGCTCAGAGACTTCAGACATGATACCAGAGATGGTCAGAGACTTCAGACGTGATACAAGAGATGGTCAGAGACTTCAGACATGATACAGGAGATGGTCAGAGACTTCAGACATGATACCAGAGATGATCAGAGACTTCAGACATGATACAAGAGATGCTCAGAGACTTCAGACATGATACCAGAGATGGTCAGAGACTTCAGACATCATACAAGAGATGGTCAGAGACTTCAGACATGATACAGGAGATGGTCAGAGACTTCAGACATGATACCAGAGATGATCAGAGACTTCAGACATGATACAGGAGATGGTCAGGGACTTCAGACATGATACAAGAGATGCTCAGAGACTTCAGGCATGATACAGGAGATGGTCAGAGACTTCAGACATAATACCAGAGATGGTCAGAGACTTCAGACATGATACAGGAGATGGTCAGAGACTTCAGACATGATACAAGAGATGGTCAGAGACTTCAGACATGATACCAGAGATGGTCAGAGACTTCAGACGTGATACAAGAGATGGTCAGAGACTTCAGACATGATACAGGAGATGGTCAGAGACTTCAGACATGATACCAGAGATGATCAGAGACTTCAGAAATGATACAAGAGATGCTCAGAGACTTCAGACATGATACCAGAGATGGTCAGAGACTTCAGACGTGATACAAGAGATGGTCAGAGACTTCAGACATGATACAGGAGATGGTCAGAGACTTCAGACATGATACCAGAGATGATCAGAGACTTCAGACATGATACAGGAGATGGTCAGGGACTTCAGACATGATACAAGAGATGGTCAGAGACTTCAGGCATGATACAGGAGATGGTCAGAGACTTCAGACATAATACCAGAGATGGTCAGAGACTTCAGACATGATACAGGAGATGGTCAGAGACTTCAGACATGATACAAGAGATGGTCAGAGACTTCAGACATGATACAAGAGATTGGAAACAGAAAAAAGGGAGGGCGCAAATGCCTACTGCATTACCTTAGAAACCTTGTAATTTTTTATTAAAAAATGCCAAAAGCATACTCACAAACATATAAGGATAAAACACATGTCATATACCACTCCAGTATCATGGGTAACATCTCTACGGTTGGAAAGTTGACACATTTTGGGAGGCAAGCTCCCTTCCTCAGAGCTGGGAGCTTGCCTCCGGAAACGCGCCAGATTTCCGAGATGTGTTACCGCGATACTAGAGTGATATATGACATTCGTTTTATCCTTATATGTTTGTGAGTATGCTTTTGGCATTTTTTAATAAAAAAATTGCAAGGTGTCCAAAGTAATGCACTAGGCGTTTGCGCCCTCCTTTTTTTCGGTTTCCAATCTCTTGTATCATGTCTGAAGTCTCTGACCATCTCTGGTATCATGTGTGAAGTCTCTGATCATCTCTGGTATTATGTCTGCAGTCTCTGACTGTTACGTACCTGACGGTGGAGTCTGTCTTGTGCAGGGAACAACCGCTCTTGCGCACCCGATTCAAGGACCCCTGGTAGAGTAGACAGAGGCCCGAGAGTGCGGGATGGCACGAGGGCTGGATGGTCACAGATGTTGTAGTGAGATTCCAGCAGGTCGTGCAAACAGGAGAATGGTCGTACAAGCAGGGTTGGCAACGTGCAGGCAGAGAGGTACAAAAGGGTTAGGCAAGCGGATCGTCAAGTTCAGGCAAAGGTTCGTTAACGGGCGGGCAGCGGAGGTACCGAGGAGTAGACAAGCGGATGGTCGTGGATAGCCGGGGTCGATGCAGGTAGCGGACAACAGGTCAAAGCAAGCCGGGTCAACAGGAAAACAGGTGAAAACAGTGAAGTCTCTGACCATCTCTGGTATCATGTCTGAAGTCTCTGACCATCTCTTGTATCATGTGTGAAGTCTCTGACCATCTCTGGTATCATGTGTGAAGTCTCTGACCATCTCTGGTATGATGTGTGAAGTCTCTGACCATCTCTGGTATCATGTCTGAAGTCTCTGACCATCTCTGGTATCATGTGTGAAGTCTCTGACCATCTCTGGTATCATGTGTGAAGTCTCTGACCATCTCTGGTATCATGTGTGATGTCTCTGACCATCTCTGGTATCATGTGTAAGGTCTCTGACCATCTCTGGTATCATGTCTGAAGTCTCTGACCATCTCTGGTATCATGTCTGAAGTCTCTGACCATCTCTGGTATCATGTCTGAAGGTTTGTGAGTGAGCACTGAGGTTTAACAGTATGATACCAGAGATGGTCAGAGACTGCAGACATACTACAGGAGATGGTGTCATGAGAAATCTGGCATACTGGTGGTGGTACCCAAGTTGATCGATCAATCAACTTAGGTACAGTCAGCCTGCCCATACCTGGTTTGAATCTTGGCCAGTCCTACTGAACTGGCCAAGGTAAGAACCATCTATGGTTGGCTTTAATGACACTTACAAATTATCTGCAAGTGTAATTTTACTTAGGAGCTGCTGGATTTTGACAGCTACTGTATATAATACATAGAAATTCCCTGCTGTCCTTTTGATAGCCAGCAATTGCCAGTAGTGGAGGGTGAAAGGGTCAGCATGAGGAGAGGAGCAGGATGTAGGAGATACGTCCTAGAACTATATCTTGAAATGGTTAGTAAAGCAGTGCATAGAACAGTGTTGGCCAAGTGCACCGAGGCCATTGGTCAGACACAAAGGCTTGATTTGACTGATCCAGACTGAAGAAGCAACATTGATGGAGAAGGAAAGAGTCAGAATGAAGAAGAAGGGCCTGCGCGAGCCATTCTATCACTGGGAACAGTCATGATTGGGACATACTTTCTTACTTCTCTGATAAAGTGATATCATATTAGAACCTCTGTCAGGTTTTACCTCCCCGTTATGGAGATTCCCTTTACTTCCTGTGTAGTCACCTGGACAGGAAGTAAGGGAAATTTTCCCAATGTGATCAAAAGAGTTTAGGCCAGAGGTTCACCTAAGTTGACCTACTGTAAGTGGACCTAAGTGGGCTTACTGGATGGGTCTGCTTGGTGGCCATAGCTAGACTTTGCATTCCAAGCTTGCTTTTTCTAATCGCCTTCTCCAGTAGAAGGGTTAACATTACAAGATACGGGATGTGATACCTGAGAGGATGTAATCGGTGTCTGTATCTGAGTGGGCGTCACAACCACAAGAATCCAATGCCATGACAGCTATGAAGCTTTTCTTCCTACCAAGCATCACTTAATTGTTTTGTTGTTATTGATAGCGGACAGAGAGATGGGGAAGATTTGGCATGTCGTGGAATTCCACACGCATTTCAGACACGTTTCTACAGGTTGTCTCTGCGCTACACATTTCTAGGACTGGAGAGAAGACTGGACGCAATGGCGGAATCTATTCAATGACTATTTGTCATAGGCACACAATGAGTTTTCATTCCAACATAGTAAACGTTCCTTGTTTTCCCATTAATAATGAAAAACATGAGGGATCATAACGGTTTCCAGGAACAAGGCAGCATCTGGATGTTACGAAACAATGTATTCTGCAGAAAAATGTCTTTTCTTCACCCTGCTACTCCTAAACATGGACATTTGTGGGGTTTAGCTAATGAGCCTCAAATATGCCACTATTGACCTTCTTCAAGAAGTTGGGGGTCTGGTCTTTCTCGTTCTGCAACTCCCTATTGTAGGGTTTCTCAAAGAGGATTCCATAGAACCCTAGGGTTCCTCCAGAGGTTGCTAGGGGTTCCTTGATCAATGGTCAATTTCTACCTCTCAGATAAATTCCCAATGATACCATTGATCTTTTTAGCTATCTGTAAGGGGGTCATTCTTCCCAATGACCACAAGTGTAAGGAGCATTCTTCCCATTGACCATCACACTAATGTATCATGAGTTGTAGATTTTTAATTTTTAGCAGGGGTTCCCTTAGACCGGAGAATTATTTCAAGGGTTCCTCTGTGTTGAAAAGGTTGGGAAAGGCTGCCCTATTGGTTCTCCAAAGTGATGGGCCACCTTAAAGTGGAATTGAAAATGTGAAGATCTGTAAATTGTTCTGTTACCTACAACTTAGACACTGGATTTCTGCCCTCCGCCGCAACTCTTCTTTCCCATTCCAGACAACGATCTTCGAACATATCTGTCTTCACTCACCTGGAGCTCGGGGCACTACCTCCTCTATTTACTCCTCCTCGACTGCAGGGGGTTTGTCTCGCTCTCACCCGTTCATCTACAAATGGGCAGCCTTAATAGATTTGGATGATTGGAGCAAGGCCTGGCCCTCCATAGCCAAATGTTCTTTCATGTCACCATGGGGGTTCTTTCATGTCACCATGGAGGTGGCCTACAAGGTTCTCCTCCACTGGTACTGGGTCCTGGCCCGCATAGCTCCCCCTCCTATAATGATTAGATGCTTCAGGTGCTGCAGCCAACATGGAGATGAGATCCATATTTGGTGGTCCTGCACCCATTTGGTGGGCTTCTGGTCCAGGGTCTACAGCCTCCTCTCAACACTTTTCCATGTACCCTTCCACAAAGGCGCCTGACATGCACTTCTCCACTGCTATCTCCCCGGCATCCTCACTTACCACCAGCAGAAGCTGGCCACCTACCTTTTCATTGCCGCAAAGCATGCCGTTGCTTGGGCTTGGGTTTCCAGAGGTGAAGAGCATTCTGACTGCCCTCATGTATTATGAGAAAATGATCAGTATTGTTCATAACTTCCACGTCAACTTTCTCGAAGTGTCAAACTCATGGTGGTCTTATGCTCTCCTTACTCTGCACCAGGCCAGTTTTGGTATTCCGGACTGTTCTGGAACACAAACCCACAGGTTCTGCCTCCTCTCTATGCTTAGTTCTGCACATCTTTTCTTCTTTTTTTATCCTGTCTGTTTCCCACCTTTCTTCCCCTTTATCTTCCTTCTCCCCCTGCTTAGTTCTGCACCTCTCTTCTTCCAGTCTAATCCTGTCTGTCCCCCGCCATTTCTCTCCCTACCTTTCCCTATCCCTCCCCTTCCCCATGGATTTTGTGGCCCCCCCTTTTTCTTTTTGTTTCTTCCCTTCCCCTGCACTATGGGATGACAATCCCACCCCCTTTGCCTACCTATGTCCGGTCCTTGCCCAGTTACTCATTGTCACTTACGAAACTAGATGCCAGATTCTTCTACTTTTTGCTTTAGCCTGCATTCACATAGGGGCGACTCGACTTTGGCGCGATTTCGCTAGGCAACTTCAGCACGACTTCCAGCGCGACTTCAAGGACCTCAGGCGACTTTACAACACAACTTTTGCCAGGCGACTTTGCCTTGACCAATCCGAGAAGGGAGGGAGGGGGCTGCCTAAAAATAAATTCTATTCTTTTAACTATGTAGATGGGGATCGTACTTGGAGGTGACTTCTATTGAATTCGATGGGCACAAGTCGGATAGAAGTCGCCTAAAAGTAGAACAGGAACCTTTTCAGAAGTCGCCTTGAAGTTGGAGTGACTTCAGTCGTGTATATTAAGACGGCTCCCATTCATTTCAATGGGATTTCAAATGTCAAACGACTTGGGGCGACTTGAGGCAACTCAAGTCGGATCACAAGTCGCCGCTTTATGAACGGGCACTTAGACATTTGCTTCTTCTGTATTTACATGTGTTTTATTGTTTTGTTCCCCTGCATGGGACCTTTTTCTTTTTTTTTTTTAAGTCTGTATCTTGGAAATGCTTTTTTTTCAATTAAAACTATTGTACCAGAAAAAGTGAAGATCTGCAATCCTGTAGGGAATAATTCTATAGAAGTGTCAATTGTGCCTGAGCATTACCCCCCAAAAAATTATTTGCACTTCCTGTGTCTAGGTACACCTGTTCTGTAGCCTCTTAGCAGCATATCTGCAGTGTGAGATCGTCTAAGGCACTGCTGCCTCTAACTGCTAGTCTCAGGAGGTTTGATGTAAAATTTGGTGATGTCACTACTGTGCTGCTCTCTGTTCTCCTTGCTGGAGTGGAAACTGTACCTGAGGACCTGCAGTGCAAGGATCTCAATGCTTCTGCTTCATTCATTATCAGGATCTATCCTCTCCTTTGGTTCTAAGTGTTGACATCACTACTGTGCTGCTCACAGTTCTCCTTGCTGGAGGAGAAGCTGTCTTCTTAATTGAAAAAAAAAAACTTGACTTTGAAAATAATTGAATTAGTCTGTATGGTTCATGAGGGTGTTTCAGTTGTTTAATGGTTAGCACTTTTGCCTTGCAGCCCTGGGGTCCTTGGTTCAAATTAGGGCTAAGAGGACACTATCTGTAAGGAGTTTACATGGGTTTCATTCCACACTCCAAAGACATGCTGATAGGTTATTTGGCCCTAGTATGTATTTACAGATTCTAGGGAGATCAGCAAGATGCAATAAAGGGTGATTTTTTTGTGCATTTGGCTTCTCCTTGGACCTTTTCTTTCCTTGCTGTTCTTGTCTAAATTGGTCCTAGCATGTGTGTAGCATGTGTAGACTATGCACATGTGTTATCTCATTCTGCATGCCAGTCCCACGCCAAGCAATCAGGGAGGGTTAAGTAAAGATCTGATGACCTACCTTTCCAAAAAAAAAATCACCATGTAAATTCTATTAAAAAGGCTTTCAAGCTAGTCAGACATGGAGTCCAGAGAACTGGCCAATAGAGTCGAATACAACAGAATGGATGTATGCATACGTGGTAGACATAATGGGGTTGATTTACTAAACCTGGACAGTGCAAAATCTGGTGCAACTCTGCATAGAAACCAATCTGCTTCCAGGTTTTATTGTCAAAGCTTAATTGAACTAGCTGAGGTTAGAAGCTGATTGGCTACCATGCTCAGCTGCACCAGATTTTGCACTCTCCAGGCTTAGTAAATCAACCCCAATGCCTGGTGCGTTTCTGGACAGCCTGTAACTCCACAACCCCTACAACCAACAAAGATTCAGGTGATGGTCATTTTAAATTGGAGTCCTAGGGAAGATCACCTGCAGTATAACATGAGTAGAAGGTCTGAAGACCTCCTACAGCACAGGTGATGGTCATTTTATGTTTGCACCCTAGGGAAGATCACCTACAGCACAACATGAGTAGAAGATCTGAAGACTTCCTACAGGACAGGTGTTGTCCATTTTATGTTTGCACCATGGGAAGATCACCTACAGTACAACATGAGGAGATCTGAAGACCTCCTATAGAACAGACGATGTCTATTTTATGTTTGCATCTTAGGAAGATCACCTACAGTATAACATGAGTAGAAGATCTGAAGTCCTCCTACAGGACAGGCGATGGCCATTTTATGGTTGCATCCTGGGAAGATCACCTATAATACAACTTGAGTAGTAGATCTGAAGACCTTCTTCTTTTATGGTTGCACCCTGGGGAAATCACCTACAGTACAACATGAGTAGAAGATCTGAAGATCTCCTACAGGACAGGCGATGGTCATTTTATGGTTGCATCCTGGGAAGATCACCTATAGTACATCATGAGTAGCAGATCGGAAACCTCCTACAGGACAGGGTGTTGGTCATTTTATGGTTGCACCCTAGGGAAGATCACCTGCAGTAAACATAAATACAAGATCTGAAGACCTCCTACAGGACAGGTGATGATCATTTTATGGTTGCACCCTGGGAAGGTCACCTACAGTACAACATGAGTAAAAGATCTGAAGACCCCCTACAGGACAGGTGATGGTCATTTTATGGTTGCACCCTGGGAAGATCACCTATAATACAACATGAGTAGAAGATCTGAAGACCTTCTTCTTTTATGGTTGCACCCTGGGGAAGATCACCTACAGTACAACACGAATAGAAGATCTGAAGCTTTCCTACAGGCCAGGTGATGGTCATTTTATGGTTGCACCTGGGGAAGATCACCTACAGTACAACACGAATAGAAGATCTGAAGCTCTCCTACAGGCCAGGTGATGGTCATCCAGGTGATGGTCATTTTATGTTTGCATCCTAGGGAAGATCACCTACAGCAGGGGTAGGCAGAGATCTACCTGAACAACACGGGAGAAGTCAAAGATCATTGGGCACAGTGTCGCCTCCTCACACCTGATTTAGACCTCTAATTGCTGTACTACCGTGTGGCAAATGCGTGCATTGCAACATATTGCCTTCTCACCACCTATCAACACACACTTGGATCTCTTTTCAGAGAAGCAGCACTTGTGACTGAGCCCTTGGTTACATTCAGAAGCAGCACTTTAGGTCTCGTTCACACGTAAAGTTGAGGGTGGTAAAACAGCAGTATATAATAGAAGTCTATGGCTAAGCGCAGCAAACCCGCAGGTACACTGCCCTGCACTCCCTGCTGCGGTTTGCATGTCAGTGTGAAAGCAGCTCTGTAGTATTATGCCCAGTGTATTGCTTCACACTGACCTGAAGATCTCCACTCTCCTGCTGCTGGCACCACTCTGGAGACCGCTACCCAGGATAAGAGGTGGAGTGCAGTTGGTATCACTCTGCATAGGACAGGAGCCAACAGAGGAACAGAAGAGGCTTTGGTTTATGTGGCTCTTACTCCCTTCTACAGCTCTAACTTTACAAGTAGTCTCTATGTTTGATGCCCTGGAATGGCAGGTCAGCAAGCACAGACCAAGGTAGATCGCGATCTACAGGTTGCTGACCCCCAACCTACAGTATGACATGAGTAGAAAATCTGAAGACCTCCTAGGGGCCAGGTGATGCCCATTTTATGTTTGCACCCTAGAGAAGATCACCTTGGGTATAACATTAATGGTGGCACCCTGTGGAAGATCACCTACTGTATAGCATGAGAAGAAGATCTTAAGACCTGAGTTTATAAATTCTTTCATTCCAGAAATACACATCAATTACTTGTGCTTGTTGTATAGTTAAGAAATCATTTTAATGCGCTGTGACTTGTCCTGGCAGCGAGGACTCTCATTATTCCCTCACTTTTACTTTTCATATGAGTAAAGCAGAAGTTGGTGAGTCATTTACTCCTGAACAAAACTTGTTTCCACTTCCCAACCTGGCAGGATGGAGGAACCAGAAACACTTAGTGGGGAGCTTCAAATTAAACTCTTCTATCTTACAGGTCTGAGGCACCGCAGGGACAGTTTTGTACTGATGGACTCCTTATAACAATTAACATATAATCTACCCCTAGCACTGACCCCCAACCTAATCCTGAAAGTTAACCATTGACAGCCATTGTAGTCCTAACACAGCCACCAGCCTAACCCTTAGGCTTGGTTCACACATACAGGGGTGGCCAAGAGCAGGCGCGCTCGTGCACATTTCTTTACCTGTTCCCCTGCGTTGCATGTAGGGCAGCCCACTCGTTTCAATGGGTTGCCCTACGCAAGAGAAACCCTGACTCTTTTTCGAAAACGCACCGCGCCAAACCAGCACCATGTGGTTTGGTGCATGCAAAAATGCATGCGTTTGCAGATGCATGGGGGTACCGTTAACAATTAATGGTACTGTCATGCATCTGCTAACTGGCATCGTTCTTGACACGCATTAATGTGAGTGAACCTAGGCTTAAGGGCCCATTAACACTTATGCTTAATTGCAATGCATGCTAAAATGTGCGCATTAACCACTTCAGCCCTGGAAGGATTTCCCCCTTTAGGACCAGAGAGCACTTTTTGCGATTCGGCACTGCGTCGCTTTAACTGACAATTGCGCTGTCGTGCGACTTTGTACCCAAACAAAATTTGCGTCCTTTTTTCCCCCACAAATAGAGCTTTCTTTTGGTGGTATTTGATCCCCTCTGTGTCATTTCTGATCACTGATATAAACAAAAGAAGAGTGACAATTTTGCAAAAAAAAAAACTAATTTCTTACTTTTTGCTAAAATACAAATCCAAAAAAAAAATATATATAAAAAAAAATAATTTTTTCATTGGTTTTGGCCGATTTATATTCTTCCTCATATATTTGGTAAGAAAAATCGCAATCAGCCTTTATTGATTGGTTTGCGCAAAAGTTGCCACGTTTACAAACCATGAGAATTCATTTCTGGGGCTTTTATTTTATTTTTAATATTTTACTAGTAATGGCGGCGATCTGCGATTTTTAGCGGTATTGCGATATTGCGGCGGGCATGTCAGACCATTTTGACACATTTTTGGGACCAATAACATTTATACAGCAATCAATGCTATGCAAATGCATTGATTACTGTGTAAATACCATTGGCAGCAAAGGGGTTAATCTGGAGGGGGCGCTCTAAAGGTTAACTGTGTTCCCTCAGTGTATTCTAACTGTATGGGGGCTGGTCTGGCTGGGGGAGGGGAGTGATCACAGCTCCCATATACAGGAAGCCTGTGATCACCGCCCTTCCCCCTCTGTCAGAACGGAGATCCGTGTTTACTTACACCGACCTCCGTTCTCTCACTGCGGGGGGAGCCATCGCGGGTAGCCGGCAGAGATTAAATCTGCCCTACCTGCTCCCTGGCCCCCCCGGAACACAGTGAGCACGCCTCCGCCTTACAGTGTGCGATCTCGCAGCCGCCGACATATGACGGCGGTTTAGGATAACGAGCCACCTTGCCGCTGTCAAACTGCGGTTGGCAAGTAGTTAAGACATACAGTCATGGCCAAAAATATTGGCACCTCTGCAGTTCTGTCAGATAATGGACCACTTCACCCAGAAAATTGGTGCAATTACAAATGTTTAGGCATCCTCATGTTTATTTCTTTTGTTTGTATTGGAATGACACAAAAAAGTAGAGAAACAAAAATCCAAGTACTGGCTTCCGGGTCCAGTGACGAGAGGCTACCCTGCTGCATAGTAACCCCAGGAGGGTCACTCGCTCGGCACGGGCGCCATTCAGAGAAAGCCTTGTATTTTTCTCAATTACTCCAAAGCGTTCACTGATTGGATGTAGGGTTGCCACTTTTTCTTCAAGCCAAACCCGAACACTTTAGCGACACAATACATTTTTTTTTAGTATACTCTATAGGAATGTAACAGACCTGGGACACCTTTGGGCCCTCCAAAGAAAATAGTAATGTGGCACACAGAATGCCCCCTCACCCTCCTGTCCGGCCATAATTCAAGCCACATTCCTGTCTAAATAATGTGTCCGGTGAACTGAAACCTGGACACATGATTTAAAACCTGGAATGCCCTGTTGAATCCCGGACAGGTGGCAACCCTAATTGGATGCGGTGGAGTGGTGGGTGGTGACGTCACAATCTCCACCTCCTCCAATTAGAGAAGACTATTTCCATAATGGTGTCCGTGCTGGGCAAGCTTTCCTCTTTGTTCACTAAGCAGCAGGGCATCTGCTCTGCACGTGACTTGAAAGACAATAAGGATCACTGTAGTAGTGGCAGCTACTACAGCAATTCTCCGCTTCCACAGGGATCAGCCAGGTATGGAATATACCAATGTACTTTTACTGGTCCAAGTAGGGCCAATGTAGCTACAGTATGGGAAAATCCTTAGCTGTAAAATATCTTAAAATGGTTTATGTAGGCTAATTAGTTGAAGAGTTTTTGAAACTGGTGCCTGGCTTAATTTGGTCTGGGGTTCTCGGGTGGGTTAAACATTTTCAGTAAGTAGACCTTTACATTTCTGCATATCTGAACATCAGAAGTAAAAATTTTGCAGGCAAAAGCAGTGGAGGAATTTAGGTCCTAAGAGGGACACTCTAAACTGTAAGCTCACCAGGTTGTACCCTGGTTTCTACTGCCCAGGGCAAGTTGACCTTTGTATCTTCTTCATGGCTGGAGGACTCAGCTCTCCCACCAATGCATTTGATCCTGACCCTATCGCCACTTGCAATCAGCTTTTTTTTAAGGCAAGTTGGAAGATGATTCTGTGTTTTGCTGATCCACCATATTGGCCCTTCAGGTCAGGTGTAGGGTTACATTGCCGTCAGCAGGACACAGATAGACAGATACAGGCTGATGTCTATCACTCTTCCATCAGTGGTCATCCCAGTCTAGACAGGCCTGCTAGGAGAGAGCGGCCTCTGGCTCCGGTATAATGGAAGCGTGAAAACACTTTAGTCTCAGCCATCCAGGCTCTGATGTCATAATGCATTAATGGCCCCTCTGCACCAGGACCGGTTAGGCCCAATGGTAACTCACTAGAGAGGGAAAAAAAACACCATTCACCTCTTTCCATGGCATTGCACCCTTGTTGGCTGGACCAGCGAGATGTCACTCCCTTGCTGTCAATGGAGAACTGCTCTTTCGGAAACAATAGATTTTCTCACACCAATGTGTTGTTCCTGGGATGGAATCCAAATTAATGAAATATGGACCGCAAGCAAAGGGCCACATCTAGATCGCAGTGTGGAGACCCCATACTCTAGAGCAGGGGTCTCCAAACTTTCTAAACAAAGGGCAGTTTATCGTCCTTTATACTTTAGTGAGGCTGGACTGTAGCCAGTGGAAATCAAAAGTGCCCCCAGCATCACTGGAAGTAGACGATGTTTCAGGCTTGGTGGTTAGTGGTAATAAATAAATTACATAGCACCTGTGGTCAGTAGGAGGAGGAAAAGTGCCCCATTGTTGGTGTCAGTGGGAGGAATAGTGCCCCATTGTTGGTGTCAGTGGGAGAAATAGTGTCTCATCATTGGTGTCAGTGGGAGGAATAGTGCTCCATCATTGGTGTCATTGGGAGGAATAGTGCCCCATCAATGGTATTAGTGGGAGGAATAGTACCCCATCATTGGTATTAGTGGGAGGAAACGTGCCCCATGATTGGTGTCAGTGGAAGGAATAGTGTCCCATAATTGATGTCAGTGGGAGGAATAGTGCTCCATCATTGGTGTCAGTGGGAGGAATAGTGCCCCATCATTGGTGTCAGTGGGAGGAATAGTGCCCCATAGGTGTCAGTGGGAGGAATAGTGCTCCATCATTGGTGTCAGTGAGAGGAATAGTGCCCCATCATTGGTGTAATTGGGGGGGAATAGTACCCCATAATTGGTATCAGTGTAAGGAATAGTGCCCCATCGTTGGTGTCGGTGGGAGGAATAGTGCCCCATCATTGGTGTAATTGGAGGGAATAGTACCCCATAATTGGTATCTGTGTAAGGAATAGTGCCCCATCATTGGTGTCAGTGTAAGGAATGGTGCCTCATTATTGGTGGTGATTGAAGGAATAGTGCCCAAAGGGCTGTAAAAGGCAAACAAAGGACCACATCCAACATGCACAGCACACTGCCTGTTTCAAATCTAGCCAATCCATTTTTGTGCCCAACGTCACAGCCACATGCAAATAAATGGGGTGAGCTTCAAGGACAGCAGTCCTCATTCTGCTTCTAGGGAGGTGTGCATTTAGCTCCCCAGCCTCAGAACCAGAATTTTAAAAGGTGGCAAAAGAGGTAAAAGTTAAAGTATGTACATAATTTCACTCGATTCATTCCAGTCCCGAGATCTTATGTCCGTTGAGCTCTTCTAAACTACAATCTCCTAAAATGAAACAAAGGACTTTTTCTTTAATGGCCATTGGCTTCCAAGAATGGAGTAATTTCTTTGCAAAACACCAGTACCCTGAGACTATAAGTAAGCCCCCCC
>BLSH010471109.1:293361-315489 GCA_018402905.1 Glandirana rugosa
AAGTCCAGACATAAGGACGACACGGGTAATACTCCCCAAGGTGGGTAGGGACACAACTCAAAGGTCCAGACATGTGGACTTCACTCATAATGGGCACAGCAGGAATACAGACCTGAAAACTTAGTACAGGTATGATGGTAACCCCTAATAATGGGCGCAGCAGGTGTACAGACCCGGTAACTCAGCACAGGGATGGTGGGAACCCCTCATAATGGGCACAGCAGGTGTACAGACCCGGGAACTCAGGACAGGGATGGGAGGAACCCCTCATAATGGGCACAGCAGGAATACAGACCTGAAAACTTAGTACAGGTATGATGGTAACCCCTAATAATGGGCGCAGCAGGTGTACAGACCCGGTAACTCAGCACAGGGATGATGGGAACCCCTCATAATGGGCACAGCGGGTGTACAGACGCGGGAACTCAGGACAGGGATGGTAGGAACCCCTCATAATGGGCACAGCAGGTGTGAACACAAGGGGACTCAATGCAGTGATCTCTGAGAAAAAGATGGCATTTCCAGGTGGTTTAACTCTCAAATATCCACCACACAGCCAAACATCAGTTCTGAATGAACCGACCCTTTTAAATAGTCCTGCCTCCCTGTAAGCATTAATGTACAACCTGTATATTCAGTTACTCTCCTGAATGTAGAAGGAAACAAGAGAACAAAATAAACACCTTTAGTAAGCAGTAAACCTTCTCTATTGTAAGTACCGTCACCTGAGGCTATGGGATGGGATGTAACTCCTTCCCAACCGGCTGGAGCCTATAGGTAGGCCCAAGTACCTGTGTGTCGCCAGCTAAGGATTCAGCTTTAATTCTGCTGATCTGACAAATTTCAGCAGATTATCAAACAATGTCTTTGCAGAACAACAAGCACCATCATGCCAACCGAAGATTTATTTTTTTATCAGTTAAAAATGATAACATATACCGTGGCATTGTACAGGGAACACTGAACCCTTCACATGTTGCCCTCCAGCTGTTGCAGAACTACAAGTCCCATGAACGTGTGCTCATCCAGCTACTAGGCTCCTCTGGCTCTACCTTGCACTTCTCTAAAATGATTCAGGCTTTGAGAAATATTCAGGTAGCTTATGGGAAGGGAAAACCCATCAAAGCCTGAGAAAGGCGATTCAAAGAAGTTCTTTGAAGCCTTGTGGTTTTGCACATCAGCGTGATGCCCGCAGCTCACCTCTACGGTGAAGTTAGGTCATCTTCTACACACTTCTCAGGTCATTGCTGCAATTTGCTGGGCAGACAAGTGCCCCCGTATTCAGTTTTTTTTCTTTGTGTGCCCACTGACGAATAACAAAAGCCAGGCAGCGTCAGATGTGAAACTGGGGTCCCGGTTTCAGTTTGCTATCACGATCTGCATAGAGCCCCTCCCTTCATTTTAGATTGTAAGCTTTCAGGAACAGGGCCTTCCTAAACCGCTTGGATGGAATTGTATTGTAACTGTACTGTCTCCCTTTATACTGTAAAGTGTTTTGCAAACTGTTGTTGCTGTGCAATACTATTATAATAATTATTTCCCAGTGCTGGCACAGGTTTCCTTCTGCAGTTTAGCAGTGGAGGATTGTACCATATTAGCCATTGATTACTACAGAAAGTTTGGAATTTAAGAGGTCTATGTATAAAAAAAAAATATTTACGGTGCACAGGCATATTGTTTACAATCTGATTATCTCCTATGTTTGTCAGCTCCATCTAGTGGCCACTATGCAGCATTTTTCTGAAATACCTCAATAAAAAAATAAAAAAACATTACGGGCACTAGATGGAGCTGATAATCATAGGAGATAACATTACAAACAATACAGGGATCATTCACTGTGTCTGTGTGAATGCTTAAAGTGAATCTTCACCCTAAAGGGCATATTGGGCTGCCCTGCCTCCTTGCTTCTCCCTCTCTGAAAAATTGTTGTTTTTTTTTTTTTTTGTTTTTTTTTTTAAGAGCTTTATTTGTGCTGCAAAGCAGCATTTTTCACAATACTCCCCACACCTTATACATGCACAGATGTGCCATAGGGCTCAGGTAAGAAGGAGTCCTGCGGCACTTTTGCTCATGCACAGGGTGCTTCGGGCATTCACGCATGCATGGTGTTTCCCGTGCACATGCAAAGACTGTGTCCAAAGAAGGCTGAAAATCTCTGTCTTTTTCAATGCATGGTAAATCAACTGCATGTATGCAGATGTGCTGTCAGGCTCCGCTCTCATGTATGGGGGGGGGGGGGCTTGGATGTGATGGGGGGGCCTCTGACATGAAGCAGGTAATCTGATGTAATTGGTGGACCTCTATTATGATGGGTAGCCTCTGATGTGAAACGGGGGAGCTCTGATGTGATGGGGACCTTCGATGTGATGGGGGGACCTCTGATGTGAAAGAATACTTCTGATGTGATAAGAGAACCTCTGATGTGATGGGGATCTCTGATGTGATGGGGAGAACTTCTAAAGTAATGAGGGACCTCCAATGGGATGGTGGGACCTCTGATGTGATGGGAATCTCTGATGTGATAGGGGGAACTTCTAAAGTAATGAGGGACCTCTGATGTGATGGGGGGACCTCTGATGTGATGGGGAGCCTCTGATGTGATGGGGGAATGTCTAATGTAATGAGGGACCTCCGATATGATGGGGGGATCTCTGATGTGATGGGGAGCTTCTGATGTGAAGGGGGACCTCTGATGTGATGGGGATCTCTGATGTGATGGGGGAACTGCTAATGTAATGAAGGACCTCTGATGCGATGGTGGGGACCTCTGATGTGATAATGAAACCTCTGATGTGATGGGGAGCCTCTGATGTGAAGGGGGACCTCCGATGTGATAGGGGAACCTCTGATGTGATGGGGAGCCTCTGATTTGAAGGGGTACCTCTGATGTGATGGGGATCTTTGATGTGATGGGGGAAAATACTAATGTAATGAGGGACCTCTGACTCAATGGTGGGGACCTCTGATGTGATGGGGATCTCTGATGTGATGGGGGAAACTGCTAAAGTAATGAGGGACCTCTGATGCGTTGGTGGGGACCTCTGATGTGATGGGAAGTCTTTGATGTGAAGGGTTACCTCTGATGTGATAGGGGAACCTCTCATGTCATGGGGAGCCTCTCATGTGAAGGGGTACCACTGATTTTATGGGGATCTCAAAAGTCACGGGGGGAGCTTCTAATGGAATGAGGGATCTCCGATGTGATGGGGGGACCTCTGATGTGATGGGGAGCCTCTGATGTGAAGACATACCTCTGATGTGATGGGGATCTTTGATGTGATGGGGGAACTCCTAATATAACGAGGCACCTCCGATGTGATGGGGGGGACCTCTGATGTTATGGGGAGCCTCTCATGTGATGGGGGGACCTCTGATGTGATGAGGGGCCTCCAATTTGATGGGGGACCTCTGAAATGAAGGGGGGGGGTCTGATATGAAGTAAATTTTATCAAGGCAGTTTTGTGCATCGTCCCAGGTTCAGGTTTCTCATTGTTAAGTAGTATTTAATTTTTTACATTTCAGACTGGGGTGCCTCAAGATTTTGCCTGCGCATTAATGCATTGCAATTGTGGGAAAATGAGCCCCGCGAAAAGGTCCTCTCTCCGTAGACCTTCGTTGAACTCGGTCCAGCCCTAAAGCTCCAAATCCATACCTCCCCACCTGATCTTTCGCTCTAAGCAGCTGCTAACAAAGCGTTAAACGACACATTACATGACCCAACCCCAGGCATGCCAGCGAAACATGGTGACAGCTCAGGGACAAGTTTTCACACGCATGGCATCATGTGAATGAGCAGACAAAAACACATTTTCCTTTCTACGTCTCCAACATGAGCTTTATTCAGCCCCTCCCAGGCCATTCTTCAAGACCTCCTACCTTCTACCTGCAACCCAGAGGAGGAAAAGGTAAAAGTCACTCTGGGGGGAGAGGCGGAGGAGGAGGAGGGGGGACCATGGTGCCTCTTTAAACTTTTGCAACTTCTTGGGAAAAAAAAAAAAAAATCCAACTAAGTTCTGCAGCACTTTTTGAACACTAGAGGCTCCCTCATACTGTTTGGGGTCAGCTTTCTCTCTCTCTCTCTCTGGAAACAAATGTGCAGTTAATTATCATATGTATAAGTAAGTTTCAGGAAGGGGGCTGTGCTAGCCAAATCCCATCAGAGCCAAGAGCAAGGCAGTTTCTTATAGGGGGTGGAAAGCAGACCCTGAAAATAAAAGTGCAGAAGGAGAGCAGGCAGAGCAGGAGTGCAGACTGAGCTCTCAGCACTTTTATCAGCAGGACTGAGTGAGCCTTTTGTGAACAGAGGCTGGGATCTCTGGCAATAATATCCCCCCTCCTTTCTCTCTCTCTCTCTCTGTGCATTCACCAAAAATCCCAGGCAGAAGTGAAATCCCATCCCCAAAGCCTGGATCCTACTCTGAAAAACTTGGATCCACCTCTGGAGCAAACTTTATCCAAGGCTTGAACAAAAAAAAAAAGGACTTTGTACCTGGGGAGGGGGGGAAGCAAAGTCACAAGCTCCCTGTCTGCTTGCTGTCATTGACTGTGCAAAGCTGGGCAGCCTGGATCTAAAGAAATTTGTCTCCAACTGCAACACCAGCATGCAGAACTACAAATATGACAAGGCGATGCCCCCCGAAAGCAGGAATGGGGGCAGCACCACTTTAAACAACAATAATGGCACTGGGAGCTGCAAGAGGATTCTGCTTATTTTTCTGGATCTGTTCTGCCTTGTTGTAGGTAAGTTACAAAAAATTAAATTGACAACTTTCTTGGCTTTACAGGAGCCTCCTGGCATTGAGTGGGCAGCACCTTTTTTTTCCTTTGGCATTCTCCTCTTGACAGTCCATAGCTGTTGAGTTTCCTTGCATGCAGAATGACTTTAATTCTACAATAACTTTTCCCCTGCACTGTCCCTGGCTGGGCTGCAATAAAACAGGGGCTAATGTTACAGTATCTACAAATCCCCACTGCAGGCTCTGCTTTGAGGAAGACTTATTAGAAAGTGTTAAAAAGTTTTCTAAAGTTTTGATACTTTTTTTTTTACAAGCATGTGCCTTGCCTAACAGATTGGTGCTTAATACATTTATTTAATTTATGTATCTGTTTGAGAAAAACTTATTAGAAAGTAAAAAAGTTTTCTAAAGTTTTGATACTTTTTTTTATACAAGCATGTGCCTTGCCTAACTAATACATTTGTAAATTTAATTTATGTATCTGTTTAAGAAAAACTTATTAGAAAGTGCTAAAAAAATGTGTTCCTTTTTTTTTACAAGCATTTGCCTTGCCTAACAGATTGGTGCTTAATACATTTGTAAATTAAATTTTGTTATCTGTTTGAGAAAAAACTTATTAGAAAGTAAAAAAGTTTTCTAAAGTTTTGTTCCTTTTTATTTTTTATTTTTTACAAACATGTGCCTAAAAGCTTGATGGTTGATAGACGTGTGTATTTAATTTATTTATTCATTTTTAAAATTCAAAATATGAGAATTGTAATATATGAGAAAAAAAATGATTGAAAAAGTGTTACAAAGTTTTTGGAAGTTTTTGTTTATTTTTATTTTTTTACAAACAAGTGCGTTGCCTAAGAGCCTGGTGCTATTTAAATGTGTATATCAAGCGCATTTACTTACTTTATGTTCAAAATAGAAGAGAAAGTTTTGTAATCAAATTGTTCCTTTGGCAATTAAGTTGCTAAACAGCCAATGCTGCCCCACCAGGGAACCCCATCCGCTACAATTGAGAAGAAAAAGTTATTAGTATGAAAAAGTTTTCTAAAGTTTATTTACTTTTTTGTACGCCCATGTGCCTTGCCTAAGAGCGTGGTGCTTGATACATTTGTACTTCTAATTTATTTATTTATTTTATGAGTTCAAAATATAATTATGGGTGTAGATCAGCTTATCTCAACCAGGGTTCCTCCAGAGCAACCAGGGTTCTCTTGAACTCTAGGGTTCCCTCCAGAGGTTGCTAGGGGTTCCTTGATCTGTGGCTGGTTGACCTCCCATCTGATGGTGCCTCCAAAGTTTTGGGTCCAATGCAACTCGGCACAGTCATCAGCAGGTCACCTATAGTTTTTTTTTTTTAGCTGTTTGTAAGGTTGACATTCTTTCCACTGACCATCAATGTAAGGAGCATTAGAAACTAATCTTAGTAGGGGTTCCCTGAGACCTGAAAATGATTTCATGGGTTCCTCCAGAGCAGCAGTTCTTACCAGGGTTCTGTAGAACCTTAGGGTTCCTCCAGAGGTTACTAGTGGTTCCTTGAGCTGTGGCTGGTTGATCACCCACCTGATGGTGCTTTAAAAGTTTTGGTCCAGAGAGCCAGCAGCATGGCACCAATAGTCTCTTTAGCTTTTTGTTGACATTCTTGACCATCAATGTAAGAAACACTGGGAACTAACCTTAACAGGTTCCATGAGACCTAAAAAATATCTTATGGGTTCCTCCAGAGCAGCAGTCCTCACCAGGGTTCTGTAGAACCTTAGGGTTCCACCAGAGGATGCAGGGGTTCCTTAAGCTGTGGTGGATTAAACTCCCAGCTGATGATGCCTTCAAAGTTTTGACCACCAATGTAAGAATTCATTTTAGCATGGGTTCTCTGAAACTTGAAAATGATTTCAAGGGTTTCTCAAAAGCAGTTGTTCTCAACCAGGGTTCTGTAGAACCTTAACGTTCCTACAGAGGTTGCTAGGGGTTCCTTAAGCTGTGGCCGATTGACCTCCCAGCTACCTCCAAAATTTTGGGTCCACTCGGCAGAGCCAGAAGCAAGACAACATGGATCTTTTTAGTTGTTAGTAAGCTTGACATTCTTTCCACTGGCTGTCCATGTTAGGAGCATTATGAATTCATCTTAGCAGGGGTTCCCTAAGACCTGAAAATTATTATTTGGTCCAGCGCCACAACGCAGAGCCAGCAGCATGGCACCAATAGTCTCTTTAGCTGTCTGTAATGTTGACATTCTTGACCATCAATGTAAGAAGCACTGGGAACTAACCTTAGCAGGTTCCATGAGACCTAAAAATATCTTATGGGTTCCTCCAGAGCAGCAGTCCTCACCAGGGTTCTGTAGAACCTTAGGGTTCCACCAGAGGATGCAGGGGTTCCTTAAGCTGTGGTGGATTGAACTCCCAGCTGATGATGCCTCCAAAGTTTTGACCACCAATGTAAGAATTCATTTTAGCATGGGTTCTCTGAAACTTGAAAATGATTTCAAGGGTTTCTCAAAAGCAGTTGTTCTCAACCAGGGTTCTGTAGAACCTTAACGTTCCTCCAGAGGTTGCTAGGGGTTCCGTAAGCTGTGGCCGATTGACCTCCCAGCTACCTCCAAAATTTTGGGTCCACTCGGCAGAGCCAGAAGCAAGACAACATAGATCTTTTTAGTTGTTTGTAAGCTTGACATTCTTTCCACTGGCTGTCCATGTTAGGAGCATTAGGAATTCATCTTAGCAGGGGCTCCCTAAGACCTGAAAATGATTTCATGGGTTCTCCTGGTGCACAAAGTTCGAAAAAGTCTGGTGTAGGGACTCTGTTTATTGAAGGCTTCACTAATGTTGATGATGACTGATCCTGAGTTTTGACTTTCACATGTGTGTTTAATTGCTTGAAAAGGGAAAGTTATTAGTGGAAAGTACCTAGCGAGCCCTGATATGGCAGGAAATTATAAAATTTTCCTTGCTGATTGCCAGTTTATGGGATTGTATATGTTATCTTCTCCTGATGCCGTTTACCCTTACCCTGCAGGCACATATTGGGCTTGAAAGTTTGTGTATGCATTTTTGTATGTTTATATACATATCGAAAGAAGGAAATGCAAAGAGGGAGTTTACAGTTGTAACTTTTTTTACATTTGTTATTCATTTATTTTTTGTACGCTGATTTTTTTTGATGTACATAAACATCCTAAATGCCATTTTTTTGCCCTGCCATGTGTTAAGAGCTTTCGGTGTGCAAACCTTAGCAAATTAAGTTGTACAGGCTGTGTGGTCCTAGGGCAGAAGGGGGGAATTCTGCATGGTTGAGAGGCTCTTAATCCCCTATAGGTTACAGGCTACTCTGCTGAAGCAATGGAAGGAGCTGACAGTTGGATCAATAGTTGTAGGCTTGGGTTTCAGTTGAGAAGCTGCAGTGAACCTCTGTCAGGGTTTCTGGTCTCTTATCAGATCTCTGTGGCTTCAAAGCAAAACTTTGCACTTTTTTTTTTTTTTACTCTTGTATAGATCTCCCCACATTGTGCAAGGCAGTACCTCCTCCAGATGAAGTCAGAATTTTTGTAAAAATAGTCATTGACCCATGTTTCTGAATGACCAGCTTGCACCTGCAGCTGTTTTAACTTTACTAAACCCAACCAGGTTGTCAATGTCAGTCTCCACATTGCAAGTCTGCCATACTGTCCATTTCTTTTATGGCCAAATGCCTTATGCGTTATTCATAGCTTTAAAACACTCTGTCACAGCCATCCTGCTCCAAAGGTCACGCTTGCAATGTTTATATGAAACACTAGTATGAATTGCTAGATTTTATTGCTAAGCTACAAGGCATTGTGGCAGCAAGAAACCGAGGGTGATGTGGAGTATTTGGAGTTTGCTTAGGTAACTGAGCAGGTCTCCAAGAAAGAACTGAACTCATAAATCATTACATAATTGACATCTGGTTCGTATTGTTTCGTGCAACTGAGAATTCTGGGGATTGAGTGGAATTAGGCTCTTTAAACTTAGTTAAAGGGTCCGCCTGACGTGCAGTGGAATTTGGCTCGCGGCCATCCCATATAGGGCGAGGACGTTTTTGCCTCTCATAACTGGACCATAGGTTGCTGTAATTAACTTTTCAACTCAGAAAGTTTACAAAAAGTTTGCGTCAAAAAGATAAACTGTGCTTGAAAAAAAAAAGTCTTTGGAGTTTGCACAGACTTTGGTTTTGCTGGCCTCATTGTCAGCTGTTTGGTTTGGCCATTGGTGTGTTCACAATCAGATTAGTGTCCATCCAGATTAAAGGTGCTGAGTCTGGATAATGCTATCATGTTCTTAAATTCTAAAGATAAGATTGTGCTGTTCACTTGGGAGTTGTGCACTGTATACTTTCCAAATATAGGATTTAATCCAAAACCGTCCACTAAAACCACTAAGGTAATCTTTAAATGATAATTCAAAGCTTGTTATCAAGTTGGGTATAATGGTTTAAGTTTGATGGCTGGACAATTTTATGCAGCAAATTGATGTTCAATTTTCTAGGGCGTAGTAGAGGGTTGTACCATATTAGCTATCCATTAATGGAGAAAGTAATGATGCTCTTTATTAGTTAATAAGGGGTATTACTTGATCTCCAACGACATTCTGCAACCTACCATGGTGTAGTTTGTGCTTACCAAGGGTGACAGTTGTCCCTAATGTTCTGGGTTCTCTAGGGATGACCAGTTTATGGTTATCATGTTCCCTCAAAGATAGTTTTACTGTCATTGGATTTACTGTCACTGGATTTTCCCAATGCTCATTTACTGCTGGTGGCTATGAAATATGATGTTCACGTTCTCAACGAGGAAGAGGTATCGAGTGACACCATGCAGGCGCTCTTGGACAATGCCAGAGATGTGTTGACTAGTAATGCATATCCTTAGAAGATATAAAGATTCTGATATCTATTTTCACCAAGCAGTGACTGCAAAACAGTTATTCATAGCTACAACGTTAAGAATTTATGGGGAAGATTTACTAAAACTGGAGCACTCAGAATCTCAGAAAGCTCTGCATGGTAGCCAATCAGCTTCTAACTTCAAACTTGACAATAAAACCTGGAAACTGATTGGCTTCTATGCAGAGCTGCTCCAGTTTTAGTAAATCCCCCTCACTGTGACTACAGGTTATGAGACTTGGCTGTCTATACCTTTTAACTTCAACCCATAATATTTGGCGTCAAAATGACCCCATTCTAAACTTGAAAGGAAGAGGTGTCAGACTTAATAAGTCTCTTTATGATTCTCTAAGTTGACATCTGAATTTGCCAACTGGATTTTGGTCTTGGCCAACCCATGCTGGCTCGAAGTCTAGTTCTGACACTTGAGTGTTGTTGAAGCTCCATGGGGTAGTCTTGCTACAGATCACTGGAAAACATTTGGATAGACAACCTTTTGTACTTCTGGTGCCCGGCTGAAATTTTTGAGACTCCTGGGCTTCTAGGTCAAACTTTTATCACTGTAGTAGACGTGATAGGCTGGATCCGTAAATCAAGATGGGGAGAAACTGGCTGTCATCAAGATGTTTGCTTTGTCAGGGGGTGGTGAGCATTTAATTAGCAAATTCAGCTCTTCATTACTGACAAATTCCTAAGCCTGAAATGGTAGGAGATACATTTCTTGTCTGCAAACTTTGCATTCACTGTAAAACTCACCTTGTCCACAGACAGCCCATTGACTTAGTCCACTAGGGTGCATAGTCGTCATTTAGTTTAGCCGTTACCACTTACCTTGTATGATACCGGGAGCAAATTTGATTATTTACCAGTTATTTAAGGTTACACCAATGGGCATGATCTGCTCGTCAGTTGTCAAGTACATAATGATAATTAGTGACATAATTATGATTAGCCTACTCAACTGTCAAGTTTGAATTGATGCATCTTCATAATGGATCGCCTTGACAAAAGGATTAATTAGTGAATGTGGTGCATCTTAAAGAGATTCTACAAAGCAAGACAACAGTCACATTTGCATAACAAACTGGAGACGGAGACAGCTTGGGGTGTCAATTACAAAGAACAGGTATCCTGGTACAGAGAGACGACCATAGCAGACCAAACAAACATGTCTTCCAAAAAAAAAAAAAACATGCTCTATACAGCTGCTTTCCTACGGTGACTTTTTTCTTATAAAATTGATACAAAATTTTAGAAATTATCTTAAAATTGGTGAAGAACAGAAAATTGCCTACTCAGCAAGTGGACATTGTAATGATTGTGTTGTTTTGTTTATGACTTATACCAGCTATTATGCTGCCTGGTAGATAAGAAGGCCCTAAAATACTCAAAAATGTGTTTGGTTTTGAGCCATCTTTAAAGAAAACCTTTTAGGATAAGGCTACAATCTTCGTGTACAATGTTCCTTTAGATTTACCAAAACCATATAAAATGAGGTCAAACCTAAACACTTACAATTTGTATGCAATCAGGCTGGCCCTTGCACTGAAGGTGTAGAATCCAAAGTGTCGGCAGGTACAGCACCACCCGTTTCCATATTAATATCTAGAAATGTTCTTCTTAAACTCTCCTGTGTACTCATACTACACAGTCCTCCAGAATGGTCAGAATAGTTCTTGCTTTAGCTATGCACTCTCTTAGGATTGGTGAGGACTGTAGTGATGTTCAGATGACAATGAGGACTTGGTCTTCTACACCAGCCTTTCTCAACCTTTGCAACACCGAGGAACCCTTGAAATAATTCTCCGGTCTCGGGGAACCCCTGCTAAAAATGTAAAATCTACAACTCATGATACATTAGTGTGATGGTCAATGGGAAGAATGCTCCTTACACTTGTGGTCATTGGGAAGAATTCCCCCCTTACAGATAGCTAAAAAGATCAATGGTATCATTGGGAATTTATCTGAGAGGTAGAAATTGACCATTGCTCAAGGAACCCCTAGCAACCTCTGGAGGAACCCTGGTTGAGAAACCCTGCTCTACACAATACTAACATTTCCCTAAATCAAAAGTTAATGAGAAACTTTGGGTCGGTTTTGTTTTTTGTTTTTTTACGTTTTGAATAGTTTAGTGTCCATGTTCGCTTACATCTTCAAAAGGAATTAAACCTATTGATTTAATGGCAGTTAGATTTAAAGCGGTTGTCTAAGCCAGTGTTCCCCAACCCAGTCCTCAAGGCCCACCAACAGGTCATGTTTTTAGGATTTCCCTCAGATGAATGAGCTGTGGTAATTACTAAGGCAGTGAAACTGATCAAATCACCTGTGCAAAATAATGGAAATCCTGAAAACATGACCTGTTGGTGGGCCTTGAGGACAGGGTTGGGGAACACTGGTCTAAGCTGTGGAAAAAAAACAAACCTTCAAGACAATAGCATAATGAGCTAGTATGCACCGCACCGCATACTAGCTCATTATGAAATACTCATCTTGAAATGAAGATCCGACTGGGCTGCTCGGTCCCCTCTGAGAGAGCGGACAACTTCCCTCGGATCTTGCTTCTGGGTACGCGGCTCTGGCGCTGTGTCTGGCCGGATCTGCGAGACGTCACTCCCACGTATGTGCGCGGAAACCCACCTTTGCCGGGACATCACAGTGCATGCGCCAGGACATACACGGCACATGCGCAGTGACGCCGCAGCTGCTTGGAGGGGGAATATCTCCTAAACTGTACAGGTTTAGGAGATATTCATTTTACCTACAGGTAAGCCTTATTATAGGCCTTATTATGGGCTTACCTGTAGGTAAAAATCCCTCTAAACGGTAGACAACTGCTTTAAGGCATGCTGAGGATGCTGACTGTCACATTTGCTTGTGCTCTCAACAACACTGTCTATCCATCAAATGGCTGGAGTCATAACTGATCACATGTGCAGCAGCATGGCAGTTGCAGATCAAACCAGAGACTAAGATGGCAGCTTCCTTGGCTGAAAAGGATAGGATGGTCCACTTTAATATTTAATACATGACTAAGGAATCCCAGAGCATTATGGGCTAGCTTAAAGTCCAACTCTGTGAAACTTGAAAATTATCCCTTGTAGTAGGGATGTGTCCACTCTGCAAAGGTTAATTGCTCATTTAGTCTAGACTAGTGATGGTGAATCTTGGCACCACAGATGTTTTGGAACTACATTTCCCATGATGCCCATGCACTCTGCAGTGTATTTGAGCATCATGGGAAATGTAGTTCAAACACATCTGGGGTTCGCCAACACTGGTCTAGGGCAGTGATGGCAAACCTTGGCACCCCAGATGTTTTGGAACTACATTTCTCATGATGCTCAACTACATTGCAGAGTGCATGAGCATCATGGGAAATGTAGTTCCAAAACATCTGGGGTGCCAAGGTTCCCCATCACTGGTTTAGGGTATAGGAGAAGCACTTTTACTTAACTACTGATTCTCAGTTCCGTCAGCAGATGGCGCTCCCCCACATTCCAACAGTGGACTATCCCTTGGCATCATCACATCCAATGCAAGGGTTAAATTGTAAGCTTCCCTGGTTAAGCTTTAAGAGAAATCACACCAGAAGTAACTCACTTTTAGGCACAACATCCACCTTTGAATCCTCTGATAAGGATCTTGTGTGTGCAAATTTCAGCTTTAGCTACTGAGCACTGTAAACAACAGGCAGTAAGGAGACAGAGGATTACATGGTAAGTATGTGTGAGGGAGAAGATGGGTAGGTGAATCTTCTTTAACAAGTTTCCTAGACCTAAGCGAGCACAGCCCCACTGCAAGGATTCATCTTCAAGCTTCCCAGTGCTGCGCTTTAAGAGAAATCATACCAGAAGTAATTTCCTTTCAGGCACGATGCCTCCTATTGAATCCTCCGATAACGAACTTGTGTGCGAATTTCAGCTTTAGCTACTGAGCACTGTAAACAAAAGTTAGTAAGAAGACAGAGGATAAAATGGCAAGTACCCTTTATTTAACAAGTCTCCTAGAACTAAATGAGCAATTAACCCCTGCATTGTAGGCGCAGCACCACATGCAAGGGATACATTTTGAATTTCCCAGGGTTGAGCTCTAAGAGAAATACCACCAGACATACCTCCCTTTCAGGCTTAGCGTCTCTCGCTGAGTCCTTGAATGAGGATCTTATGTGTGTAAATTTCAGCTTTAGCTACTGAGCACTGTAAACAACAGTTAGTAAGAAGACAGAGGATAAATTTGCAAGTACGCTTTATTCAACAAGTCTCATAGAACTATATGAGCAATTATATTATGAATTTCCTGGGGTTGAGCTTTAAGGCTCAACCCCATCCCATTCAGGCTTAGTGTCTCTCGTTGAGTCCTTGGATGAGAATCTTGGGTGTACAAATTTCAGCTTTAGCTACTGAGCACTGTTTCAAATTTCCTGGGGGTTCAGCTTTAAGAGAACTCATACCAGAAGTAACTTGCTTTCAGGCACAGCGTCCTTCACTGAATCCTCCGATGGGGATCTTGTGTACGCAAATTTCAACTTTAGCTACTGAGCACTGTAAACAACAGTTAGTAAGAAGACAGAGGATAAAATGGCAAGTACACTTTATTTAACAAGTCTCATAGAACTAAATGAGCAATTAACGCTTGCATTGTAGCACCACATGCAAGGGATACATTTTGAATTTCCCAGGATTGAGTTTTAAGCGAAATCCCACCAGAAGTACCTCCCTTTCAGGATTAGCATCTCTCGCTGAGTCCTTGGATGAGGATCTTATGTGTGTAAATTTCAGCTTTAGCTACTGAGCACTGTAACCAACAGTTAGTAAAAAGACAGAGGATAAAATTGCAAGTACACTTTATTTAAAACGGAGTTCCACCCAAAAGTGGAACTTCCGCTTTAAGCACTCCTCCCCCCTTACATGCCACATTTGGCATGTCATTATTTTTTTGGGGGGGGGGGGTGTAGCTTATTTTGACAGGTACTTCCTGTCACACTTCCTCCTTCCATCTCCTGGCCACCTAGGCGACTCCTCCTCTCCTCCTAGGCGGCCCCTCCCTCCTGGCAATCTTCTGGGACAAGTCACAGGTCCCAGAAGATTGCCTGGCCACTAGGAATGCCCAGAGCGACTCACCCATGCACAGTGCGTGCCCGGCCGTGCAGTCAGGCCGGGTGCCCACACTAGGAATGGCAGGGCCGTCGGGAGGAGATGAGCAAAGCTTCAGGCTCGACCATGAAACAGGTACGTTTCTGTTTAATAAAAGTCAGCAGCTACACTTTTTGTAGCTGCTGACTTTTAATAAACTAAAAAACGAGCGGAACTCTCTATGAGCAATTTGCTTTGTGGGCGCAGCACCACATGCAAGGGATACATTTCGAATTTCCCGGGGTTGAGCTTTAAGAGAAATCCCTCCAGAAGTACCTCCCTTTCAGGCGATGAGGATCTCGGCTGTACAAATTCCGGCTTTAGCTACTGAGCACTGTAAACAACCGGTAGTAAGGAGACAGAGATAACATGCGAATAGGAGCCTAGCGCTGAAGACGCAGTAAAAACTGCATCATATTTTCATATATTATTATCATTAAGAATGTGTAACAAAACCTTATATAATTCATAAAATAAAATAGAAAAAATAAAAAATAAAAATTATAAAAAAGCAAAAAAATATTTATTTCTTGGCGATAATAATTAAAAAAAAAAAAAATGTATGTAACATTCTCATTGACCACCCTGGAAAATGTCCTGCATCCGATGCATTCTTGGTCAGTATGGGGTGAGCTTGAGGTTACGCAGCCTGGTACAGCTATGCACAGCCAACGAGGGTATAATGGACTCTGGCACCCCCCTCCCCCCCCCCCCCAGGACCCCCGTTTGCTCAGCTCTGTGTGTAGGCCCAGGACTTTAGTTGAGGCGGTGAAAGATTGACAGGTGCAAACACTTGTGAGCCGTCCAGTGCTGTGTACGCAGCCATGATTAGAGGACTTTCAGAAATGACATTTTCCAGCCAAACATTTTCTTAGATGGTATCAGGAAAATTAAAGTTGGTCGGAAAATCCTAGGCATTTCACCAATGCGGAGCGGCAGACTGAACTAATTTCACCCACCCAGTTAATAATATTTACAGAAATGTTCCTCTTTTCCTGTCTTAGTGCCGTGGAAGAGGTTTGAGGACCATCTGGAAGAATTTTAGCCTAGCAATGCAGGGCAGTAAAGTGTTTAATCCTTTGCGGGGCTGGGAGGAGCCAACGCTTTGGAAAGTAGAACTTCAAGCGAAAAAAAAAAAAAAAAACTTTATATTTACTAAGGAAATTTTACGCTTTAACCACTTTGGCTCCGGAAAGATTTACCCCTCCTTCATGACCAGGCCATTGTTTGCGCTACGGCACTGCGTTGCTTTAACTGACAATTGCGCAGTCGTCCGACGCTGTACCCACATAAAAGTGGTGTCCTTTTTTTTTCCCACTACAAACAAAAAAAGACCGACAATTTTGAAATGAAAAAAACCCAATATTTTTTACTTTCTGCTATAAAATACATCTCATAAAACAACGTAAAAAATCAAATTTCTTCATTTTGGCCAAAATGTATTCTGCTACATATTTTTGTAAAAAAATCCCAATTAGAGTGTATTGATTGATTTGCTGAAAAGCATCTTCAAACTATGGTATATAAACTGGAATCTTTATTTATTTTACACTAGTAATGGCGGCGATCAGTGACTATAGCGGGACTGTGATATTGCGGTGGACAATCTGACACTAACTGACACTTTTGACACTTTGTAGGAACCAGTGACACTAATACAGTGATCAGTGCTAAAAAATATGCACTGTCACTGTACTGACATTGGCTGGGAAGGGGTTAAACATCTAGGGCTACTATAGGTTTAACTGTGTGCCTAACCAGTGTTTATATGTACACAGTGTGCTGCTTTCACTAATTGATGTGCTGGATTTTATTCCCTGCTTTGCAGGGAAACAAAATCAGACACATCCCCCCGTGTTATAACAGAGCTCTGCCTTGTTTACATAGGCAGAGCTCCATCCAGTCTCTCTCCTTGCCGATCAGCGGGTGCCTGCTGTCATCCATTGGCTGGCACCAGCTGATTGGTTTCTGCTGTGACTAAGCACAGCAGAGGTGGCACAGCTGCAGTGGGCGTGCCCCCTACATGTATGGCTGGCTTAAGGCTAGATTTAAACATGTGGGTAAATTTTGGATATGACACCTCCTTATCACCTGTGAATGTGGCACCAACGTGCCGCAACCATGTGCATTGCATTTGGTCATGGGGTGGTTGTGGTGCGTCCCCATTCCCATGAATAAGTCACGTTCTGCCCGTTGGCTGGGGCAGGGAGGCCCTGTTGAGGCTTCAGTTCTTCTTTCCTTCAAACTTTGACATGCACCCCCTTTGGTTGGGACCACAAGTGGCCATCATTGCTCAGTCATTGTCCACCACAGGGCTGGACGAATGGAGAGGCAGAAGAAGCGGCCACCTTAAGCGATTAAACAGGAGGGGGATTCAAAAAGGGCAGGACCAGCGTACAGCATGTCCGCACCCAGGAAGCAGCCCTAGATGACGCGTTTCACCCTGTTGGGCTCAATTGTACAGATCATCACGGTGAAACGCGTCACTGAGGGCCAGTAACAAGACGGGGCATGCTATTTGCTGCTTCTGGTTAAATAAAGATTTTACAAAGTAGTGACGTCTTCAGAGTTGCAGTCGGTTACAATGTTGTTATTAGGAGCCTTGCCAATACCCGACGCAGCCACAGCGGCCATTGGATGAGAGGCTCTTTGTCTGGAGTTGTGCCGCTTGGCTGAGATCATCTGAAAGTGAGGGGGGGGTACAGGAGAGGGCAACGTCAGGAAGGCTGTATGGGGCCCATAATTTATAACAGCAGTCCTGCCAGCATACAGCATGTCCGCACCTAGGAACCACCCCTAGATGACGCGTTTCACCCTGTTGGGCTCAATGGTACAGATCATCACGGGGAAATGCGTTACTGAGGGCCAGTAACAAGACGGGGACATGCTATTTGCTACTTCTGGTTGAATAAAGTTTTTTACAAAGTAGTGACGTTAGAAGCGTGGATGGGCTCCCTTGCCAACACCGCAGCCACAGCGGCAACAGTAGATGAGAGGCTCTATGGAACTCCCCTGATGAAGTCATGTGCCGTGACTAGTGTTGAGCGAACCTGGACTTTTTTTCAAAAAATAGTCTGGGTTCAGGTCCGGGGTTCTGGTATTTTACTCCACGTGTTGAGAAGCTGTCAAGGGCAGCCAATCAACAAGTGTTTCACTGGTTTTCCCTAGAAGCCATCACAGCCATGCCTACTAATGGCATGGCTGTGATTGGCCAGTGCACCATGTGACCCAGCCTCTATGTGGGGCTGGAGTCACCGTGCTGCATGTCATATGCTCTCAGGATAGTTTAGGACAGTTTTTAGATGATTTTAGAACAGTGATATGTGTTCGCCCGGTTTTAGTTAAAGTTTAACACACAGTTTCCAGATGATTGTAGAACAGTAGTATGGGTTCTCCCGGTTTTAGTTAAAGTTTAAAACACAGTTTCCAGATGATTGTAGAACAGTAGTATGGGTTCTCCCGGTTTTAGTTAAAGTGTTACACACAGTTTCCAGATGATTGTAGAACAGTATTATGGGTTCTCCCGGTTTTAGTTAAAGCTTAACACACAGTTTCCAGATGTTTGCAGAACAGTGATATGGGTTCTCCCGGCTTATTTATACTTTTTTCACACAGTTTGAAGATGATTTTAGAACAGTGATATGGCTTCCTACCGTTAATTAATACTTTTCAGACACAGTTTGAAGATGATTTTAGAACAGTGATATGGCTTCTACCGTTAATTAATACTTTTCAAACACAGTTTGAAGATGGTCCACATCCACCTCCGTTTTTGATTTTTTTTTTAAATGCTTTTAGTTATTTCCCTGTCCCCATTTCTTTGTAGGGCACTTGTCCCACCCTTAGCCCCATTTTCCTTCCTTTTGCAGACCTCTAGGACTCTCCAGGACTTTTTTACAGCCATTTTTGTGCCTAAAAGTTCGGGTCCCCATTGATTTCAATGGGGTTCGGGGTCCGGGACAAAGTTCGGGTTCTGTCCGGACCCGAACCCGGACTTTGTCCCGAAGTTCGGCCGAACCAGCAGAACCCGAACTTCCAGAAGTTCGCTCAACTCTAGCCGTGACGTAACACGCAGGGCAATCCGGACCGGAAGTGATGCAAGAGAAAGTCACTAAATCTGAACCTAACAGAGCATTTTTACTAATGCCTCATTTGTGGGAACACAAAAGGTGTGCGCAGCAGCTTACAATTATTATCAATTTATTTTCTTTAAAACTTTGATTTACTCACGTTTGGGGTGGCGCAGAGGTGTACTCACTCACATAACATATTCTATGTCGGGGGTGGTGCCGCTTGGCTCAGATCATCTGAAAGTGATGTGCAGCTGTTGGAGCGATTGCATACAGACAGGAAGTTGCTGAAACAGACTGGAGGCGATCAGTATAAAAAAGGGAAAATGGTAAAAAAAAGAAAAATTGTAAAAAAAAAAAAAAAAAGGCCATTATTTTACAATACACAGAGCTTTAGCAAACTAAATGTCATCCAATCAGGGCTCAGATCTTCTGCACCTCGCTGCGGCCATCTGGGTACTCTGGATAAACACAATAAACCAGAGTCAATATGTAAGCCGGGACCAGACGGGGGAGGGGGGGCCATTACAGGAGCCTAATGAGCCTAATATGCAGAGCTTTTCTTGTGGTCAGACTCCAAAGAGAAATTCAGCCCTTCTTTCCTTCATTTTTTTTGGCTCTTAATTACTTCTTCTTTCTGGGGGGGGGGGGGAGTGGGAATCGGATCTTCTTGCTGGTCTGTGGAGGGGGGGTTACGGCCACTGCGCAGACACGCTTGACATGGTCTGGAAACTGGCGGTAGTGTGATATATAGAGGGGTGTTTTTTCCATCTTTCCAGAACTCTGCCACTTGATTCCCTGGAAAAAATATAAATGTGTATAAAAAAAAAAAGTGAATGAAAGGCGTTCGGCTGACTGCGCAGCTTTGATGTGAACGGCGAAACGCGACACTCTGTACTCGGCCGCGGAGAAAGCTGAGTTTTGTTTTTTTTTCTTATTTAGTGCATATTGACCTTACATCTGGGTGTAATATCCGGGTGTGGCATCTGTAAGATATATTCTCATTGCACAGTTTGTACAATGTACACTTTTTATTCTAGAGTATCTAAAGCCAATTTTACTTTTTTTTTTAAGTTCAGGATGATGTAGGAAGGGTTGGACCCTCTGTTAGGTTTTTATTGCTTCAAGCATCAGCCAACAGAAGGCTTATCGGTCCAAATTCATAATGGAGACTAAAACTGCTTTAATGTCTTGCAAAAGAGCCAACACGTTTCAGGGGCAAAACTCCTCCTTCATCAGGGATACACAATAATTGAAAATATAAAAAATGATAAGTAAAAGAAAATCAGGGATTTCTTGTTAAAAAAAAAAAAGAAAATCAGGGAATGGATCTTCACTCCTATATAGTGCCTAAACCAGCAAATGAAGAACAAGAAGATAAATGTGACTTATATGCAAATACCACATTACCTAAAGTAAACCTCCGAAAAACAAAACAAAACCTGGAAAACAAAGGCATAATGAGATAGTGTGCATTGCATACTAGCTCATTATGAAATACTTACCTTAGAATGAAGCCCTGCAGCGCCGTCCGCGCACTGCAGACAAGGCCGACATCTTTTTTTCCGGGGTTCGCGGATGCGCATGCGCCCGGGAGCCGCTGGTTACGCCACGGGCCCTGAAGAAATGGCACGAGCGGGCCGCTTATTCAGTGCGCATGCGCCGATGACGTCAGCGCAATAAATATCTCCTAAACGGTGCAAGTTTAGGAGATATTTACAGTGCCTACAGGTAGCCCTTATTATAGGCTTACCTGTAGGTACAATTAAAGAGGAAGAGTTTAGTTTACTTCCTCTTTAAAGCGGTTGTAAGCTGCGGATGTTAAAAAAAAAAAAAAACCTGCAAGGCAATGGTATAATGTGCTTGTATGCATCGCATACTAGCACATTATGAAATACTCACCTTGGAACGAAGTCCTCCAGCGCTGTAAAGTCACCGCTGAGAGGGCTGACATGTTCCCCTTGCCTTTCTACCAGGTTCACGAGCCCCGGCTGTGTGATTGACCCAGAGGCGCGATGACGTCACTCCCGCGCATGCGAGCCCTGGGTTTTCTGCACAAAGCTATGAACTTTTGGCTCAGTGGGAGCGGGTACCTGTTAAAACTGGGTACCCACTACCCCCATCCAGAAGGTGCCAAATGTAGCAGCACGGGGGGTGGGGGGGGGGGGTTTAAGGCAGACAAGCTGAGCTTCCCCTTTTGGGTGCAGCTCCACTTTAATAAGCAGAATACACAAAAAATATTATATATATGCAATATAAATATATATATAGGTTACATTTATAGAATGTATAGTGTGTACTGTGTATATATATATATATGTATCTAATAAAGTACTGACTTTAGATACACTTTACTTTCACCATAATTCTGTTCATTTAGCTGGTTAAAGCTCATGAAAGAATATATCTGACGCTAGGTCCATTTGAATTGATTGGTGTGCTGGAGGCACATTATTCCCCGAGAAAGGTGTCACTTATCACAATGTTACTTTAATAAGATGTGAGAGCTACAGATCCCTCCTGTATTAAACTAATATGATGTCTGAGATTTACCGTTAAAGCAGCTTTCAAAGGCCGATAAGTATAGGAAGAAACATTTCATATTATCTAATTACTAAATGAGTTCAATGCAACTATGCATTACAGGAAATCTCCGGCACTTGGCGAAATATATATAAAATAAATACGTTTTATATATATATAGTGGGAGATTAGCTCATGTAGATCACCTTTCCTGGGAAGAAGGCAGCTCAAAGGTAAACTTTCTTAAAATCTGGCGGGTTGCCAGTTTTATTTGGTAAAGTAATAAAACAAACAAAATAGCAAAACAAAACCTTGCCGTCCGGCGCTAAACTACTACAGAGCAGGATACCTCTCTATGCGATGCCCGGCTTGTCCCTGACACCTCCAAACAAAACAAATGCAAACCTTTTCTCTTACAGTCCTTAGAGCAGTGGTTCTCAACTCCGGTCCTCAGGACCCACCAACAGGCCAGATTTTAAGTATTACCTTGGGGAGATGCAGACCAGTACAAGCTCAAAGGATGGTGCCTCCCTCCCCCTCCCCCAAGGAAGCCATAAGTCAGTGGTTCTCAACTCCTGTTCTTGGGACCCACTAACAGGCCAGGTTTGCAGGATAACTGAAATGCATCACAGGTGATATCATTTGCTGCTCAGTGATTGCAGTATTCTAGTCTGCATCTCCCCAAGGTAAAACTTAAAATCTGGCCTGTTGGTGGTAAACAAAACAAACCTCCACAGTCCCTGTTCGGCCCGTAGCGTATCTCTCCATAGGACG